>JAYEVE010000688.1:0-412033 GCA_036346375.1 Guadua angustifolia
TGGGGCTCCTCACATGTCTTAAAACAAAACATTTGCCTTTTTTCCGCCTCTTGTGGAGAACGCTCCATGGCGACATCCGATAGCGCCGTCGTGGGCGCACGGTGACAGCGGAAGACCAAGAGAAGCATCGAGGATCTCGAGGCCGACCCTCGCTCGTCGAGCAGTGGCATACTCGACATCTGGACCAAAGCGGCACCACGCATCGACCAGGCGGGCGTCAGCCAAGCGAATGTCGCCTCGGTAAGATCTATCGCCCCCAACCATTTTCAATTCACGTTTAATTCCGCACGCGTTAAGTACTAGCAGGAGACACTAGGGTCTCCGCCTCCGGTTTATCTGAACAGCCGAGGCGGTCTGAAAAAGCCCAAGACCATAACGGCCTCGAGGTGGCGAGAGGCTTGAATGCCTCGCGATTGAGACACATTTGCGGGTGCCTAGGGCGAAAAATCCACCAAGTGGATCCCGAGGCGCCAGCGAACAAGCGGCGGCGGGTCAAGCGAACCCTCGGTGGGTCTTGATTGGGTTGGCGGACGACCCAATCGCCTTAACTCGTGTCCGAGACCATACCCGCGCTCTCCGTGGAGCCCCGAAAAGCTGCGGCCATTGCGCATACGAGTTCTGAACTGCTTCGGGGTCGGGGCGGGTCGAGTAGAAAGGTTTTTATGGGTCGCCCCAGTAGTCCGGACGCCCGACGAGGACCGTCATTGAGGATCCTGCAGGGATCCCCAGGCCCACTTGATAACCCGTTTGTAGCTCCACGAGCACGGTGTTCGCCGACGTATGGTAAACGCAACTTACTCACCCCTCCAGTCCCACACTGCGGACGGCGTATCGTGGGACCGGCGGTGGCCTCTCCTCAGATAGCCTCGCCGATGAGGACTCGGGATGGATGCCGCCGCTAAGGCTGCGGCGTAAATCGATCCGACTAACTCGCCAAGCTGCAGCGTTAAACCAGCCCGACTAACGCGTCTAGCTACGACATAAAACGAGCACCGGGAACCAGAACCTCTCGCGAAGGCATCTGGACCTCCCTGCCGACCACGGCCGCGTCTAGCTATGACGTAAAATGAGCACCGGGAACCAGAACCTCTCGCGAAGGCATCTGGACCTCCCTGCCGACCACGGCTGCGTCTAGCTACGACGTAAAACGAGCACCGGGAACCAGAACCTCTCGCGAAGGCATCTGGACCTCTTTGCTGACCACGGCCGCGTCTAGCTACGACGTAAAATGAGCACCGGGAACCAGAACCTCTCGCGAAGGCATCTGGACCTCCCTGCCGACCACGGCCGCGTCTAGCTACGACGTAAAACAAGCACTGGGAACCAGAACCTCTCGCAAAGGCATCTGGACCTCCCTGCCAACCACGGCCGCGTCTAACTATGACGTAAAACAAGCACCGGGAACCAGAACCTCTCGCGAAGGCATCTGAACCTCCCTGCCGACCACGGTCGCGTCTAGCTATGACGTAAAACGAGCACTTGGGAACCAGAACCTCTCGCGAAGGCATCTAGACCCCCCTGCCGATCATGGCCACGTCCAGCTACGACGTAAAATGAGCATTCGGAAACTGGGACCTTACGTAAGGCGCGGTATCCTACCCGGCAGCGGCGTCAAGCCGGCAGACGAACTCAACTTGCAAGAGTAACCCCCCGACTAGCTCCACAACCTATTAGGGGGCTCGGGGGCTACACCCACGGTCTGCGCTCGCTTGCCCCGGCAACGCCGACCAAGCCGACGAACATCGCCCGGTAATCGACCCTCCGATCCATTGGGGCACGAGTCCAACTGAGTCCGCCAGACTCCCCCAGATGAATATTCGCCGACCGAAGTAACCCCGTGGCTCCTGATCCACTCGGGCGACACCATCAAGTCGCATACAGCATGCCCGATCGAGATCGAGCAGTGGGTCGAGCGATTCGTCCGTCGGGAGCTCCACGAGAAGGGACCTCCCCATCGTCCTCAAGCTGAACACCAAAGTAAGCCAAAGCGTCGTCATGCCCGTTGAGGAAGATCACTCCGCTGCAGACGAAGGGTCCAACTGGGAACGCATGCATTTCAGGATGGCCCCGGGGGCTACTGACGAATACTCATACTAGGGGTACCCCACAGGGAAGTATACATCCACTTCAAGATCGTATTTCTCTCAGTCATACGGTCATCACGACAAGATCGTGCAGTCTTTGGAAGGCGTTACAAAGTCCCGCCTCACGGATGGGATTATCCCTAAATATCGGCCGGAGTACTAAATGGACCCTCTTAGGCCCAGCTCCGGTCAGAAGGCCTTAGACGGGCCACGAAGGGCCCTCGGCCTTCGCCGCAACCCCCGGCAGCACTCCGACTTGGCCTCGGGTCGGATGCCCCGCGGCTCCGACCCGGCCTCGGTCGAGGATTCCATGAGCACCGACCAAAGCAGCGGGGCGAATAGGCGCGCAGCTGAGCCCAGCCAGATCGGTGGGGCCGGCCAGCGTCACCCGGCGACCGTCCACATCACTGATCGACCTCGAAGTTGGTCACCTTCCGTCAGAACAAGACGGCCGCGCAGGGATTGGCGATCCTTCCCAAGGCAGCGTCAGAGGCGCCACCCTCACAACGTCAACTCCTGACAGGCGCACAGAGGGTGGGTGCACGCCTTCCCAAGGAAGCGCCGCTAGCTAAAGTCTATCGACAGGGCGTCGCTACCCGAGCCTGCCAACCCCTCATGACATGAGTAGGAACTTGTCAGACCTCAAGGTTGAAGACCGGATATACAGGGCACAGCGTGCCCCAAGCGTTCTCCTCTCCTGAGTCCCGTGTAACTTGCCCCCTCCGTCTATATAAGGGGGGAGGAGAGGGGGCTCGAAGGAGAGAGGGGGGGGGCTTCCTGGCCTTTTTCTTTTTTTCCTCCACTTAGTCGGGGTTTGGAGTTCCGAAGGGCAAAAACCCGTTTCTACTCGGACAGTACTGGGGCTGTCGAGTTCTCGCTTAACTTCGGCGCGTCCGCCGCATCGAGCAATACACCACCACCACCCCAAAGCTGGAAGTAGGGCGTTCGGCCGAACCATTATAAATCTTGGGCTCCTGAGTCAACCATCAAGAGAGGGAGCGCGGCCCTTGACTTACAAATCTACTTGCGGTTTCTACTTAAACGCCGCCAGTTAAAGCGGCTTTAAACCCCAAACAAGGCCATAGATCTGGTGCAACTCAAGTGGTCTCTATGGAGTGTCTGGTTCAAAATTGACGATTCGGATTGATTGAAAATTCTTTACATCATTTTTTACTGTACGAAAACAGATCATAGTATTGTAGCAGAATAATGTTGCCTATCGGACGTTTAAGTTGCGGTCCCACATAAACCGCATATGTTGTCTGTCCCCTCAAGTGCAGTTGGAACGGCACAGCCTCCCAAGTAGGAATTAAGACCGTCTGATCCTTTGTAGACGGTGAGGATGGAGGCGAAGATAAAAGGATTGGATAGACTTTGACGATATCTGAGCGCTAGATTTTGATCGGACGAACGAGGATGAAACGGCACGGTGGTCTACGCGAACTTCACGACCAGTTTGGTGGTGGAGTCGGTGGGGTGGCATTTGCGCGGGAGCGAGCCTCCACCGAGTTGACATTAACGAATGGGCCTAAAGAGGCGTTGGTGCATATCCATAAGCTGCAGCGTGCTGCCACACAAGTCTGTCAGTAAATGAAAACCCAAAAAAGACCCTATAAAAATAAAAATAAAAACCGGAATGACCAGTAATCGGACGTCCGATCTAAGTTTTTTTCCCAATATCTACAACATTTTTTACCTATACATGCAACATTTGTAGCCACCGTGTGCAACAAAAACGCGCAATAACAGTAGGAATGTCGATCCGGATCGGCGCAATATTTTTTACTCATGTGTGCAATAGTTGTAATCACCGTGTGCAACAAAACGCGCGATAACAGTTAGAATGTCCATAAAAAAATATTGCATACGGTGATCAAATTTGTTGCACGCGTTAAATGTTGCACCGACGTATCCGAGAAAAAAAACTCGCATCGGACGTCCGATTGCAAGCCACGCCAAAAAAAAATCAGCAAGAAATGTTGATATGTACCACTTTAAGGGTGCGTTTGGTTGGGTGTATGAGGATGAATGTGATAGGATGGTACAGGATGGATGGGATGATCCTAGATAAGATGGTACATGGACGATATTTGGTTGTCTGAATGGAATGATATAAGATTTTGTTTGGTTGCTTGAATGAAATGATACAGGATGGTACGAGATGGTGTTTGGTTGAAGGGATGAGATTGAATTAGGGTGTGTTTGGTTGGGTGTATGAGGGTGAACCGAATCGTTCCGTACAGGATTTGGTTCTGTCTTTGTATTTGGTTGGCTGAATGGAACCATTTGGTACAGGATGAGATGGTACAGATTCCTAGAATATTTCAAAGAGATGTTGTACCATCCCGTATGGGAAATTTGGTTGAACCAATCGGTTCAGGACAGGATCGTTCACTCTCACCATCCCTCAAGCCAATCTCATCCCTCAATCCAATCATATCTCTTCAACCAAACATCATCTCGTACCATCCTGTATCATTTCATTCAAGTAACCAAACAAAATCTTGTATCATTCCATTCAGACAACCAAACACATTCGCTGTACCATCTCATCCAAAATCATCCCATCTATTCTGTACCATCCTATCCCATTCATCCTCGTACACCCAATCAAACGCACCCTTAAGGGATGAGGTTGGTTTGAAGAATGGTGTGAGTGAACGATCCTGTTCTGGACCGATTGGTTCGGCGAAATTGTTCCCTAGTAATGGGCTAGCCTGCTAGGGTTAGGGTGATATTCCAGATTGTTGGATCCATTTGTTGTGCTTGGAAAGGATCGCTGTAACTAGTAATCAGTGATGGCTGTGAAGCTTAGAGTGAAGCTAGCTAGGGCTGGCCCAAGTGTAGCATGCACTAGCTGTGTAGCTCAGTTGAAGCATGACTTGTACCAAGTTAAGTTATCGAACCTGAAATGTATTGGTGTGCTGGACAATTTGAGGCAGATTTGTGGCATTTGTTCTTACTGTTGCTAGGAATTACAATCAGGAAGTCAGCGAAGTAAATGATTTGGATGCTGTATGTTGTCTTTGTACTTGTGGTAATTAATTGCAATGGAAATACGATATTTTCTCGACATAATGTTCTGTGTGCGACTGTGCGTTGCGAAACTGATACTGTGCACCTGTGCCCTATGCAAAACTGATGTTGTGCACTTGTGCTAGCAGTTGGTCACTGTCCTGAATGGTTGAACGTACTGTACTTCATGTTGTGATATGAATAGTACCAGGCAATGATATAATTTCCATCAAGCAAAAAAAAAAAAAAAGAACCAGATGCAGACATTAAGAGGTTGTTTGGTTGCCTTCTCTCACGAGCCTGGCTCGTTCGACTTAACTAAGTGATGGGATCTGGGATGCTGAGATCTGAGAGCGGTGTTTGGTTGACTGTTTAGTAGGCATGTATTTTGAAATTTATATAGCAAGTGTGGTCTAGTTTTGTTCGAAAAAATGTCAGGAATCCATTTTTGAGATCGGTTCGGTAATCGGAGATACTAATCAAAAGATATAAACAAAAAAGAAAAAAGGAAAACTTACATACCCACGTGGCACCGCATGCATGGTTTGCTATTGTGACTAACAGTGGCCCCTCGTGCAGAATACGAGGCTGCCATACGCTACATCCAGAGATACGCCCATTTTCTCCGTATCTCTAGAGCCAGGCTGCATAGAGAACCTTGCATCCAGAGAGTCAGGCTCAAAACTATGTGCAGGCAACCAAATATAAGAAAAAAACAAGATTCTGCATTTATAAATACAAATCTCTGTGCATGCAGACAACCAAACAGCCCCTAATTTTCTCTATTATTTGTTGCTTCTGTGAATTTTTGGGCTCTTCCTGCACTTGTCTTTACCAGCAGCACCTAGGACAATTCACCTATAGGGAGCAATCCGAAACAGAAAGGACAGGCAACACCAAATTGTTTCAGGGTTAAGGAACTGTTCTGTTATTCATGCTTTAATATTTGTGCAACTTTTAAAAAAAAGCATAAAAGCATCTCTCGTAAGAGTGGCTGGAACAATCTGGACAAGCTAGAATCAGAGAGTTGGAAACGGGAACGATTGTAAGCATCTAGAAGAATCTAATTAAATAAGGTTTGATGTAAATTGGAAATGCCTGCAAGAATTTGAAATTTGAAGGCTCGAAGACAGACAAGGATTCTATTAAAAGGAAATGTTGAGCCGGCACGAAGGGGGAGACTTGAAGCGCAATCCAAGATTAAGTTAGAGATTTTAGGCTATAAATACCTTGTACCAGTTGGCAACAAACATGCACATCTACCATACACTTTATTTACATCTACCTTTACTTTCCACACCTTAGAAGTAGGCTGAAGCTAGTAGAATCTTTCTTATGTAATTCGGTTTTGATCGATATTACTTCGTATCGATGTATTAATCAATATGTGAGTTACATATATCCCCTATTTTGAGATTTCTTTTCATATTCATTATTGATTCGCATCGACATTTCGTCTAGGATCAGCTTTCAAATCAGGTTCGTCGTCGACTTTATCGATATGCTAGAAAATTGGCTGGCTCATCGCATATGGTGCCAAGAAGCACCCACCAAAATTCCAAAAACATAATTATTTGAGTTCCAAAATCTTTTCCTTCATTTTATCATGAATTTTCAAAATTTTTGCATAAAATAAAATTATTTTCCTGATTTTTAGCCATTCTTGTGAATTTTAAAAATTAATTAAAACTTGAACATATCCTAGAAATAATTTATTTAGGTTGTAAATAATCTAAAGTGTCTGTCCAAAAAGTTTCACAATTTTTGGAGTTGGTTTGTTCATTTTAAAAATTCAAACTTAGTTTATGCAATTATATTAATTAGAAAATAATTTAAAAATTCATTTCCTGCCCGTGTATCGAATTCCCTCCTGTTGACCTGGCCCAACTTCTAGTTTTGACCCAATTCTGGGCCACACACCATTCTCCTGAGCCGCTTTCCATTTTTTGTTTTCCCCGTGTGAATGCGTATTTTTGTCGGCATGCATTCTCTCTCCCTCCCTCTCCTTCCGTCACTAATCACCCAAGTTCACTTGTCAGTTGTCGTCTTCCACATACTACTCGCCAGCCATAGAGACAAAGGTTTGGTCACTAACTGCTCAATTTGGCCCTTACTGAGATAGTTTTCTTAGCTATCATCGTAGCCCTGTTTTGCGCCTCCATGGTTGCATGTCACCGGCGAGACCCCGGGCGACCATTGGTCCCCACGCCAACCCTTGTAACATCACCTAGGTGTCCATTTGCTTGCATCATCATGTGATGACCTGGTTAGCTTGTGACATTCTCTTTCGTCCAATTTGTTATCGACCCGAGACTCTTTGATACTCATTGCCTTCACGCCACTGTCTCTGTCCATCTCTCTGACCATTGCTGACACCCATAGCTTTGTTGTGATGCCCTTGTTCAATTTTTGGGCTTATCCATGCTTTTGGACCACCTCGTCGCTGTTGGTGAGCTCAAAAACAAGCTAGATCATGCCATGCTCTGCTCCACCCAGCCTCCTCACTGATCCATCTCTCTGACAAGTGGGCCCCAATGTTTAATGCTAATGACACTAATTAGGATTAATTTAGTTTAATTAATTCCATTTAAAATATATGAGTCTATGAAATATGGGCCCTGTTAGGATAAATAAATAGTTTTATATTTTAAACCGGTATTTAGTTATGTGTCATTAGCAGCTTGACCCCATATATCAGTTTCAAATTTCCATATATCAGTTTCAAAATTTGGAAAAGGGAGAAGACGTCTTCAATTTTTTAGAAATATGCATTTTCCATATGAAAATTTATTTGGCTGATTCGCCATTGGCGCTACCGTAAGACACGATATTTTCTTTCTCTTTTTAGGTTCTCTCCTTAAAACTTCAATAAACTATAACTTTTGCATACGAACTCCAAATTGAGTGAAACCAATTTATAATTTTTTATAAAATATGAACTTTAATAATATGTAAAAATATTTTTATTTTTCCTATGTTTGAATTTATTTGTGTTATTTGGCTTTATACAATAGATTTCGACATCGCAGGAATGCTTCTTCGACATTGATCTAGAGCAAGAGACATGTATTCAACACAAGGAAAGTACCCCCTTTGACTATGTTGACCCTATAATTCAATTTTATGATTTGGTTTTCTCAAACTATTATGCATGCGTCTATTTTCAGTAAAATTGCTATGTTGGTTATATCCACAACTTGTATGATTAATTGTGGAATTTTATAATAAGTATAAGATATAGTTTCTTAGCCATACCTAATTTATCGGTATGTGAGATGATAGAACAAATACTCTTTCAAAACATGTGAATGGTTTTGTTGGTGGACTTGTGTGGTCACCCTTTAAACTTTACTAGAAAACAAAATGGAAAAACTATGGTTTTGACTCAGTCAAGATATACACATATCTTATGCTGCGACAGAGGGAACTTGTAGGTAGTGGTAGGCTACTAGAGACTCTCGCTCGAGTCAGATAAGGACCATGAACTTATTTGTTGTTGATCTAAGCCTTTTGTACAACCACAAGTGTCTTTATAGGAAGACCCTAGCATACTAAATTGTTCTAGACCTAATCATGTACCCATGGTTGATCAGAGTTGTGTGAGTGCCTCACATCAGGATAGAGCGGGCTCGAGGGTTCCGTCATAATTGTGTATAGGGCCAAAACCTCCGACATAGCGGTGGGTTCTTCTGGGTCAATAGGTCAAACACTCGAGGGCAAAAATCTAAGACAGGACATGGCTAGGGTTGTGCAATGTGAAGGTCTTGTCATGATCTCTTAGTCGCATGCCAAAGAAACCATGTTATGGCCAACATTAAAAGATGATCATGTATTGTGATTAAAGCAGTACAAACTCTGCAAATTATAAAATCTATTTGAATAGCCATGTCCCTAGTTATGTGCAAAGCTTAGTGGTGTTGCTAAGGCTAGCCTTATATTTTCAAAACTTGGTTGGGTAAAGAAGGTATCCACTTTTGTTCCTTGGTCACGAGCATGTGAATGTTGTTTCTTATGGCTATAGAGATGTGGGACCCCAAATCAACTATCTGGAATCCCTTGTATATTACTGTACTAGTCCCAGATCAAAGCTAGTACACATAGTTCCCAGTGGTGAATCATAATAAAAAAGAACGATAGATAAAGATAAATACTGAATACCGGCCAAAAGGCCACTTATTACAATACTAGGTCACATGACCTTAAGCTTGACAGCAACGGAAACTAAGAACAAAAAAGTAAAGCCAATAAACTCCACAGGCAGACAACTAGGAAAACACGCACCTAGTCTTCGGGGTTGCCTTCATCGAATTCAACAGGGTAGAACTCACCATCTTCCACAGCGTCTTGGAAAGCTTCTGATGAATATGATAAGTGTAGCATGTGAGTACAAAAGTACTCAGTAAGTCTGGTAAAGATGTATAATGTAAGGCTTACCAAAGAGAGGCTTAATATGGTTCTTTTGCACAAAGCCAAATTTTAATAAACATTTCAAGTATTAGTTTTCACAAAGTAGTTTTAACAGTTATTTTTACAATTGAAATTATTTATAACTCTAGTGAGGGTTCTAACCACTAACACTAGTATACACGCTCTAACCGCTCATTTTAAAAGATCATGATTTTTCAACAAATGACTCCATCTGTCATGGTTCAAAAACAGGTTCCAACCACCTGATTGGCTTAAACTGCTAGGACCACATCCGAGAGTTCTAACCACTCCTAGATCCCAAAACATCAGTTTTTAAAACCAAAAACAAAGTCTACCAATATGAAAGTATTCTTTGCCTGCCCTTAACCGTAGGCACGGCTATTCGAATAGTTTTACACTCTGCAGAGTTTGTACACTTTACCCACAAGAGATATTTCACTTTTATTGCTGGCCATAACATGCTTCTTTTGGTGTGTGACAAAGTGAATATCACAAGGCCTTTACAATGCAATAATCTAACCCGACTCTACCTGCTAAGGTTTCACTGCTGAAGGGTTCCATCCACCCAGTCAGAAGCCCCCTCTTGCGCCGTGTGGGAGAAACAAACTTGCCTCCATCCGGCACCCACATTCAACCATTAGGCGAGTCTAAGTCAGACTATTACAAATTATTTAGCCAGGTCGTGCCCATTTTGACATGTGGTTGTACTGTTGTGCTTAGAATGGACAATCATAAGCGTCGATCCTTAATTGACTTAGGGCGGTACTTACACAAACAAAGACTAGTGCTCTATCCGCACCCGCCCGACATACCATGCCGCCCAATTCTAAATCATTTTTATTTTGCAATTATAGCAGCAATTACCTTGCTACAATTTTCTAAAACACTTTAACAATATTTTCAAAGCAACCCATCCATAGGTATTTTAATCAACTTCGTAATTAAGCTCATCTAACGCACTAAACAAAATATATCACAGCATAATATGATCATGATATATCACAGCAACCTAGGGTTACAAATAAGCATGGATTTCAATATCAAGGTGGTAATAACAATTCGGATTAACTATCAACCTATATTTAACATCATCTTTATATAAATAGCAATTCATGTTGTAAACATTTGTAAACCATAGGATCAACGTGCGTCAAAGAGACTTGCCTTCGATGATGAGATGAGACACTTCGCTCTGCTACTCTGCACTATCGTCAACAACGGCGGCTACTTCTTCGACTACACGTAAAACGGAGCAACAAATAAATAACAAAAAAAACTAAAAATTATAAAATTAGTACTAGCAGATAGAGCATGAATTTAGAAATTAGAATGAGCTCAAACGGAGATTGAATGAGAAAGAACGGGCTTTTCGAAGTTTCGTCGGGAAAGAAAATCAAATAAAAAGGAAATCGCACTGTACTCGACTCGATGCTACAATACTCGACTTGGTGCTACAGTACTCGACTTGATGCTGCAGTGCTCGATATGGCTGCTTCGGGGAGGAGGCTGTAGGGGCTACGGCTTGCACCAGTGAGGGAGGAGGTGGAGAGGTTGGGGAAAGTGAGCACTGGAAAGATCTCGACAACGCGAATCCAACAGTGGAGCCGGAGTTTGCAGGAGATGACCAGAGTGCCTGCAATCTACGCCGGAAATGACGAACAACACCGACGAAGATTTCTTCGATTTTTCCAAACGCTGCACCAAAATAGAAGTTTCTTGAGGGCTTTTGCTTCTTGCGATGAGAGGCTCAAAGTGATGCGAACGGAATTTGATTTGACTCACTGGAGCAAAAGTTGACACAACGATATCTTTGGTTGACGTCGAGAGCGACGTCCGCTCAAAATTTTTGGAGAAAAGAAAGGTGGGGAACTTTGGGAAGGTGAGCACGGGGATAAGGAAGGTCAATGGAAGATATTTGGTGCCTCGGCCATGCAAGAAAACACACGAAAATAGCCGAATTCAAGGAATTGATGGCGTCGGTTTTTGGTAAAATAAATATGATTTCAGAAGAGGAACAAGGGGAAACGGTTGAGTATTAGATTGGTCTAACCTAGGGGCACACTGTGACACGATTGGCTTGGTTAGAAAATGTCTCGGTTGATCACACCACGGATGGAAAGAAGAGGCCATGGAGAGGAGAGAGACAAGCAGGATGCTGCTCTCTGGAAGATGAACAGTGACTCACGAGGAGAGAGAAAAGGAAGGAAAGAGATAAGAGAGAAGAAGAAAAAGAAAAGGTCTAGGTCAGGAAAAATGGGTCGAGTTGGACAAAGAGAACTTGATCCAAGGAAGATTTTCTGGTTTTAGGACTTTTTGATAATTTTTTTTTATGAATTTGGAATAAATTCTATTTTCGGACGGATAGAGATGCCAGGATAGCTAAAACGTCGAAGAAAATCCAAATCTTTGAATTAATTAATTTAAATTAAATTTTGACAAAAGAACTGGAAAATGGGGTTTATGCATATATACTTACTTGTTACTTTATGAATATATCAAAATGTCGATTGCTTTTACAACTCCCGATTACTATCTATTATACTCCTATTACAAATGAAATCTCGCTTTGTGCAAAATGGAAAACTTAGTCGGACAGTCATCTCTTTTGATATAGTCTTGCATACTATATAACCTTTGCTTAAAAGTCTTGCAAAGTATGATTTTCACTCACTGTTCCTTGTTGAACATTATCAGAGCAAGAGGAAGGAGACTCCCTCGAACAATTATTATCTTTGCAACGAATTTGGTGAGGACAACATTGGTTACTAAGATTTAATCCTAGTCAGTTGTCTGTGGTGGGCTAAGGCATGCTTGCTAGATTTTTTTCTCATTTACCGTTTTTTCGCTGCTATTTAATTATCATGCGAATTATTTGGCCTATCAGCCTTTTGTTAAAAGCTTAGCTTTCTGAGTCTATATTTACACGTTTATTACTACTATGCTACTCTAATTATCTGTACATGTATGGATGTGGTATGACAATATTGATACTGTATACTAGCCACTGATCATGGGACTAGTATGGTGTACACATAAGAATTGGAATAGCAGATACCGGGTCTTGATAATGCTTATGTCCAACATGCTGCAACACATGTTAGCTCCAAAGTTGATAGCACCAAAGCATCTGGACGTCAAGCAGATCTATGGATATATCGATGGAGCTTTGGTAGGTACATCCTTGTTAAGACAACTCACCGTGTTTGGCTCCTCAGCTAACACCGCCGAGATCGCATGGACCCAGACTTAGGGGAGATTGGCGCCAACGACACTCTTTAAAATTCGTGATTCACTTTATGACACCTTAGCCCACTGTCATACACTCAGATGGACCCACATGTCATAGACACACCGCTAAAAACCAACGAATTGAGTGTCACTGGACTAATTTTTCCCCAGACTTAGGGGCAAGTCATTGCTAATGATCATCCCATGCTAGGGCAGCAACAACCATTCAATCAGCGACAACCCTACTAACAATGATAGTTTGTAGTTGATAATCAGTGTGAAGATCGCGACCTAGAGCAACTTTATCATCAACATCTGTGACAACATCAAATTTATCTACCAACAAATCAAAATTTGAGGGTTGATCAACTTATTGACCCTGTTGGGGAGAGATTTGGCTTAGCACCTAGAGGGAGAACATGCACTAATCTACATTATATTCTACCCTAAGTTATATCTTGATTACATTGACACTATCATGTTTCTGCATGGCTTTAAATTTCCTGATTTTACTAAGTTTACAAGGATTCTAAATCAACTCGGGAGAATATGGGCCAGTCACTGCGAGGAACACCATCATAGAGTTTATACCTATAGATGCGAAGATTCGCAGGAACTAACAAAAACAATGGAACTTTGTAATCCCCACACATTCTCTGCCTCAACACACTCCTCAAACTCCACATGACACATCTCCTGCAATCCTCGACACTCCCTGCACAATGTGATGTGATCAGATCTCCAAAACGATGTATGAATTGATGAGAAATGCAAAAAATACAATGATATAAGGTCACGGGCATGGCCTAGGCATGCTCTCAGCGCGTGAGTGGCTCATCTCTAGATGGCGACATCGGCGTGGCGGCGACTATAATGGGAGGCGGCGCTAGGATTAGAGCTGGATTCTTTGGAGTGAGATGGTCTGTGCTCCCCCTTTTATGGCCGGCCTTGGTGAGTCTAGCTCAAGCACGACATGTCTGTGAGACCAATTCAACAACGCCGACCCACCCAAACCCCATTTTTAACAGAATATTACAATCTTCTCCTGCAAAGATGTTGTTTTGATCTTATTCAAAAGAAAAAGATGTTATTTTGATGGGTGTAGCAAATATGAACTCATAAACAATATCTTTAGATGAGAGTTTACATAGTTGTTCTCTTGTGCAAATGATTTCCACATAGTACTTCTTATCTTTCCTTTGTTGTTTGATGTCACCCAAATGTAGCCTACAACCAGTTATTTCGCCTCCTCGCCTTCTCCAACTGCTCCTCCACCTAGCCCAGTCACTGAGTTCCGGCGGAATAGGGGTCGCTAGGCAAGAATGATGGTTGAGGGCAGCTATGACAGAGCAAGAGAGGAGCTGAGGAGCAAATCCTTGAGAAAATACGTACACAATGGCATGTGACCAATTACAGTATGAATAGTGACATTTTATATAGTGCCAAACTAAGCAGTGGCATATGATCAACTTTCTCCTACTATTGTTATTGTATACGAAGTGAAGAGTGGGAGTTCAATAGTTCAAACGCATTTGTTGCACACACGAAGCCCCATCACTTACATGACCCGTTGCACGCTTTCACTAAACATAAACAACGATGTTGCAAGAACCTCGCCGGTAAGAGCGAACTTGTTGTAAAACGTAGTCGTTCACTATCGATCAATCACGAAATTGTCGTCCCAATAACGAGAGCAAGAACACACAATGTGGGTGGAATTCTCTCTCGCTTTATTAGATTGATTCAATACAAAGGGAACACCCAATATATATAGAAAAGGAGAGAGGAGTTGGATTCACTCACACAAATAAGTGATAGAGTTCAAAGCTGGATACGGTTGGACTTCCTTATTTCATAACACTCCCCTTTGGCAAATACCGCGTAATGCAATGTCTCGTTAAAAACTCCACTAAAAACCTAGTGGAAAAAGGAGATGGAGAAAAGAGTACATTGCACTTGCACTCTATGTTGCACTAGTTGCCTTATTAAAAACCTTCATGTGAAAACTTGAGAAAATTCACTAAGGAAAAAGAGTACAACTTACAATCTTGAGTTTACATTAGGATCTTGGGATGGGTTATAGTTCAAGGGTTTTTCCCCTGAACTTTGCATCTCTCTAAGTCTTGTCATTCCAATGCCTTTAACACATCTTTGAAATATAGATTTAGGTAAGAACTTAGTGAATAAATCTGTAAGATTTTCACATGACTTAGTTTGCAAGATCTTTATCTTACCGCTCTTCTAGAGTTTGTGAGGGTAGAATAACTTAGGAGCAATATGCTTCGTGATGTTGCTCTTTATATAACCCAATTGCATGTATGCAACACAAGCAGTATTATCTTCATAAATAATTGTGGGGGTATCGACGATGTTAAAGCCACATGACTTCTGGATATGGCTAATCACACGCCGCAGCCAAACACATTCACGTGAGGCTTCATACAGGGCTATAATCTCTGAGTGGTTGGTAGATGTTGTTACTAGGGTCTGTTTACAAGATTGCCAAGAAGCGGCTATACCCGCAGAGAAAGCATAAAACCAATATGTGATTTGGCCTTTGTGGTGATCGAGACGAGATAGCTTGACATCCGTATATCCCACCATGGTCAAGTCTTGGTTCTTTTGGAAAAATAACCCAAGATCTTGAGTACCTTGGAGGTATCTGAGTAAAGTCTTTACACCAGCCCAATGTCTTCTGGTCAGGGCTGCACTATGTCTTGCTAACAAATTCACTGCGAATGTGATATCAGGTCTTGTGCAATTCATAAGATACATGAGTGCTCCAATAGCACTTAAATATGAGACTTTAGGTCCTAAAACTTTCTCATTTTTCATCCTTGGTCTGAATAGGTCTTTATCTACTTCAAGGGATCTCACGACCATGGGGGTTTTCAAAGGATGCAATTTATCCATATTAAACATCTCCAATACCTTCCGGGTATAGGAAGACTGGTGAACAAGAATTCCTTCTGGGAAATGCTCTAACTGCATGCCTAAGCAAAATTTTGGTTTTACCCAAATCTTTCATCTCAAACTCCGTCGTGAGGTAAGCACTTGCTCCTTTATCTCCTCTGTGGTTCTGATGATATTCAAATCATCGACATATACTGAGATGATACAGAATCCATTCTGAGATTTCTTTATAAACACACAGGGATAATCATCATTATTGGAGTATCCCTTCTTCAGGAGGAACTTGCTAAGCTGGTTATACCACATTCTTCCCGACTGTTTTAATCTGTATAGTGATTTTTTCAGTTTGATCATACTATACATGTTGCGATTATTAGGATTCAGAATTGTAACTCCTTCAGGGATTCTTATATAAATGTTCGTATCCAGCGACCTATATAAATATGCGGTCATTACATCCATCAACTACATTTGATACGATTAAGTTTGCTGTCATTAATATTAAATTTTGGAACGTTATTCCACTCTTTACAGGATAATCGATTCGGGTCTCTGCGTGAACCCTTGTGCTATAAGCCTCGCTTTCATATCTCACCACCTGGGTATTTTTCATTTCTCTTCCGGATGAAAAACCCATTTGATCTTCTGGGGAACAATTTAGGAGATGTTTGGTCAACAGAACCAGAAACTTTCCTCTTATTAAGCGAGCATTGCCTCAATTGCTTATTTTGTTTGACCCTATATGAGCGCTTCTGGCACTCTGCCATGGACTTTTATTCTGGATCCAGCTTTTAGCAATTTTAGAGGCAAATATATGTCGACAATTGTAGTCTTTCTTTATTCATTTCTCCTATATCGCAGGGGATGTATCTATGTTAATTTCTTCCAGCTCCTCATGATTTCCCTAGCGATGGAGTCAGGTGTTCCAACTTCCCAGCGTGGAATTGAGCATGCAAATATACGCTGGGGTTATCATCTTCAGGATGGATCACTTCAGAGATGTTACCATCTCCAGGATGGCTCACTTCAGGGATTTTCTCAACATAAGGTTGAGCTTCTTCTACTGTCACGAGTAGTGTTCTCATTTGTTTGGTTCACTACTTCTGCAGCCGTCTCCACGGAATTGAGTCCCGTGCACCTGGAGGCCTCCCCCTCTTCTTATCATGAGGGTCAAGAGTGGATTCAATATCCTTCTAGGGTATTTCCACTCTTTTAGGTGCATATAATGCAGGTATATGAGATCTTTCACTCTCTTATGACTAGTGAAGGCATTTGATAGATTATTAGCTTATTTATTGTAAATTTATTATCCTTCGAACTTTAAGTTCGGTTTCTCTAGTGCGCGGATCTAAGTACTCGGCATTCTCTAATGTGGTACTTATCTCCCCCTAATGCCAAAAAAATGTTCTTAGTATAATTAGCGTACCGAATCGTATAACAAATCTCCTGTCATAGGCTCTAGGTATTTTAATACATGACGGAGATTCATAACTGTGGAGTATATGGACCCCGGGTATCTGCATGGCAGGACGTGAGGGCCACCCGGGAGGGGATAGGCCAAGCCGGATACATGAAGATTGATATTGCCCAAGGGGCAGGCTGCCATGCGCAGCAAGGAAACCCAGAAGATAGAAACCGACCCTGCTTAGGGAGAATACAATTGTAATCCTATCCGCTATCATATTAAACGGATAAGGAAAGAGATATAATCTCCACCTTGTAATCGATTAGGACTCTCCTCTGTAAACCGCCCTCCTCCGCTATATAAAGGGGGGTGGGAGAGGGGGAGAGGACCAGAGGATCAGAAGAGACGAGAACAAGACAGAACATCTCATTAGCGAATAGCTACACATATAATTCGAGCCACAGACTGGGTATTATCTCCACCGTGAGAGCCGAACACAGTATACATCGGGTGTTCTTGTGCTACCATTGAGTTTGGGTCCGGCGCGTAGCCCCCTTTTCATTATTGTCGGTAACAAACGTCGATAGTTGGCGCGCCAGGTAGGGGCTGCGCTGCGATCGATCCCAGCAAACTCGATGGCGATCTTCAATGGAAATCTGGCTTTTTAGGCGTGGTGGGACATTCGCCGTTTTGATCGGAAGCCACGTGAGATCTCTGCGCGGCAGCTCACGCCGAGAACACGACCGCGGTGCGGTCGGCGAGCAAGATCGAGAAAAAAAAAAGTGCGATCGCGGCGAAGACGCCGTCTTGGCCGGCGCAACAATTGATCTCCGGACGCGAGGCGGCGGTAATCTTGCAGAAGCGAAATTGCAGGAGGCGAAATCGCTAGCGAGCGATTGATCCACGAAAGCAATCGGATCGAGCGGACGGCGGTTCTGGTGCGAGTGAAGCAAAAGCGAGCGAAAGCAACGGCCGAGGCGATCAGGGCGTACAACTTCCTCTGGAATCGGAAGCTCGGCGTTTGTGTGCGGCACCAACGCGCGCTCAAGGATGTACTGGATCGCGGCCGTTCGAGACTGGGTAAGCGCGTCTGGCGTCGGGCTTATCGCGGAAAGCACCGGCGGCGATTCGGCTGGAACATCACAGCGGTGGGCCGCGTTCGGGACGCGTTGGTGGTGTCACGTGGCTGCGGGGAGCATGATGGTGTTGAGCGCCGTCGCGGCGGCATCCCTGTGGCGGCGTTGATCGCGGAGCGTCACGCCGTTCGTCGGCGGCCGTGGCGGTGTGCTCTGGCGAAAAGTCTGGCGACTAGAAGATTGGTTGCTTCGGCGAGCTTGCATCGCGAATCATGCAAGCGTAAAGAAGTCGGCGGTTGAAGGTCCACGGTGGCCATGCATGCATGCGAGCAAAGGATCTCCAACTCTCGGTACGTGCATGCATGCACGAAGTCCGGCGATTGAAGGCGGGGCACTAATTTGAAGTGCATGCATGCGAATCATCGATGATTAGAAAAGATCGGTGACTTGCTAATTGCAAAGATTGCTAGGAGTTCGGGACACATACGTCACGAGCAATAATTCCCATGGAGAAGCAATCAAATCGAGAGGAAGCGAGCTTGGCGTCAGACCACTCGGAACGGGCCAAAATTAGTCGGCGAGTTAACGACTAAGTCTTTTAATATTTAAATTATGCATTCAAACATGCGACTTAATTTTATATATATCAAGTGGTTTAAAAATTATTGGATCACTCGGGTAATTTTTCCAAAAGATATATACTACTCAGATTCCTTCGATTATTGTTTGAAATTATTTTGGTGTCGGTATTAAGCGACACATATAATGCATGGAGCACTAAACTGGCCTTCCCCGGTGATTAAATCGATTATACGAGACTCGAGGCTGTACCGCCCAGCCCTCTGACTGCTTTTGCTGGCTACTACAAACAACCCAGGAGCGCCACCTCGGCGCGACCTGAAGCCACGCGCGCCAGCGCCAACCGGCATGGCCAAGAGCCACGCTGCGCCCGGCGCCAACCGGCGCGACCAGAGCCACGCCTGCGCCCGGCGCCAACCGGCATGGCCAGAGCCTCGCTGCGCCACAGCGCCATACTCGGCGCGACCACGAGCCCGCTGCGCCGGCGCCAACCGGCGCGACCACGAGCCACGCTGCGCCACAGCGCCATACTCGCTGACGCCACGAAATACGCCCGCGCCGGCGCCAACCGGCGGACCACGAGCACGCCCGCGCCCGGCGCCAACCGGCACGGCCAGAACCGCGCTGCGCCCAGCGCCAACCGGCATGGCTAAGAGCCTACGCTGCGCCACAGCGCCATACCGCGCGACCACGAGCCACGCGCGCGCCCAGCGCCAACCGGCGGCCACGAGTGCGCTGCGCCAGCGCCATACCGGCGGCCACGAGCCACGCTGCGCCACAGCGCCATACTCGACTTGACCACGAGCCGCGCTGCGCCAGCGCCAACCGCTGCGGCCAGAACCTACGCTGCGCCCGGCGCCAACCGGCACGCCACGAGCCACGCTGCGCCTGGCGCCAACCGGCGCACCAGAAGCCGCGCTGCGCCACAGCGCCAACCGGCACGACCACGAAGCACGCTGCGCCCGGCGCCAACCGGCACGCCACGAGCCTACGCTGCGCCCGGCGCCAACCGGCACGGCCAGAGCCTCGCCGCGCCCAGCGCCATATTTTGGCACGGCCAGAACCTACGCCCGCGCCACAGCGCCAACCGGCGCCACGAAGAACGCGCGCTGCGCCAGCGCCAACCGCACGGCCAGAAGCCTACGCCCGCGCCACAGCGCCAACCGGCACGGCCAGAGCCTCGCCCGCCCACAGCGCCAACCGGCGCGGCCACGAAGCCACGCGCTGCGCCCAGCGCCAACCGGCACGGCCACGAGCCACGCTGCGCCGGCGCCAACCGGCACGCCACGAGCCACGCTGCGCCCGGCGCCAACGGCGCGGCCACGAGCACGCTGCGCCCGGCGCCAACCGGCGGTCACGAGCCCGCTGCGCCAGCGCCAACCGGCACGGCCACGAGCCACGCTGCGCTTTAACGCCAACCGGCACGGCCAAACCTCGCCGCGCCGCGCTATACTTGGCACGGCCACGAGCCTCGCCGCGCGAAGCGCCAACCGCACGGCCAGAGCCTACGCTGCGCCCGGCGCCAACCGGCATGGCCACGAGCACGCTGCGCCACAGCGCCAACTTTGCGGCCACGAGCCACGCTGCGCCAGCGCCAACCGGCACGGCCAGAGCCTACGCTGCGCCGAGTGCCAACCGGCGCGACCACGAGCCACGCCCGGCGCCGGCGCCAACCGGCGCGGCCACGAGCCTATACTGCGCCTGGCGCCAACCGGCTGACGCCAAAAGCCACGCTGCGCCGGCGCCAACCGCGCGGCCACGAGCCTCGCGTGCCGGCGCCATACCGGCGCGACCACGAGCTTCGCTGCGCCCGGCGCCATACTTGCTGCGACCACGAGCCACGCTGCGCCCGGCGTCATACCGGCGCGACCCGCGCCGCGCCTGCGTCGGCGCCACCTACGACTTGACCGCAAACCTATGCCTGCGCCACCAGCAAGGACGACATGATCGTCAGCAACACATGGAGCATAAAGCAGCTAAGTCGCTTTTTTATTATGAGTAAAATTGTTGGCTTTCTTGACTTGCTACTTAGTTGATCCTCAACTAAGCGATGAAGTCGAGGCTACCTAATAGTGTTAGCATGCGCAACACTCTTTAAGTCATTTATTGTTTCCTACATTAAGAAATACTATTAGTTAAGCTTTCTTGACTTGCTACTTATTTGATCCACAACTAAGCAGTAAGTCGGGGGCTACACCTAATAGTGTGCGCATGCGCACATCTTTTTTTGAGTTGAATTTTTCTTCTTTTACTTAACGATTGCAAATGAATTCGAGTGCCTTGATTCGAGTTGTGAAACTCGACCCCATGAACAGCGAACTTTAGTCACCCAAAAGCAGCGTGCACAGGAAAAAGTGTCATGAGCCGACTCGGCGGCTCGGGGCTAGACTAGTCAGGCGAGTGCTTAAACAAAAAAGTCAAACCACTCGGATGAATTCCAAATCAATAAGGAAAAGGAGTAAAAACCCAAGATTATACACAAACCGATCGGACATCACATCAAAGTGAATTGTTTTACATTGCCTAAGTTACGCATATACATGATTTGGGGCTACTAAATTTGGATGCGACAGCGTGCGAACCAGCGTTCAACGGCGACATCAGCATCAAATGAATTTAAAAGGAGCGGCGCTGAATTTCGCCTTGAGCGGAAAAAGGCGTTTTGACTTCGCACATCGTTGAGGATGCGGTATGCCCCATGATGGGCCACGGTTTGTCTGTGACGGTTGGGAATAGTTCAGCAGCGTGGAGTTCTATTGAGTCCTTCACGATCTCTTTGCCTACAATGGGCACTCGGTGGAAAGAAAAACCCGATCGAAACTACATCAAGCTGGAAGCACTTTCGGCGTGAAGCATGACTTCGGTGGCTGCGACCGGGAAAGCGACAACTTCGATCGCCAAAGCACTCGGGGCTCTTGTGGAGTATATGGACCGGGTATCTGCATGGCGGGGCGTGAGGAGCCACCGGGAGGATAGGCCAAGCGGATACATGAAGATTGATATTGCCCAAAGGCGAGGCTGCCATCTTGACAAGGAAACCCGAAGATAGAAGCCGACCGCTTAGGAGAATACAATTGTAATCCTATCCGCTATCATATTAAACGGATAAGGAAAGAGATATAATCTCCACCTTGTAATCGATTAGGACTCTCCTCTGTAAACCGCCCTCCTCCGCTATATAAAGGGGGGTGGGAGAGGGGGAGAGGACCAGAGGATCAGAAGAGACGAGAACAAGACAGAACATCTCATTAGCGAATAGCTACACACATATAATTCCAGAGCACAGGACTAGGGTATTATCTCCACCGTGAGAGCCCGAACCTGTATACATCGGGTGTTTTTGTGCTACCATTGAGTTTGGGTCCAGCGCGTAGCCCCCTTTTCATTATTGTCGGTAACAAACGTCGACAATAACCTACATAGATACTCAACTTCTCGTGAGGTCTTATGATTGTACGCTGTGGTGGAGAGATTGGCATATATACAACACAACCAGATTTTCGCAGATAGGAAATACTTAATTTCTTTTCCACGCACTATCTGCAACGGGGAAATTTTGTAAAGTGCAGTTGGTCTGAGTTGAATTATTACGCGATATATGCACCTGCGTGGCCCCAACAAGCGGTGGGAAGCGACTATTACGCAAGAAGCGACCAAGCAATATAATAAGTTTTGTTCTTTTAATATAATGACTCTGTAGAGCCATTTTAAGTGTGGATATTAGATACGGGATGCTCTACATTAATTCTCGAAGCCATATAATAATCATTAAATGCTTTGAGATAAACTCACCAGCATTGCTCATTCAAATGGACTTGATATTTTCTTTTGGAAAGTAGGCTCTTAACTTAATAATTTGGGTAATTAATTCTGGTAGAAGCATGGTTCCTAGTAGATAAGAGACCTACATAGGACCATCTAGTAGAGGCGTATATCAGTACCATAAGATTTCTTAAAAGGGGGCCCGACAGGGGTTTGAACAGGTCCACATATACCACTTTGAATTTTTTCCAGGAAATTCAGTGATTCTTCCCTAACTTTTTAGGTAAGAAAATCTAAGTATGAGCTTTCCATTAGCACAACTAGGACATAAGAAAACTTCAGGTCTAGGAAAGTCTTTATGCTATGGCCAACAGAATTATAATTATTCTTTCCATAATATTCAACTTAAGATAATCCAGTCGATCTACTAGATCTTAAATATTACTATGTTTTCATCGCAACACGAACTTCAGGTTTTATATGTGCATAGTATAACCCGGAGGAGCATGGATAAAACTCTTTAACCACACGTTTATTGCACCCATTTAAATTTAATCATGAATAGGTATTTTGTACCATCCTCATTCTTTGTCTCTGTAAGGAAACGATTCAGACCAATGTCTTTAAAATCTAAGTAAGTACGACTAGACTCAGGGTATAATATGGCATTCTTCCAATGCCAACTATGAGAGTATCGCTTCTGACGATAGTCATAATAATCCCAATTCACTTAGTGTGTCACAACTGTCTTCTAGACAGATTTTCTCCTCCGTTATCAGATTATATTTTGTTCTATATTAAAAATATAATTTATCAATCAAACAATTGTTGCATCAGGAACAAATTATAGAATATAGAACAAACATAGCATAATTAAATAAATATCTAGGAAATATCAATTTATTTAATTTTAAATGATAATCGCTCAACAGGAGTATAGACCAAATGTTCATTCAGCAAACTAGGCTAAACTGATAAGGAGACTTATGAGGAATATGTGACATCGACTAGCAAAATGAAGGAATACTCAGGAGACTAATCTAGGTCTCAATATGAGTCATATATGTCCTTCTGGGACTCCTTGAACTTTATAATTTCAATAACCATATTATCACACTTCTCAGCACCCGTGTCAACGATAGGTTAAACGGTGATGTGTGATTCAATATTGTTTACCCCGGGTCTTATTAATTTTTCCAGTGGATTTTGATTAAAGGTCTACTACATGCTTCGGGATGCAATAGATGCATGACCAAAATAGATGCGAAGATTCGCAGGAACTAACAAAAAACAGTGGAACTTTGTAATCCCCACACATTCTCTGCCTCAACACACTCCTCAAACTCCACATGACACATCTCCTGTAATCCTCGGCACTCCCTGCACAATGTGATGCGATCAGATCTCCAAAATGATGTATGAATTGACGAGAAATGCAAAAAATACAATGATATAAGGTCACGGGCATGGCCTAGGCATGCTCTGGCGCAGCGGTGGCTCATCTCTAGATGACGACATCGACAGCGGCGACGACTATAATGGGAGAGCGGCGCTAGGATTAGAGCTGGATTGCTGGAGTGAGATGGTCCTGTGCTCCCCCTTTTATGGCCGGCGCAGCTGAGTCTAGCTCAAGCACGACATGTACGCTGAGACCAACTCAACAATGCTGACCCCGCCCAAACCCCATTTTTTAACAGAATATTACAAGTCGAGGCTGTGTATGGTATTCATTTTCTGTATAAAACTTGACATGGTGCCACTGGCTGGCTTTAGGACAATCAACAATGGAAACATTAGCATGCATGAGAGAGAACTGTTAAATACGTGGATCATGTTTTGCTTGGCCTAAAGAGTTCAGACCGTCACCGGATTCATCGTAAATTCTATGGATCGCGAACTAGATTCGCTGACTCAAACCGGTAAATTCTGTGTTCACAGTAGAAAAAGTGATGAACTCGAATCCTTTACCGTAAATCAGATGCACTGTATTTCTAGTAATTATGATTCAGACTAGTCCAGTTTGAATCTCTTCGCAATGTGCTCCTTTAACATTTGCTTTCAAATCGCAGTAATCTGCAAACGGCGGTTTTCCTGGATATTCTTGGATAAACATAAAATAGACATTAGAAAGAACATTAACAACTCATAGATGGCAACATCGTGTTGGATGTAATCTTATAATAGGAAAGTTTTAGTTTAGAAAGTTTGATTAAGAGTCCATTTAGGAAAAGGAGTCTGATTAGGATAAGGAAGTGGAATCCTATTCTGTTTTATGGGTTGAAGTTTTGGGTATAAATATGGGGGTAAGCCCCAGTTGTAAAAGCGAACAGAGCGAGACGAAATAAAAGAGAAAATTGCAGCAAAGTTTGTAACGTTCTGTTCTAACAATTGGTATCAGAGCCACCGAAATCCAAATTCGCGCCTGGGGTCGGCGAGTTGAGTTTCCGAGCAGTCGGTAGGAGGTTGTTTCGGCGAGGCGACGTCACTCGCGTCGAGCCGAAGAGCAGCAGCGTTGTTCGGGCAAAGCGCACGTCTCTCGTGCGGCCGCAACACAACAATAAAGGCGAAGCAGCGATCACAGCCATCGCGCAAGAAAAGGGTCACACGACGGCAGTAATTCTGAGGCAAGCAGTACGACAAGAGAAGAAGTCAAAGAAGCACTTCGGTTCTTGACGCTTGGTAGCAACGACGTCAAGCACTTGTCCAGGCACAAGAAACAAGAAAGTGCACTGTCTATTTACAAACCGTGAAAGAAAAACAGTCGCACAGCAAAAGCAATCTGGAAATCATGGGCGAGAAGATGAAGACTCAGAGTGGGTTCATATCTCTTCAGTATCCTCTCCTAACGACCGACAATTACCCGGTATGGGCAATGAAGATGAAGACAAATTTGCGCGCCCAGGGTGTCTGGGGTGCAGTCGATCCAAAGGGGAAGGTTGAGGAAGATGACAGGATAGATCAAGCAGCCCTTGCTGTGATCTATCAGGCAGTACCAGATTCGATGATGCATCAGCTCATCGGGAAGGAGACAGCACGTGAAGCATGGCTAACACTTGAGAAGATGCACGTGGGAGTTGACCGCGTGAAGGAGGTGCGACTACAAAATCTACGGAATGAGTTTGAGAATCTTGGATGGGAGAAACCCGGTCGATGGGCGAGTTCGCCGTAAGCTTACTTCATTATACAACCAAATTATTTCTCTCGGCGGCAGGATGGAGGAATGCGTGGCGATGAAGAAATACTGCTGCGTGCTACCGGAAAAGTTTGTGCTGTCGTCACCACACTCATGTACTCCACGATTTGGAGAATATGAAAATTGAGAGATCACCGGTTCACTCAAAGGCGCATGAGGAGTTCTTGAAGGGTATCATTCCCGTAAAGCGGGTATCAATCCGTAACGAGCAGCTATTCTGTTAAAGGAAGATGAAAGAGGTGAGCATAAGCAGTTTAACATGGGCGTGGACACGGCGGTTTGATGAAGCGAGGAGGCAGAGGTGGTCGAGGAGACAGAGGTGACCAAGGAGATAAGTCTGAACAAGGCGGTGATTCTGAGACCATGAGATAAGTCACATATCAAATGTTTTGAATGTGAAAAATATGGTCACTCTGGCGGGAGTGTCGCGATCATATAAAGTGCTTCAATTGTAACAAGTATGGACACTTTGCTTGGATTCTTTGGAACAAGAAGAAGAATGAGGAGGTAAACCTCACCCAAGCTAGTGCGAGATGATGAACCGGTAGCTCTATTCCTCTCATTGTGCAAAGAAGAGAAGCGAATATCTTGATGTTGAGCGAGGAGAATATAATTCCTAAATTAAGCACGGAGGAGATAGCCACGATCACACTGCGATTTGTGGTACTTGGACAATGGAACAAGCAAACACATGACCGAAGATCGTTCCGTGTTTCATGAGCTTGACGAGAAAATTTCAGGGAAAGTAAAGTTTGGCGATGGCTCTACGGTGCAAATAAGAGGCAAAGGAACAATGTTGGTACAATGCAAAACGGCGATAAGAAGTTATTCTCGATATTTATTATATACCGAGTTTGTGCAACAACATACTCGATCTCGGGCAATTGGCAGAAGAAGGGTGCAGAGTAGAGCTGCAGACGGAGTTCTTGCGTGTTTATGACAAGAACAAAGATTTGTTGATGAAGGTCATGAGATCCCCAAATCGGTTGTATAAAATTTCTCTGAAAACTTGTAAACCGGTTTGTTGTGAGGCTAGTGTGAAGGAAATTTTTGGAGGAGGTGGACTCCCAGCGGTGGAGTCACAGGCAAAGTGGAAGAAAAAAAGCGCTCGAGGCGATGCACGAGAAAAAATAGCGATGGTGCAACACATAAAAATAGAGCGTACAAAAGCTATCGGCAGTGGCGGCAGGAGGCGTGGTGCGATTAAACGCAGGGAAGCTGGTGTCGTCTGAGGCCGAGGACCAAGCAAGCGGCTAGGCTTGTGCGAGCAAAGAAGCGAGCTAGGCGATGTCTGCCGAGCAAAAGGGAACAGCAACGATACTTTGCATGCAACAACATGGAATTTTGTAGCAACAACGATTGCAAGAAAGAAGGGAGAGAGGAGGGCGTTGTTTTATGTACTGAGACAAGATCTGAGCGAGTTGAGCGAATTCTTGGAGATGAGAGAGAAGATCGGCGTGATCAAAGGTATTATAAGATTAGGGAAAATGTTGGATGTAATCTTATAATAGGAAAGTTTTAGTTTAGAAAGTTTGATTAAGAGTCCATTTAGGAAAAGGAGTGCGATTAGGATAAGGAAGTGGAATCCTATTCTGTTTTGTGGGTTGAAGTTTTGGGTATAAATATGGGGTAAGCCCAGGTTATGCATAACAGGCGAGAAGAAATAAAAGAAAATTGCAGCAAAGTTTGTAACGTTCTGTTCCAACACATCGCAAACTGATTCCAATAATAGTACCGTTTGAAAGATCGTTTCAGAAGAGCAAATTAACAACATATATAACTAGAAGGCAGCTTAAGGTTTAAGCAAAATGTGAAGTACTAATGCCCAAAAGGTTCCATTGTTGCACCATGCAGATGAAACTCCTTACAGAAAGAACATCACAAGGTAATAGTGGAGCTAATTTCCATACGCCGCAAACTATCGTGGTAACCATGTGCTGATGTGCATCAAAGATGAACAGTCATTCTAGGGATTGTCGGTAAATTTAGTACTCGAGGTGACCATCACTGGGAAAACGGTGATACCAAGGAAATAACATATTTTAGCAGGATCTTAATTCATAAAAGGTCGCACATAAGTATACTATACATAGAGCAAGACCAACCTGTCTTCGACACAGTGATACCAACCTGTCTTCGACACAGTGATGGACGTTCTTGGAATTAGAATCAGTTTTCTACATATCTAAAGCCAAATGACTGGCACTCAACTATGTAAGGAAGCTTGAAATGATAGTCCTAGTACCGTTTTCAGTATCATTTCAGAAGAGCAAGGTAACAACATATATAAGAACTAGAACTAGAATGCAGCCAGATGTTTAAGAAAAATGCGAAGTACTAACGCCCAAAAGGTTCAATTGTTGCACCATACAGATGAAACTCCTTACAGAAAGAAAGAACATCACAAGATAATAGTGGAGCTAATTTCCATACAACCAAAAACTGTCATGGTAACCATGTGCTGATGTGCATCACAAATCACCTATGCTGATCATTCAAGAACAATCATTCAAGGGATCGTTGGTAAATTTATTACTCGAGGTGATCATCACTGGGAAGACTGTGACGGTAGCCAAAGTAAAGCTGTCACTCTAATCCTTATCAGATCTGTAGAATGGATCATATTCATCGCTGCCATAGTATTCTTCAGAGTAATATTCTTCATCAGAGTCAATAGGTAGAGACAGGTTCTTAACTCTAGCACATTTGGCCAGTAGCTCATCGTCCATTACGCAATCGAAAGAGCAACTGATGTCAAGAGATTCCAGTTGAGGGCAATTGTCAAGGATGGCCGTCAGTCCTGCCTTAGAGGCTATAACCCCACAGTTCAAAGGAGTGCAGCTCAGACATTGTTGGAATTGCAAGCGTTTCTCCACCATGAGACTCCAAGCCGTCGTCGTAATCACAGTAGCCGTAGTCGTAATCACAGTAGCCGTCGTCGTAATCACTGTATATATAAAACCGGCTCAGTCTGAATTTCTTGAGATGGGGACAAGCTTGGCAAACAGATTCAAACAACTTCTCCCAGGCACACTCATATAGTGATCGCCTCATTGAATACGGCATTACAAGATCAAGATCTTCAAGGAGAGAAAGCTTGCTAATCGCCTCATTGAAAACTCCATTGGATGCACCGAGGAGGATGAGACGGAGGCTTTTCAAAGAGGGTGCTCTGTAGAAATGCCTTCAGATATGTTAGAAGGCATACTTGATAGTGGTAGTAATAGCATCATAAGCTTTGTAAGGGAAGAGTTGAACTAAAAACTTGAATAAGATCTAATGTACAAGTCTTTCACCATCTCACAGATGCAGCAGATTGTACTACTTTCTCTGGTGACAAAAACATATCATTATGGAGATTGACACAGTCCCCAAAACTTAAATTTGACTGCTAACTTTTATTGTAATATATTTATAAAACTCAATAAACTTGTAATAATACAAAAATACTCTTCAAGACAAAATTACATATATGATATTAATGCATCCAATCTAAGTATTTAAAAAGATACCGGGAGTTAAAAGTTCGACAGTAGTATCCCAATTTGACAGATTTGCCAAGGTGCACGTGAAAATGTTGTTTGTGCTTGAAAATTTTGCTCCGCACAGATGAAACCACCAATGCGATCAATACCACTACTGATCTAAAAAGGCATCAATGATAGTGTGACACCAGTACCACAAGAGAAGACGGATGGACACCTTTCGAACAGATAGAGAAGCAAGTCTTCGTCGGCGGGGCCCATGAAGGCCTCGCACTGGCCGGCGCTGCGGTCCACGGCGGTCGCAATCGCCGGTAAGCCCACGGACCGTCTCAGGTCGAGGCGGCGCCACAGCGCGGGCTCGTCTACCGCGGCGCTCCGCCACGCCGTGCACGCGAGCACTGCACCCCGCATGATCTCGCGCGGCCCCAGCTTGAGGAAGATTGCGAACAGGATGTCGAGGGGCAGTGCCGCCCAGTCCCTCTCCGGCGGGGGAGCGGACTCCGCTGGGGGAGGCTTGTTGCGACGGCCGCGGGAGGAGGGCATGGCTTGGGTGTGAGGAAGCCGTGGGCAGCCGAAAGCAACAGTGAAGAGTCGGAGTGAAGCTGTGAAGGGAGAGTCGTCTCAGTTTTATATGGGTTGCGGTGGAGGCATCCGGTTTAACCGGATTGAGATCCACAAGTTTGACTGATTTCAGTCAAAAAAATAGTCAATAGTTATGTAGTCACACCCTTCCTTAATTATAGCACGCTGGAGTGGAGAAGACGAAGCATCTTGTAGGTGCGGGATTTACTAGACAGGCTTTTCATATTCTTGCCTGAATCTGAACCGATCATCTAATAAAATGGACGGCACTAGTAACTTGAGCAGCACAACAGCTGGGCGTTTCGACTTTGAACGAAAAAACACAGTACCCAGTAACCAGCCCACGGCACCTCGCGCATGGGTGCTATGCTAATCTTTTTCTGAATGCGTACCATTCTATATTTAAATTTTTGTTCATGTCATTCTATAATTTTTAAGATGACTTTTTTATAATTTTTTTCTTTTATATTTCTACCCTTTAGCTATTTCCAATATCATTTACTATCATACACTAAAGTATATAATAAAGACACACCATGTTAATATATACGGAATTGCTAGAAGTCGGACATCCGATTTTTCCAGATGCTGCAACATTTTTTCCCTACTCGTGAAACATTTTTTCCCTATGTGTAAAATATTTTCTTTCAATAACAGTAGAAATATCGATCCGGATCGCTGCAACATTTTTTTCCTACTTGTGAAACATTTTTTCCTACACGTGAAACATTTTCCGTCAATAATAATAGAAATGTGTGCGTGAAAAAAATTTGCAGACGTTGGAAAATAATGTTGCAGACGTTGAAAAAAAATGTTGCACCGAGCGTCTGACGAAACATACTGAGATCGAATGTCTGGTGCTAGTTCTCACCTAATATATAATAAAGATGTGCAACACAGTCTTTTAAATATATGTCTTGGTGGAAGAGTAATATCATGACTCTTAATATGAAGGCTCATTTGCTTATGTAGAGTGATGGTGGGATTAGTCCTATATTGCTTGTCTAAAGTGAGTTGTAGCAGTATATAATGCATGTCAGATCTAAAAATAGCACCTTTAAGATAATCCTTTTACATGAAGCAAGAATAAAGGTGTAAGCGGAGTGCTATTTTGTAACATCCAAAAATTCACTAAATTGGAATAAAAAGTTGCCATTTTGTTATCTGAGGTTTTTATGAATTTTTTGAATGTTCATGTATTTTCTAGAATTTTTGCATTTAAAGAAAATTACTTTTTCAATAACCTATTGTTGATTCTAATTTTTAAACTTCAAATTCAAATCATAAAAAAGTTTGAACATATTTTATTTAATTCCCAAATAATCCAAAGGCCATCTCCAAACAATTTCATGAATTTTGGAATTTAATTGATGCTTTTGAAAAATCATATACTAGATATTGCATTAAAACATAAACACTAAAAGAATTTTTAAGAAAAACTTGGGATTGGTTATGGTCTGAAAGTTTTACAAAAACACTAGTACTACCCCAGGATCATCTGTAAAATGTTTCGTTTGATAGCTTTAAAAATTTCAGAAGCTTCAAATTCAAACTTAATTGAAAAATATGTTTAACCAAAATATATAAAACACCTTTGTCCAAAAGCAGTGTTTGTCAATGGAATGGAACACATAGTTTTAGAAGTACGCCTTTCTCTTGGGTTCATAACTCTCTCTCCCTCCTCTCCTCTCTCTAGCAAACGGCCCCACCTGTCAGCTCCCGTCTGGCTTAGGCCCACCTGCTAGCCGCTCATCCCACACGAGAGCATGCCCCGCGCCGCGCCAAGCCACACCATGCGCGCCCACACTTAGGGGTGCAATCGGATCGGATAATTTCCGACCGACCGACCGACCGGATGAGTTCGGATCGGATTCGGATAGATTTTTCAGATACTTTTCGGATTCAGATTCGGTTTCGGATATTTTTTCTCGGTTTCGGATTCGGATTCGGTACATCACTATCCGTCGGATCGGAATATTTCGAATACATTTTCGGATATATCTGGATTCGGATAATCGGATATCCGACTGCTGCCATCCAATGCGCCATGCCTTAAATCGGTTCGCCAAATGCCCAGACCTAACCGGCTAACCCTATTTCTCTGATTCTCCAGCTCCTACCTCCAGCCTCCAGGTCCAGGGGCGACGGCCCGACCCCGAGCGCCGAGACCCGCCGCCGCCGTCCGCCAGTCCCGCCACCGCCCCTCTCCACCTGTCCCGCCGACCCTCGGGCCTCGGCCAAGCCCCTCGGGCCCGGCTTTTCGCCCCTTGCGCTCGGTTCGTCCTCGACACCGATTCCCTCCGCCGTCTGTGTGTTCCGCCGCCGCCTTTCTCCGCCCGTCCCGCCACCCCTCGGACCTCGGCGCCGCCCCTCGGGCCTCGGCGTCCCGGAGCTCCCCTTTGCTCCGCCTGTCCCGGCGCCCACCCCTGTGCTTGGTTCGTCCCCGACCCCAAGTATCGCCGCCACCCCTCTCCGCCCGTCGGGCTTCAGTGCCGCCATTTTCTCTTCCTGTCCCGGGCTCCCGGCGCCCGACCCCTAGTCCCGCCGCCGCTGTCTACAAATCTATGCCTCTACTCCCAGTCAGATCGAGAGGTAGGTGATGGGGCGGCGAGATGGACGGAGCAAATAGTTTTCTTCAAGTTTGGGTTTACTATCGAACACTGGCAAAGCGAAGAACACAAGCAGTTGAGGAATGGATAGAAAAAAGAATTGGTTCTGTTGTATTTTATGTCCCATTGTTGGCGATGTTGCTGTTCTTAGTGCCATCATGGACGCGCCTTGTTCAAGGTCTCGAAGTGCATCAATTTGTTTGGAAAGCATCACAATTTGCAATATATTGAATTTGACACCCTTCAATTAAATATATTTTCGGTGGATACTGATCTGTTGGTTGCTTAACGGTTCATTGTTTCATAGGATTGTTAGCTATATGTTCACGAATTCACATGAACGACTTGCTTTATGTGCATACTGGATATGTGTGATATATGCGTCAATTAGAAGGTTCTACAGTATATCAAAGCAAAGCAAACTAGAGAGGGTTCTTTTGCGCAAGTACTATCATCTTGTTGCTATCCTGATTTTCTCTCCTGCCATTATATTCCAGGTAATGTATAAATTTTCTTAATATAATTTAGTGTACTTTTGCAACTTTGTTGAACTGCCGATAAAATGACCCGTTAGACTATGATAATCTTGTTGTATGTTGAATTTATACGGTTGATTAATCAGTACTATATTTGCTTTATATGGTATCTGTTTTCGTGCGTTATCCGACAAAAATTATTCGATACCGTATCGATTCCGCTCCGTATTCGATTCTAATCCGCGACCGATATTATCCGCGCCGTATTCGTATCCGGTACTATCCGAATCCGATTCCGAATCCGACAAAAAATATGATTTAGGATATAGAAAGAGCAATATCCGACCGAATCCGATCCGATTGCACCCCTACCCACACTGCACCAGCACACGCCCAAGCGCATGAGCTTGCTGTCACACACGCATTGCCTTGTCGCTAGCCTCGCCACGCCCTTCCCCGCTAACCATGCCACGCCTAAGCCTCGGTACTTGCACCATCGCCATGTCCTCTCCCCAGGGCTGCACCATAGCCGAGCCATCATGATGTCTGCCATGCCTCGTGGCTTTGTCTTGCTACCACTGCTACTACTATTAGCCATGGCACCTCGCGTAGATGGCAATGTCGTTGGAAATTCCTGCAAAGGCGCCCCGCCATGTCTCCTACCCCTTGTCCATAGAACTGAGACCACGAGCCAAACACTGAGCCACCTCTCAGCGCATATAAAAGAGTCTCGCCATGGTCGCCCTAAGCACAACACACTCCCATGCCTTTTTCCTTCCTTGAGCCCACACCATTAGCTCCATGGCGAAGCTCCATTGCTGCCGTGTAGCAAGAAAGTGAGCAAGATCAATCCTCTTCCACGGTGAGCAATTTCCCAAATTCCTTTGGGTTGCAACTTCCCTGCTGTGCCCTAACCTTTTCCCCTACCTTCTTCTCATCAGCTTGGCGCTATTGGATCATCGCCGCCATAGCCATCGTCTTCCTCGATTACAGTCACCGTTGCCAGCACTCCACGGTGAGCTCCTCTCCCTGCCAACTGTCAGAACCCTCTCTTTTGGTGTTGAATACCAAGAGAGTCTCATATGTATACCGTACTAGTCTTATTATCAGTGGCTAGTACGCACATTTACAACATTATCATCACATTCATTCATGAAATCACATATTCATTAATAAAACATAGTATGTACAAGAAGGCCATTACATACCAAACAAAGTGCATCCAAAGAAATGCAAAATATCCGATAGTGGCAAATCCTTGATAAATATGCGAACACAATGGCATGATCAATTACAACATGAATATATAGTGACATGGCATATGATCAATTTTCTCCTACTATTGTATACGGTGTGAAGATTGTGAGAGTTCAATAGCTCAAACACTGTTGGCTGGCACAGAAGCCCCACCACGTACATGACCCATTGCACGCTTGCTGCCTGGCATCCAAAGCCAAACGCTGCTGATTCAAGAAACTCTTCGGTAAGATTAACTAACCAAAGATCAAATGAATTTTTTTTAAATAATATATTTTTATTCAAAATTTCAAAAATTTACCACAAAAAAAAATTACAGAAATATACCCCTATCGCCCGTTGGATGGGCAACAGGGGCCTAAATAGCAAAATAAATGGGCGACAGGAGGCCACGTCACCCCCAGCCTCCTGTCGCCCGATGAAATGGCGACAGGAGCCGAAACGACCCCTGTCGCCCGATGAATTGGCGACAGGGAGTAAATTGACTGATGGATTGGCGACTGGGGGGCGCGGGCTCCTATCGCCCTTTGGTCGGGCGACAGGAGCGTTTATATAAGGCTGTCGCCCGACATTGTTCCTATTTCATCCGAATCCAAACAGAAACTGAGTTAAAATAGAGAAAGAGAGGAGGAAAGAAGAGGGAGGAGAGGAGAGGAAAAGTAGGAGGGGAGGGATTGCGTGACATTTGAAGGTAAATTTTTGTTCTATACTTTTTCTAGCAGTAAATTGTGGTAGATTAGAAATAATTTTAGATCTAGGTTACGGATAGATGTATGTAGGTAAATTGATAGGTTACGGATAGATCTAGTGAATTTAGATATTTTTTATGGATAGGAATATATCGGTATATATTGATGGAAATGTAGTTAGGAATGTATATTTTTTTTACATATATAAGTACATCGATATGAATGTATATGTTGTTAGGAATGTATATTTTTTTTATAGATATAAGTACATCGATATGAATTATTAGGAATATAGATGTTTTTTACGGTTAGATATATATTTTTGTAGCATGTACGTATACTTATGTTAGGTCTCACAGTAATTTTTACGGAAAGTTATTAATTCGTGGGTGAATAAATGGATTCGCAGATATGGCAGAACGAGTTCCATTTAGAATTTATTATGGAGAGGGGGTTGTAATGCATGGTTTGGAGGGTGCAGATCTAAGTAACATGCAATATGTGGACAGAAGTTTGAGTAGGGTCGAGGAGCGCACATTTGCTTCCGTGTTGAAATGGTTGTATTATACTTTTCGGATGGAACAAGAGAAGTGCGAGTTGAAGGTATTTTGCCTATGTAATATGTGAAATGACCCTATTTACTGGGAGCTAGTTGAGCTGAAGGGAACCGCATCGTGGAGATCATATGTGAGGGGGGGTAGAGCAACGGGGATGGAATCGGGTGCTTTTAGTGCAAGCATATAAGAGGGATGTTGCCCCCCAGCAGCAGTTGGACGCCGGTGAGTGTAGTTAGCCTAAAAATGAGCTCAATTTCGGTGACACCGAAATTGGGGGATCTAGCCATAAGCAGCATGTTCAGCAATGCAACGATGACATCATTTGCCAAAGTGGTGAACAGGTTGAGTTTTAGGAGGATGATGAAAATGTTGGCCAAGAAGTACGGGGACTGGTAGACGAAGGTGAGCAAATTGATGAAATAACAGCTAGGATGGAAGAGGAAGACCGTGTGTACAGCAAAGCAGAAGAGGAGGACGACGATGAGTCGGATGAGGAAGATGGAGGTACGGAGCCGCTTGTGCCAGCCGAGTGGAGCACGCAGCAATTTGATAAGCTGGTTGTCAATGAAAGCAACGATAGTGACAATGTGGTTAGGCCTAACAGTATGTACCCGACAAAAGAGGCTGTGCAGGATGCCGTGAAAGATTGGGCTTTACCATTAAAAAGGACTTTCAGGGTTAAGAAATCCACCCCAACCTGCTACGATGTGGTGTGTGAGATCCATGGGTGTCTGTGGAGAGTGCACGCGTACAAGCCCAAATGGGGCACCCATTGGCTATGTTCAAGGTTGAGCGGCATACTGTATGGTCAAGAAAGCATGATGGCTCACGAGAACACATCATTCGGGTATGTCGCGAACATCATGTCTGCAGAGATAGTGGAGAACACGAGTTTTGAGCCTCGTGCTATTATCCGAGCGATCGAGAGCGGATATCGATGACACAATTAGCTATGGGAAGCCGTGGAGGCGTAAAGCGAAGGCATTAGAAATGAGGTTTGGGAAGTTTAAAGACTCGTACCATAACCTACCCCTACTACTCGGTTGCATTAGGGAAGAAATCACGGGACCTACTATGATTATCAAGATTGTACGTCAATCAAGTGGCCAACTAAAAGGCATCTGAGGAGAGTGTTCTTCGCATTCGGAGTTTGCATTAAGGCATTTTATCACTGTCGTCCATTGTTGTGCGTGAACGACACATTCTTGACCAGGAAATACAGAGGGCAAATATTGACAGTTGTGGGCGTCGATGGGAACAACCAGATTCTGCTGTTTCATTTGCCTTCAGAGAAAGCGAGAACTACGAGTTGGTGTGGTTCCTCTGAAACTTGAAGCTCGGGGTGGTAAAAACTTCGTCAAGATGTGTGCGTCTTTGCATAGCGGGCATGATGGGTTGCATAGTGCTATCAACCGGTTTGCAAGCGAGGGGAAGAGAGCCATTTCCATGGCACGACTTGCAGAGTCGATGGTGCATGAGGCATTTGGGTGCAAACTTCTATAAGCAAGTCAAGAACAAGCAACTGATGAACATGTTCAAAAGACTATGTAAGCACAACCAGGAGAGCAAGTTCTGAACTGTATGGAAAAATCTTGATGAGCTAACAAGAAAACACAAGGAGTAGACGAATAACACTAGTGCCAGTGGAACACAAGAGCAGGCGAAGCCTCTTTTCCCCCTGCCAACAGAGGATGAGGCGATGTAACATCCCAAATTTTTGGCTTTTTATTTAGCTAATAGTGTTTTACTGCAATTTGTGTGATTTGTGAATTTTCTGGATTTATTGGATTTTTCTGGAATTTATTTGAACTATTTCAAAATTAAAAGTATATTGTTTGCCAAAGAATAATTATAAATAGATAAGTTTTAAATAAAGTTTTTCCAAAAATATTTTATTTAAGTCCAGGATGCCTCAAAGTATTTTTGAGATTTTTTTGGGAATTTTCCTGGTATTTTGTTGCCTTAAATAAATCAAAATATTTTTCTCTAATTATTTTAAAAGCCAAAACTGGAAAAATCGGTATAAACGATGTGGGCGAGCCCATTACCGTCGATGCTGACCGAGTTCAATTCACCGTTTGGTCCGGTAGGCTGTTCTCGATGGAATCGGCGCCGGTTATTGGATCTCCATCGCGTGGCCTTCATCAAACCGTGCCGCATCAAAACCCTAGCCTTGCCAGCCGTCAGATCAAGATCGAGCGGTCGCCAGCCGTCGCGCCGAAGCAAAACCCTAGCCGATCCGGAACGTCGGTTGGAGCGGGTGGTTAGGATCGTGCCACGTCTGGACTCGGTGCTGGCCGTCCGATCGAGATCGGAGCGTTGTCCATTGTCGTGTCGGAGAGGGATCCGGAGTTCTGTTCCGATACGCCGCTGCGCCGCCGAGTTCGTTGGGAGCCGGATTTTGTGCATCCCGAGGGGCTATATAAGTGCCCGACCCCCTCCCGAGGATCGCCAGTGCCTGCGCCGCCTCTTCCCCGAAGCATCGATGCTCGAGAAGCATTGGAGCCCGCGCAAGCCCTCGCCGGAGCCCGAGAGCCTTCATCGCGCCATTGCCGTCGTTAGAGACCTCTTGCCGCCGCATGAACCCCAGATCCGAACTCGTCGCCTTGCGCCGCAACCATTCCACTGGTTCTTCATCGCCGGAGAGCACTGGAGCGCCGCAAGCCTAGTCGTCGTCCTCACGTCCGGTAGAACCGCGCCGCCGCGTCGCCATCGCCGGGATCGAGCAGTGTCAGCCGCCGGATCACCATCGGACCGTCGGAAGCACGCCACGTCGTCTCGGGGAATAGTGAACGCCTCGGGTAAGCCTCAGCCGTAGATCTTCCGTGGGTGGCATGGATCGTGACACGTCGCCTATACCTGGAGCCGTTCGATGTAGATCCAGTGCGCCTCGGTTCGACCAATTCCACGTCGACGCGTGGTGGATGATGTCATCGTGACATCAGCCGGTGCACCGGTCCACAGAGCAGTGCCATGCACCACGTGTCACGTCTCGGTTGGTCCAAGCCAGGGCTGACGTCAGCATGACACAATAAAGCGATGTTTCTTTTGAAAAATAATTCGGTTAAATATTGATTTTCCAATTTTATGAATTTTCATGAATTTGAATCTTCCGAGAGCTCGTTCTCCCTCATATGAACTCCAATTGAGGTGATTCAAATTTCTAAAAATTTGTAAAATTAAGATCTATCCAATGTTTTAGAGTTCATTTGCTCTCTGTTTTGGTGTTTATTTGCTATTCCTTTTCGTTTCGCGTAGACGATAAATTGTGCGATGCAACCGGGGGAGATTCATCAACTCAAGACCGAGGTCCAGAGCATGGATAAAGGTTTTCCTAAGGCAAGTTATGCTTTGATCATGTTGAAACCATGTTTGCAAAATTGCTATTTTATTTTTACCTTATTGCATATTATTTCATGTGTAAAAATGATTTCAACTTAAGTTGGGACTTAGCTAGCATACCCGTTGAATTATACCCTACCTTGTCAATTGTATGCCATGATCTATTGTCACCCTAGATTGGTTTACTATAGTTGATCAATAATAAATCAACATGGGATGGTTAGATCGGATTAGATTGCTTAGCCATGTCACGTCATCACATGTACTTGAATCATTGATAAATTATCTTGACTAATGGTATATGGAACAATGTTATGAATTTGTGTGTCATGTGTGGTCACAAGATGAGATTCAGTTGTTGTGGCGATGGATGCCATGCAATGATATTGAATTGTTGATGGCATGTGGTGCTTGGTAATCAACTGGGGTAGTTATGATTTAGATCGGAGCAAGTGGCAAAGGGCAAGTGTGCCTGGGTGGGCCCGATGGGCAGAGGGTTTGTGCAAGTCTTGCTTTGATCAACCCTAAGGACTTAGCCTTGCGAGCCTTTGACCTGAGTCAATCATGCAACCACATGTCTGTTATGGGGCAGCCTAGCTGACTAATTTGCAATGTCTTAGTTGTGGTACTACCAGTGGTGGTGTGGTTCACCCTTTTTAATGAACCCAGATGGCGCAAGAGAGGGGCCCTGTTGTGGTAACCAGTCCCTTCAGTGTTGAAACCTTAGCGGGTGGTACCGAGTTAAGACAGAGCATTGTAAAGGCTTTGTCATGATTTCTCTGCGGTACACCAAAGGAAGTGTGCCCATAGCTTGGCAACAAGAGATGATCATGTCGTGCAGGCAAAGTGCATAACCTCTGCAGAGTGTACAATCTATTCGGATAGCCGTGCTCACGGTATTGAGCATAGCTCGGGAATTACAGTCAAGGGTTAGACTTTTGCAAAATGGAAACCTAGGATGGATGGCAGGTTGCCATAGGAAGTTGAATCTTGACTTAGGATGGGGAACTTGGTTTACTTGAGAAACGCTGAATCTATCTATTATTATTATTTGTTTTTACTGTTTTTTCAATCTATATACTGTACTTGTTCATAAATGTTGTTTTATTGCAAATAGTCTTTGTTAGCCATTCCTTTGGAATAAGCCTTGCATATAGTTATGTTAGAATTGCATTATGTGCACAACTTGTTGAGTGCTTTATGTACTCACCCTTGCCTACAACATCGCCAGTGCTGAAGAAGGGGTACCATGAAGGGACGAATGTTTAGGGTGTGAGCCTTGTCGGTTATGCGTGGTATCTTGAGGGTTACCTCGTCTTCATTCATTGCAGTTCAATTTGGTTGTTCAGCCTTGTGAGGCATTGTTATGTAAGTTGACCATAAGGTCATTCAACTAGTAATATTTAGTATATAATGTCTTTCATCTTATTTCCGATGTGTATGATTGTGATATTCACTAATGTTGAGCTTGTGTGCACTAACGTGATCCTAGACTAGTGCAGTATACACAGAGGGTCCGGATTTGCATATTCGGGTCCCGACAAAGGTGGTATCAGAGCCAGGTTGACTGTAGGTCTTGACCCTAGATAGTTGGTCGTCCCTATAGGTCCTTCAAAACTATTTTCTAAAGTAAAAGACCTAACCTAGAAGAATAATGTGTTCTTGACTTATCTCATCCTTCTATTTCTGTCCTTACCAAAAAATTCTTTCTTTTCCCTTGCTGAAATTTCTTTCTCTTACCTCTGCTAAATTGAACTGAAATCTTACCTGAGTTATCTTGAGTAGAAAACGATATACCACATCTTAGGAGATGGCATCGAGTGCCTGCTGCTACCATAATGATCATGATGGAAAGAATCATCAAGCTCATGGAAGAGCGGATCAATGAAGTGTATCAAGAGCTAGAAGACTCAGTGCTTCAAGTTGCCAGTTGAGACTCATGTGTGGGAGTCGTGTTTCCTAAGATAGGAGAGTCGCCCATGTAGACGGTAGTTTTGTGTGTTTAGGTTGAATTGGTTTTTCTTGATTGCTGGGTGTGCAGTATGTGTTGCAAAACTTTTAGGCTTATATAAGCAACCATACCAAGTTATTAATATAGTTGCCTAAGTTGATTGGGCTAAACCTATCTCCCCTGTGTTAGGATTCTTGCTCCTTACCTATGCTATTTCCCTCTTCCCTAACCCCTTTGAGGTAACCAAGCAGATGGTTCAGATTAGTGATAGCAATGGAGCTAGTGGAAGTGGAAATCAACTCAGTGGAACCTCTAAGGATGGATCAGTTCTTCAACCGTCACTACAGATAGATATGCAGAGTTTTAGAGAGTTTTTGGCTACTCAGACTCAATTAATGCAGGCAATGATGAAGCAAATACAGAATATGACTAATCAAGCTAATGTTAGTAAAGCATCTCGAACTGTTATCAATGATCCCTATGCTGACTCAAGGTTATCAGAATTCATAGGAACTCACCTGCCAACGTTTTCAGGAAATGTTTCACCTTCGGAGGCAGAAGTTTGGCTCAAGACCATTGAAAGAAAGCTGTTCATAGCTCAGTGCAGAAGTGATGAGAAGGTCTTATATGCTTCATATCAGTTACGAGGAGTTACCGCGAAAAGGTGGAAAAGCTATTGTGCTAACCATGAAGCCCCACAGAATATCACTTGGAATGAATTTATTGCTGCTTTTCAAGACCTCTTTGCTCCACCAAGGAATGGTATGGTCACAGTGAATTCAGAGGAGGACGCTACCCCTGCACCTTGTTTGAAATCTAGACATTGTTCTATGAAGTACTGTCAACCAAACAATTTAGAAGATCGTGCGTGCATTCGCTGTGGAGAAATAGGACATACCGCTGACAAGCATGCGATCAATTGCTCCAGTTGTGAAGGAAGCCATTCTCCTGGAGAATGTCCTATGAGCGACATCACATGTTACCTTTGTGAAGGACGAGACCATTGCCCACCTCAATGTCCCTTGGATCCGATAGTCACTGCCGTGATCTAGCATCAACGAAAGAATCTTCGGGCCATAGTCGCTCGAGAATTATCAACAAGAGGTGGATTGTCGGCTGCACAGGAGATGCCGCTTGAAGAGCTAAAACGCATCACCTTGATTCTATCAGCTTTCATCAGGAAACCAGTAAGTGGTCATCACCCACAGTAGGTCTCTTGTATGGTGAAGAAGATTGTTTTGCCATGGAATGTGATGCGAATCAACAAGTAAGTAATCACAAGAAGAGCAACATGGAGTGTTATAACTGCCAAGAAGAAGGCCATTTTGTTAAGCAATGCCCACAGAGAAGACAAATATTTCCTATAGCTGTGGGTATACCGGAAGTTACCTCAGTCCGGTACATAACGCCAAGAGTGAGCGGTGAAGTTGTAAGAGAAATTTACCGAGAGAATCAATTGAAGAAAAGGCGTCTAGGTAAAGACACCATTCCAGTCAACGAATGCTCAAGAAAGAAAGTTTACCCTAGACTCTGCTATATTTGCCACAAACCTGAGCATTTTGCCAATAAGTGCCCTCAAAGGAAAGCGATCACATTGGTTCAAGTCAATCCCAACTCTGTCCCTGTCGAAGCCCTAGCGCCAATGTTAAATCAAGAAAGTCAGGAGCCACGAGTTTACTTAGTGCAATGTCATAACCCTACTTGTAAAATAAAGGGATTAGTGATGAATTCCATGTAAAGGTTTCCTTGTCGAAAGAAATAAAGCAGAAATGGTTGATACATTGGTACACGGAGTATTGGAATGAAAAGCAATAATGTAAAATGATGAGTTAGATGTTTCTCTAAGAGTATTCTTGTGTTTATGGTTCACCTGAAAATGATACATGTGCAATGGTGGCTAGTTTAGTGGTAATCAGCGTGAGCTTGTTAGCCAGAGGATTTGTTATTGTCGGTAAGTGCTCAGTTGTGCTAGATTTAACCAAAATGTTACGGGTTCAGTGCCTATTGAATGAGTAGAGTTTCAAGCAAATCATATGTGGGGAACCGTCCCCGGGACTCCACTGATTCACCCAACGCGTGGCATATCTCAGGTGAATCAAGGGAACCTCGAGCGTCCGTGATTATACCGTGTTGGTCCTGGATAGTTCGCCAACACGAGCATTCTCATCCAGCAGTTGACATCACAACACATACATAATTAGCGGAAGCATAAGCGTTATTACATACCAAAAGGAGGACTGCTGTCCATAACGACATATTTAAAGTTATTACATCAAGTAGCAGCGAAATCACAAGATAAACAACAAAAGGGCCAGCATGGCATGCCCCAAACCCTCGAGCAACCAAGCTGGGGCAAGAACGGCGACTAAGCGTTAGCATTGTCGAAATCTGCCCGTAAAGTCCCGGCGATGCCTCATCCTCACTGCAGCAAGTGGACAATCCGATTGAGTACAAAAGTGTACTCGCACAATAATATACATTGCATGTTGATTTCTAACTACATGTGGTTGCTACATCAAAGGAAGGCATAATGGCAATTTCAGCATAAAGCAATATTTGAGATAAATCATAAGCAAGTATAGATTGAAAGATTTGCATTTAGTAAACATTTGCAAAGTCTAGTACATAATATAACATCATCATAATCACATTCATATCATGCCTTCAAGCATTCTCCGAACCATGAGTTCCATCGCTCATGTTCAATTAATTCATATCATGCCTTCAAGCATTCTCCGAACCATGAGTTCCATCGCTCATGTTCAATTACACACACAAGTACTTCAATACTTGTGTCTATTTTCCCACTCTCATCCCATTCTTACCAAGTCCTTAATACTGCCCGATGGTGACAAATCGAGAGATCGTCCTTAACCATGGGCGCGGCTATTGAATAGTTTAAACTCTGCAGAGGTGCGACTTTACCCACACGACCGTCACGCTTGTAAGCCAAGCTATTAACACATTTCCTTTGATGTGCGCCGAGGTGAGCGTGACAAACCATTTTCGATATGCATGGTAGTTTATCTAAACCATCCGGATGGATGTGACCCTCGATCCCGCGTGCCCGGTGCTCGGTGTGTGTGGATCAAGAGTACACCGTTGTTGGACATCCCCAACTCAACAAAGTTAGAAATCGAGGACATTCCTGGCGCTCCACTAAGCCGGGGAACTCGGCGATCATTCCTTGACGCTCCACTAAGCCCAAGGAATTCCGAGTGCACATGGTTTACATAACCTAGTCATACATAAGTACTTGGTTCGCCGGTCCCATAAGCGGCGTGTGGTTCGCATACGATAGTTACTCAAAGAGGCGTCACCGAGATTTAATCCTTAGGGTCCTTAACCAATATCTCTACTCATTAAACATCAATTAAAAACATCATCATCGTAATAATAAATCTTGATCATTTAATCGATGGACTAAATCCATCTATCGCGGTTTCTAACGATGATCTAAGCATGGCTAAGCAATTGAGCGAACCCATATATAATAATAAACCAACCACTTAGGCGACAATGGAACATGGAGTGAACATGCTAAGGGTATAACACACAACATGGTAATAGCTAAGAATTCTACCCAATCATAATTGTAATTGAAAGTAAGCATGCAATTGATAAAATAATTCCAAAGATGTAAGTTGCAAATAGTAGGAGCAATCATGGTCAAGGAGTAAGATAGTGCCTTGCTGCTCGTTCTTGATTTCGAAGGCGTAGTCGTACTCGGGAGTGCCTTCCGAAACGTCAACACCTAACGAGAAAATCCAAATCCATAAACACCAAATCAAGAATTCAAATGATGCACATGATTAAAAGATGCATGAAATGCTCATGATGTGTAGTACTAGTCATAATATGGAAGTACTAATTGAGTTTTTGCGCTAAAAGTTCAAGTCTTAAGGTTTTTATTGAATTCTATTCGGACTATCCGAGTGTCACTTCGGACTGTCCGAGCAGACCCTCTCGGTATGAAGTTGAATTATGTTCGGACTATCCGAAAATTACATTCGGAGTATCCGGACGGTTCGGACTATCCGAGTGGTCACCTCGGAGTGTCCGAGCAGACCCTCTCGGTTAACCCGTGCACCCCTCAAGCTAATTCCTATTCGGACTATCCGGAACTTTATTCGAATATCCGAAAATGTTGGAATGTCCGAGTGAAATCTCGGACTATCGAGCTAAACTCTCTGTTTCAAAATGACAAAGTGTCTATGGACCTCCACACTTCAAAGGAATGGGCTAGGGTTTCAAGGGGATGAACTAGGGTAGATTCTTACCACTCTAGGGTTGTTTGTGCACTTGATGGATGTTGGTTTGGCGAGTGGATGATGAAAAATGTCACAATCTTTGGTTCTTCACGGTTCACCTCCTCCTCGCTCACGTGAGCGACAATGCCTCCCTTTGCTCGTGCTTGCAACGACGTCTAGCCTTCCTCTTCAAACTTCAAAGGACATGCACGACCGAATCAAGGATTGATGATGGATTCCATGGAAAGGCAAGAAATGAGTCACAAGAGCAGAAATTTCAGAACATGGGTAGCAAGAAAAATGATTGCCACTTACCCAAAACTTGGTTTCTCAAGAATCCATTTGGATGGATGTGAAGCTCTTGACCTTGGCTACAAGATGGTATAGCATGCACAAACCAAAACTCAAGTTTGGAGGGATTTGTGGGGGAAGAATGGCAAGAGGTTGAAGAAAGGTGCTTGCTGTTTTTCTGTGTTTGAGCTGAGCAAAAGAGCAGGAAATGGAGGAGAAACCAAGGTGGAGACCTTATATAGGCTGCCCACTCATGCCTTACATGTGGGGCTAGGTCCCACATGTCATAGGGTGGGTAAAGAGGTGGGTATGGGTGATTGAAGTAAGAAAAGACATGGAGAAGATGTGCAGTCCACAATTTTCTATGCAATGGTAGGTCCCATGTGTCATTGACTTGTCATGTACATAGGTAGGGGTGAGTAATGTAGCAACTAGTAGGGTAGGTATGTGTAGCCTTCACTCCTCTCTCTTATTCATATGGCCCACATGTCAATGACTAAGGCAAAATAACATGTGTGCAGTTTGAAAAATGATGTTCAGGGTTTTGCAACTCCCTCTTTTATGTAAGATGAATGTCCTAACACTCGTATGATTATAATTAAGGAGGATGCAGCGAGATTATGGAAGATGTTAGCGCGACAAGCCTCACTTACCGGATTAATGAAAATTGGGTTGTTACATCATATTGCGATTGGATACTTAGACCTTGGACATTATTCTTGGAATTAGTTGGATGCCCAAGCATAAGGCTATTTTGGTGAAGAGTATGTCGATTTAAAACCCTGAATGTGAAAAACAAGGGGTTTTCAAGTGATGACAGTTCGTGTTAGCCAGCTGATGGATAATAGTGTGGACTTTGCCAATTAGAAGATGCACTAGTTGTCAGAAAATAGCTTGATATATTTTTCCAAGAAATTGCCTGGTATGCCGTCATATCAAAAGATCAAGTTCATGAGCGAATTAGTGCATGGTACAGCACCAATAGCGAAAAGACCATGTCAATGTCTACTAAGGAATTAGTAGGAAATAGAAAAGTATATCGAAGAGTTACTAGTAAGAGTTCTAAGAAGACCTAGTACGTACCCTGGGAGCTCCTATTTATCAAAAAGGAAAATGGAAGATCGGGAAAGTGCACTGAATCGTGCTCTAAATGAAGAAAAGATCGAAAACAAATATCCAATGTCAGGATCGACAACGTGTTTGGACAATTAAGAAGAGAGTTGGAATTTCTCTAGAATAAAACTTCGCTACAGCTATCATCAATGAGTCATGTGAAGGATGTTTCTAGGATTACATTCTCTATGCGATATGGACAGTATAAGTTTTGGCTATATCCCCTGGATTGACCAATGCCCCTGCATACTTCATGAATATGATGACTAAGGTGTTTATGGATTATTTGGATAAATTCCTGATTGCCATATAGATGACATTCTAGTATACTCTAAGACAAGAGAAGAGCATGCAGAACATGTTAAATTGGTTTTGGAAAGATTGTGAGAGCAGCAGTTATACGCTAAGTTCAACAAGTGCGATTTCTGGAAAAAAAAGTTGAATCTCGTTAGCCACGCAAAGACTACAAAAGGAGTTGTTGAGCTAGCAAGGTGGAAGTTGTTTTACATTGGAAGCAACCAAAGTTCGTTACTTAGATTAGAAGTTCTGGGAATGGCAAGATATTATCGCTGGTTCATAGAAGGGTTTTCGACAACAGCTAGACCTCTTATGCGACTGATGAAAGGAAAAGGTTGCATGGACGCCAGGGTGTGAAAAGAATTTTCAGAAGTTGAAGAAAGAGGTTAACATTAACACCTGTGTTAGTATTACTAGCTGTGCGGAGCAGTTTCGACATATATGGTGATGCTTCTAGACATGATCTGAGATGCGAATCGGTGTAAAATGGCAAGGTTGTTGCCTATACGATGAGGCAATTGAGACAGCATGCAGGGAATTACCCTACGCATGACTTGGAGTTAGCTATCGTAGTGCGCAATTTTAAAAAAATGGTGTCACTATCTCAACGAAAATATATGCGAATCATAAGAGTCTAAATTATATATTTACTTAGTCAGACCTTAATGCGGAACGAAGAAAATAGCTGGAAATGATCAAAGATTATAGTGTCAGAATCCATGGGCACCCTGGTAAGGCCAATGTGGTGGTCGATGTTTGAGTTATGAGGCCACAATGCGAATATGTTGATAATAAGCAGTTAACCAGAGTTGTGCAAAGAACTAGAGAGGTTGGAATTAGAGGTCGCTCCACAAGGTTTCATGGTTGCTTTGGAAGTAAAACCAACACTAGAGGATCAGATCACAGAAAGTTTGAAGGGTGATGAAATACAAAATTAAGTTAAAGAAAGAAGAAGGCTTAGTCAAGGAGTAGAATTTGAATAATGAGGACACTATGTGATTTTAAGGTTGAACCCATGTGCCGAACAGGGAGGAGCTCAAGCAATTGATTCTTAAGGAAGTTTATGATCCCAAGTATTCAATTCATCTAGAAAATGCCAAGAGGCAATAGGATCTAGAGGAAAAAAATTTGGTGGCCTAAGGTGACGAGCGAAGCTTTTGGATATGATACTCGATGTGATGTGTGTCAGAGAATAAAGGCAATGCATTAGAGACCTAAAGGTTCGTTGCAATCATTGTAGATCCCTGAGTGGAAATGGGAGGCAAATCATTAAAAGGATCCCTAGTGTGAATTGACCATAAAGGATACGAACCCGGAGGAATCATTATTGATTGATTGACCAAAGTGCTCATTTTATACCACTGAAGACTACGCATTCAAAAGATCGTTTGGCAGATCTGTATGTGTCAGGGATTGAGTGACTACATAGGTGCCCAAGAAGATTGTGTCCGATAGAGGTATCCAGTTCATCTCAAGGTTTTAGAACAAGTTTCATGAAGCAATGAGAACTCGCTTGAATTTCAGTACAGTTATCATCCGCATACCGATAGTCAAACGGAAAGAGTTAATCAGATTTTGGAGGATATATCAAGAGCTTGCACCTTAGCTTACGCTACATCGGGGATAAGTGTTGGCCGTATGTAGAATTTCAGCTATAACAACAGTTACCAGGCTAGTTTACAGATGTCACCATTTGAAGCTTTATATGGTCATGCCTGTCGTACCCCATTAAATTGGAATGAAAGCAGGAGGCGTTCGGTGTTTGGGCTCGAGATTCTCGGGAGGCGAGGAGCAAGTTGCCATGATCAAGAAAAATGAAAGCGGCCAAGTGATCAAAGGCAGAAGAGCTATCTTGACAATTGCCATCGTGATTTGAGTTTTGAACCCAATGATTTCATGTATCTTAGAGTCACTCCCCTCAAAGGTGTAAAAAGATTCCATGCCAAAGGGAAGCTTACACCCAGGTTCGTTGGGCCATTCAAAATATTGAGCCGTCGAGGAGAGGTTGCATATCAGTTGGAATTGCCCCAGTCATTAGCAGAGTCCATGATGTGTTCCATGTGTCCTGACTCAAAAGTGTCTCGAGTGCCGGTGAGTAGAGCCTTGATTAGAAGCAATCGAGCTGCAAGGGGACCTGACTTACAAAGAGTCGATCAAGATTCTGGATGTAATGGAGTTCAATGGAGCAACCATTCGGAGAACGAAACAACCTGGGAGCGTGAAGAGGACCTAAAGGCAGAATTTCCAAACCTATTCTCTAGTTAGCCCTGAATCTCGGGGTCGAGATTCTGTTAGGGGGGAAGTTTGTAACATCCCAAATTTTTGGCTTTTTATTTAGCTAATAGTGTTTTACTGCAATTTGTGTGATTTGTGAATTTTCTAGATTTATTGGATTTTTCTGGAATTTATTTGAACTATTTCAAAATTAAAAGTATATTGTTTGCCAAAGACTAATTATAAATAGATACCCTAGCCGATCCGGACCATCTGTTGGAGCGGGTGGTTAGGATCGTGCCGCGTCTGGACTCGGTGCTGGCCGTCCGATCGAGATCGGAGGGTTGTCCATTATTGTCGTTTCGGAGAGGGATCCGGTGTTCTGTTACGATACGCCGCCGCACCACCGAGTTCATTGGGAGCCAGATTTCGCGCATCCCGAGGGGCTATATAAGTGCCCGACCCCCTCCCGAGGATCACCAGTGCCTGCGCCGCCTCTTCCCCGAAGCATCGACACCCGAGAAGCATTAGAGCCTGTGCAAGCCCTCACCGGAGCCCGAGAGCCTTCGCCGTGCCATTGCCGCCGTTAGAGACCTATTGCCACCACGTGAACCCTAGATCCGAACTCGTCGCCTCGCGCCGCAACCGTTCCACTGGTTTTTCATCGCTGGAGAGCACCGGAGCGCCGCAAGCCTGGTCATCGTCCTCACGTCCGGTAGAACCACGCCGCCGCATCGCCATCGCCGAGATCGAGCAGTGTTAGCCGCCGGATCACCATCGGACCGTCGGAAGCACGCCACGTCGTCTCGGGGAATATTGAACGCCTCGGGTAAGCCTCAGCCGTAGATCTTCCGTGGGCGGCTTGGATCATGACACGTTGCCTATACCCGGAGCCGTTCGATGTAGATCCAGTGCGCCTCGGTTTGACCAATTCCGCGTCGACGCATGGCGGATGACGTCACCGTGACATCAGCCGGTGCACCGGTCCACGGAGCAGTGCCATGCGCCACGTGTCATGCCTCGGTTGGTCTGAGCCAGGGCTGACGTCAGCATGACGTAATAAAGTGATTTTTCTTTTGAAAAATAATTCGGTTAAATATTGATTTTCCAATTTTATGAATTTTCAGGAATTTGAATCTTCTGAGAGCTCGTTCTCCCTCATACGAACTCCGATTGAGGTGATTCAAATTTCTAAAAATTTGTAAAATTAAGATCTATCCAATGGTAGCTTTTGGTTGATTTTTAGAGTTCATTTGGTCTGTGTTTTGGTGTTTATTTGCTATTCCTTTTCGTTTTGCGTAGACGATAAATTGTGCGATGCAACCGGGGGAGATTCATCAACTCAAGACCGAGGTCCAGAGCATGGATAAGGGTTTTCCTAAGGCAAGTTGTGCTTTGATCATGTTGAACTCATGTTTGCAAAATTACTATTTTGTTTTTACCTTATTGCATATTATTTCGTGTGTAAAAATGATTTCAACTTAAATTGGGACTTAGCTAGCATACCCGTTGAATTATACCCTACCTTATCAATTGTATGCCATGATCTATTGTCACCCTAGATTGGTGATGAATACTGATACCGGAGGTACCCCACAGCAAGGTCTTGATCAAGTTACGGGAAATCCTTCGCTTTGGATACGGTCCATGAGCGCCCGATCCGACCCATCGGTCGGACTCCTTGCGGACCTCTGATCGAGCCTTCGGGTCGGGGCCCCCAAGCGCTCCCACCCGACCGCAGGACGGGAGAGCAGGCATCCTCTGACCCGGTCACTGGTCGGGACCCTGGCGAAACCCTGCCTCAGCAACTCCGGCCACGTCATCGATCGACCTCGAAATGGGACCTCGAAATGGGACAGCCCACATCTGAACGAAGTACCCGAGCAGAGATATGCGTTCCTTCCCAAAGCAAAGACAGGGACGCCGCCCACGCAACATCAGCTTCTGACAAGCGCACAGACGGCAGAGGCGTGCCTTCCCAACGAAGTACCGCCAGCTACGCCCTATGAACTGTCGGTGTTTCGTGTAACCGGCAAGTAGATTAGTAAGTATAGGGGATCGCGCGCCCCCTCTCCTCGAATGGTTAGGCTAAAGAAACCTCGGATGAACACGGGATCGGGCTGAGGAGTCTCAGATTTATACTGGTTCGGGCCGAACGTCCCTACTTCCAGTTTGTGGTGGAGGATCTCGTTGATCTGGGGTATGGCGGATTACATGCGAGGGCTAAGGACATGCCCTTAGCGCTCGTCTACGTGGGTGAGCTCGGGAGCTTCGTCCGACCGCCCGAATCGGAGGAGCGAGCCGGATGCTCTATAGACGGAGGGAGTTTTTTGGTTCTTGAAGAAGAACACGAGAGAGGACGAATGCCCCCCCTAAAGATCCGCCTCTCCTTATATAGGCGAAGAGAGCAGGTACACGAGGCTTGAGAGTGAGGAGCGACTAGGGCGCACTATCCATGGCGGTCGGGCTTGCGATCTCCGAGTTAGATGAGTCCTGCGTGCGTCATGATGGGTTAGCGAGTTGCGCCCGGCTCGCCTCTATCGGTAGGGCCACCGGGCGGTGCTGTTGGGAAGGCACGCCTCTGCCGTCAGGCGCTTGTCGGTCGATGTTGCGTGGGCGGCGTCCTCGTCTTTGCTTTGGGAAGGAACGATATATCCGCCGGCATTGCTCGGATGGGGTGTCCCATTTCGAGGTCGATCGATAACGTGGCCGGAATTGCTGAGGCAGGGTTTTGCCAGGGTCCCGACCAGTGACCGGGTCGGAGGATGCCTGCTCTCCGGCGCCCACCGTGGGGCTCGAACCCACGACCACAAGGTTACTAATCTACTTGCCAGTTACACGAAACATCGACAGTTGGCGCGCCAGGTAGGGGGCTTTGCGCGTCATCTCCGTGATCTCCGGATTCCCATTTCCCTCCTCGAATGGTCTTCTTCGCCAACGACGGCGCGAGCTCGATGACGTGTTCACGCCAGGAGCAGAGCTTGCTCCACCTTCCTCGACTTCACCACCCAAAGGGGTGCCCGCAACCGCCACGCCACTCCAAGGATCTCCGCGGGGAGGACCCTTTGCCGCTACGAAGGTTCCCCAACTCGCCGCCATCCGACTTGAAGACCCAGATGGTGACGTTATAGCGCTGGGACCACGGCCCCGGCAGCCCCGCGGCCCCTAAAGGCTATGGTGGTTCAGCGGGCGTCACTCATGAAGGAGAGAGGCAAGATATTAAGGAAGATGTCCAAAATACACATCGCACCGCACAAAAGCAAAAGAAAGCGGAGGCACCAAGAGGTTCCTTAGTCGGAGGCGTTGTCACCATCCGAGCCATCGCTCCTCACAACGACGTCCCCCGCCGAACCTTCTCACCGCCGCGCACCCAGCTCAATTGGGCTCGCGTCCCCGATCCGGCGACGGCGCCATCGGGTCGATAGAAGCGTCGTGGCCGCACTGAAGAGGCCAAGGTCGTGCTCCGTGGCGTCGGCGGCGACCCTCGCCCCTCGCGAGCGGCCTTTCGCGTAAAGCTTCGAAGCAGGTCGGCGGGGCGCGTACGCTGGGTGAGCCCGCGGGCATACCCCGTCGAGGTATGGTCCTGGGGGCCCTCCAGCCTCACCCCAAGCGGCTTCAGGCTCCTCCCTATGCTCTCGAAGGCCGGGCGGAGCATAGGCAGAAGGGCCTCGCGCGAGGCCCGCAGCTCTTCGCGCAGTTCGGCTAGCTCTGTCTCGGCGGTTTCTGCTCGGGCCCGCTGCGACCGCGCCTTCTCGCGTTCCTCGGCGAGCTTCTCCTGCGCGGTCCGGGCAAGGGCCCGCTGCTGCGTCACCTCCGCCGCAAGGGAAGCGGCCCTCGCAATATGGGCATTGAGAGAAGCCTCCAGCCGCGCCAGTGCGACTGACAGATCCGTTGTCCGGGCCGCCGCTGACGAAGGGTGACCCGGAGCGACCGGAGGGCCATCAGAAGCCGCACCACCTGCGTACGTTTCCCCCGCCGCGATGACTGCAGACGGCCGACCCAGACGCAGGCCGGAGGTGCTAAGAGAGAAAAAGGAAAACGGCCCGACGTCAGTAAAAGGCGGAACTCGAAGCCACCCCGGGGCCGGCAGTCAATACATACCCGCGGAGGGGAATCCTAATGCGGAGGGACGGCGGAGGCAGCGTGACCCTATCCCCCGTCGCGGTACCAGAGGGCCCGGCGTCAGAGCGTGTCCTCTTGGCATCAGGGCCGCGCCTGCGGGCAGCCTCCGTTCTCACTGCCTCAGTCACCGCTGCCGTTGGCCATCTGCCGTCCGAGATTCTGCTACCCTTTCTCTCTTGTGCTGGGACAAAGGGGCAGGGAGGGGTGAAGAAGTGAAAGCGACGGAAAGGAGTGACGGCCCCCAGATACTCCGTGCAGTCTTTTCAAAGGCAGGACGAAGTGGCTGCTGCGCACACACTAACTCCGCACCTCGAGCAACGCGACGCGCTCTCTCCGTCCTTCCTGTGGCGAATTACGGCACGACCCTTCGACTTCGGCCACTGGACGAACCGCACCGAAAAAAGACAGGCCAGAACCGTCACGACGTCTCCAACATACGGGATAAAAAGATAAGATAGTCTTTTCCTTAAAAATTTCTTCCGCAATTGCTTTCCGAGTTTAAGCACTATATAAGTAATTCTGAGCTCGGTCCCCCACGATCGCTCGGGGCTTTAAGCTCACACACTTTCACGGGTCGGGTGGCCTGGTCGGCTATCTGGTCCTCCCTAGCAGTAATCTCGCCCGAGCATTACGGCCCTCGCCCCCGGCCACTTGCTATGAGTAATGCTCTGTGGAAAAAAAATACCCATGAGGGCGACCCTAGCCAATCGGAAACACTCCCCTTCCGCGCAAGTGTGGATGAGCAACTTATACCTAAGGTTCTTACACTTACACGGGTCAGGCAATCCGGTCTGCCATTAGATCCTCCCCAGCGGAAGTCCTCCAGGCCAGCGCCTCGGCCCACACCCCAGCAAGCCACGGCTATGAGTAGTGCATCATGGAGAAGGTGTCGTGCCCCGAACTTTCACGGATTCGGGCACTCTGTGTATGCCGTACTAGTCCAGGATCACGCTAGTACACATAGGAATAACAGGTTGAAGTACCACAATCATACACAGCGGAATTAAATAATTAAGTACTTCAAGCATAATATAGTCGAGTTACATGACCTTATGGTCGCCTTATTAATAATTAAGCTACAGGCTTATAAATATCATCGAGACCAAGTTCATTCAATGAAGCAAAATACGATAAGCGGAACCACTCTTAGCCACGAGCTCTTGAGTGCGGCTCAACCCTTAACCCTCGGCCTTGGCGAACTCTTCATTCCAAGCCGCACGGCTTCTTCTTCTTCTCGAGGTTTTTGTCGATGCAAGGGTGAGTATACAACATACTCAACAAGTCATGCACAATGCGATCTATTACTACATGCATGGCTTATTCCAAAGGAAAGGCTTAATTGGTTATTTTGCATAAAGCAACATTTCTTTTAAACAGTAATCATATTAGATTGAAAGCGGTAAAATCAGATTATTAATGATTAATTTCTCAATTCTTTTCCAAGAGTTTTGGCACCTGACCCTAGTTTCATTCACACGCCTTTTGGCACACAACCACCCATTCCATATTTTTATTTTGAAAATCTACCCTTGATCAGTAATCACCGAGCAATGTCCGATCATGACACGGCTATTCAATAGATTCACACACACACTGCAGAGGTCAGACACTTTACCCACAGGATCTGATCGCTCACCACACAGCGATTGATTGCAACAAAGTCTTTCAGAGACTAACACTTAACCGAGGATCCTCTCGAAGATTGCCTTTCTAGTACTTCCTCACACAGAGCCAAAGTCTAGAACAAGCGAATACCGTTAGATGGGTACCAAGCCGCAGCACAGGTACGCTCCCCCAAACGGTTACCCCTTTGTGTAACTGTCACCCCGAGGTATCAAAGGAAAGATATTAGAAACCTCATCAACTAGGTCCGTCCCATTCGGACAAGTGGTTGTACACGAACTCAGTTCAAAGGCTCGCAAGGTTAAGTCCTTAATTGTCAAGGCAAGACTTCCGATTATACAACTCGGCACACTGCCTTTACATCTCAATGCATTTCGATGCCACACAGGCCCACAGGCAAGCCTTCTTGCCACTTGCCCGGTCCAAAACATTTCCCATCCCACTTTATATTCAAGCAACACATGCCATTGTCCACATTATTTCATGAATAGCACCTCATAGGCTACTATCCTATTCCATCACATGACATGATCGCACTTTTTCAAAGATCGCTCCATAGTTGTTTAGTCAATATTCATTTGCCATTGAAAGACATTCAACGCGTATGAGCAAGCTAAGCGACTAATCACGGTCTAGCCTCCCGTGTTGGCATCATATTAGCATCCAACATAATTTAAACATCCTAGGGTGACAAGGTATTCAGGGCATATAACGACATTAACAAGGTGGCATAATCCAATTGGTATTTTAGCTACATTTCCCACAATAAGCAATATCATTTTTAATTAACATAGCATGCATAATTTGAATCGAAATACGTTTTTAAAATCTAGGGGCAATATGGTCAAAGCATGACTTGCCTTCGAAGAGGAGTTGGTTCTGGTCGAGGTTCTGTGACGGTTCTTCAAATTCTCCTTCGGCGAAACCCGGCGACTCGGAGTCTACGCGCATGCAATCAAACATACAATAGCACTCAATACAGACAGCAAGACCATCACCAAAAATAAAATAAAAATCACCATTAAATAGTTCACATTTTTACAAATTTTTGGGCACTGGAATCACTCAAATCCGAGTTAAAATGCAAAAGTTATAGCCTTTACAATATTTTAAAAATTCATAAAAGAATAAACTGAATTAATCCTCTATTTTCCACCGATTTTCCGGCTGATTTTCCCTCCGCGCGACACGTGTCGGCACCAGAGGCCTCCACGCCGCCCCGGTCCTTTGACAGTGGGCAGGTTCATCGGCTCACCCGATGGCCGCCAGCGACAAGTGGGTCCGATGAAAAGGTCTTTCGGCCCCACATGCGGCGGCCGACACGTGCACAAGAGAGGAGGTTGGATTGAAATCCGCGGTACCGAGGTTTACGGATCGATTCACTATTCGGGCCGACGTGGATGAACTCGGCGGTCGGATGAAGATCCAACGCCAAGGTTACCCGAGAGTTCATCGTTCCTAGCCTACGTGGGCGAACCCGGCGGTCGGATGAAGATCCAACGGCAAGGTTACCCCCATTTCATCGCTCATCGCACCTACGCGGCTTAATCCGAGCCTTCCAATCTAGATCTAACGACCAAGAATCGCTAATACCGGTTCGATTTGAATTTCACAACGGAAAACGGGCTTTACCGAGGCGTTTGATGCAAACCGACGGTTGAGGTGAGTCGCGAGGCGTCGGGAAGAACGGTGGTGCTTGTCGCGGAGTTGAGGAAGACGATGCGCTTGAGGCGTTCTGGCGTCTCCGGTGGAAGAAGTGACTCCGCAGACGCGCGCAATGCAAGGACTTCGGAGATGGTCTTGGCTGCGACGAGAACGGGACGGCGGCGACACGAAGAAAACCGAGAAGCGAGAGAGTGTAGCAATGGCGAGCTCTGGGAGGGCTACGGTGGACGAGAGCTAGCGAGCGAGAGAGGGAAATGAGCGGGATGAAGTGCTGAGCATAATGGTCTATATCTCCCGCTCGGACGAGCCTCGACACGCGCGAAAATCTCTGACAAATCCTCGGCCAGCAGGCGACGCATCTAAGTGATCGCAAGCCCTCCCGAGGGTCGACGGTCGTGTCACGCCGTTCGATCTCGATCCAACGGTGGCGATTAATCCTCAATTCGGCGAAACGGTATTTAATCGCGTCCGTCCGATCAAGATCCAACGGCGCGAAAATGGCGGCGATTAGGGTTTCGGCGCCAGCACAGTGTTGGGCTCGGCCCGATACTGTAGCTGGGGAATTACTCGGATTTTCTCAATAAAAATAATTCCAGAAAATAAAAGTAATTATTTAGGGCTCTAAAAATACCCGAAAAATTCTAGAAAAATTCCAGAAAATATTTCAGAGCATTTTGAATCTAAATAAAATATTTTTATTTATTTTTAAGAAATACTTTTTCTGAAATTAATTATTCAAGAGAAAGATAGTTTAATAAATGTTAATTAAATCCAATAAATCCCAGAAAAATTAGATAAATTCAATTAAATCCAAAAATTCAGATAAAATCAATTAAATGCAAAATAAATTTTTAATTAATTCACAAAATCCAAAATAACTCCAAAATTTAAATCGGGCCAAAATTCGGGATGTTACAAACCTACCCCCCTTAACAGAATCTCGTCCCCGAGATTCGAGGCTTAACTAGAGAATAGGTTAGGGAATTCCTTTTTCAGATCTTCCTCTCGTTCCCAAGTGGCCTCACTTTCTGTGTGGTTGCTCCACTGAACTCTGCAAAAACGGGTTGTCTTATTTCTTGTTTTTCGATCCATTGTATCCAGAATTTTTATCGGTTGTTCCTTATAAGTCAGGTCTTCTTGCAATTCAACTTCCTCCAGTGATGTCTGTTCTTCAGGCACTCGGAGACACTTCTTGAGTTGCGATACATGAAAAACGTTGTGCACTCCTGCTAGTGACTGCGGTAACTCGAGTTGGTATGCGACTTCGCCCTTACGGCTTATGATCTTAAATGGTCCTACGTATCTTGGCGCAAGTTTACCCTTTTTGTGAAACCTCTGGACTCCCTTAAGCGGCGTAACTCTGAGATACACGTAATCTTCCAGTTCGAAACTCAAATCTCTACGGCGGTTGTCTGCGTAGCTCTTCTGTCTTGACTGTGCAATCTTCAACCTTTCTCTGATCAGTGCTATTTGCTCTTCGGCTTCCTGAAGTATGTCTGGTCCGAAGACACGACGCTTACCAGTCTCATTCCAATTTAACGGCGTCCTACAAGGTCGACCATACAATGCTTCAAAAGGCGACATCTGAAGACTTGCCTGATAGCTGTTGTTGTAACTAAACTCCGCATATGGCAAACATTTATCCCAAGTTGATGTATATGCTAACATACGTGCTCTCAACATATCTTCTAATATCTGGTTGACTCTTTACATCGTCCATCTGTTTTATGTGGTAAGTGTCTTGAAATTCAGCGGGTGCCCATTGTTGTATGCAATTTATCCCAAAATCTTGAGGTAAATTGGGTTCTCTCGTCGATACTATCTTCTTTGGCACTCCATGCAAGCAAACGATCCTTGCTATGTATAGCTCGCTAACTTATCTCTGAATAGGTTGTCTTTCTGGGTATGAAATCTTGCGACCTTAGTCAATCGATCCACGATGACCCATATGGAGTCATAACCTCCTTGCGTCCTTGGCAATCCGGTAATGAAATCCATTCCGATTTCTTCCCATTTCCACTCCGGTATTTTCAATGGTTGCAGCAATCCTGCGGGTCTCTGATGCATAGCTTTGACTCGCTGGCACACATCACACAGCGCTACATGTTCAGCTACTTCCCTTTTCATATTCGGCCACCAGAATCTCTGTTTCAGATCTTGGTACATTTTTGCGCTTCCTGGGTGAATCGAATACTTGGAGTCATGCGCTTCCTCTAGTATTAATTGCTTTAACTCCTTTTTGTTAGGTACACAGATGCGTTCTTTCATCTACAACGTACCATGTTCGTCCAGCTTAAATTCCTTCGCTTGGCCTTCCTCCATCTTGGCCTTGATTCGTTTGATCTTCTCATCATTTTCCTGCCCTTCTCTAATCTAATCTTCCAAAGTAGGCTTTACTTCTAATGCGGCTACGAATCCTTCGGGAACGACTTCCAATTTCAATCTCTGAAGGTCCTTACACAATTCTCCCTGGCTTTCTTCCACCGACGTATTTAGATTGTGACTTTTCCGACACAAGGCATCGGCCACCACATTGGCCTTGCCGGGATGATAATGGATCCCCATGTTGTAGTCTTTGATCAGCTCCAACCATCTTCTTTGCCTCATGTTTAGGTCCGATTGGGTGAAAATGTATTTAAGGCTCTTATGATCCGTATACACCTCACATCTATTGCCGATAAGATAGTGGCGCCATATCTTCAAGGCATGCACTACAGCTGCCAATTCTAGATCATGCGTCGGGTAATTCCCTTCGTGTGGCCTTAATTGCCTTGATGCGTAGGCTACTACCTTTCCATTTTGCATCAATACACATCCAAGCCCTTGGCGTGATGCATCACAGTAGATATCAAAACTCTGATGCACATCTCGTTGCACTAACACTGGTCTCGATGTCGATCTTTTTCTTCAATTCTTGGAAACTCTTTTCACAATCTGGTGTCCAAACAAACTTCTTTTCTTTCTTTAGCAATTGCGTAATTGGCCTAGCAATTGTCGAAAATCCTTCTATAAATCGACGGTAATAACCACCATTCCAAGGAAACTCGAACTTCATAAACCGTCTCCGGCGACTCCCAATGTAGCACTTGTCTCAACCTTGCTTGGGTCCATCATGATTCCTCCGCAATCATGACATGCCCTAAGAAATCTACCTTACTCTTCCGAAATCGCATTTACTAAACTTTGCATACAATCGTTGTTTCTCTTAACTTTTCCAAAGCACTAATCTCAAATGTTGGGCATGCTCTTCATTCGTCTTTGAGTAAACCAGAATATCGTCTATGAATACGACCACAAATTTATCTAAGTATTCCATAAATACTTTATTCATCAAGTTCATAAAGTATGCGGGCGCATTTGTCAATCCAAACGACATAACTGTGAACTCAAAATGTCCATATCTTGAAGAAAATGCGGTCTTGGGTATGTCCTCTGTCTTGATTCTCAACTGGTGATATCCTGACCTAAGGTCGATCTTGGAGAATACTCCTGCTCCTCTTAATTGATCGAAAAGATCATCTATTAAAGGTAACAATTATTTATTCTTTATCGTCACTTCGTTAAGTGCGCGTTAGTCTATACACATCCGAAAACTCCCATCCTTTTTCTTAACAAACAGAACCGGTGCTCCCCAAGGTGACGAGCTTGGTCTGATGAATCCTTTTTCCAGCAACTCCTCAATTTGCTTCTTCATCTCCACCAACTCTTCGGTAGACATCCGATAAGGCCTCTTTGCAATTGGTGCTGTCCCCGGTACTAAGTCAATTACAAACTCTATGTCTCTGTCTGGTGGCATTCCTGGTAATTCCTCGGGAAAAACATCCGAGTATCCACTGACCACTGGTACATCCTGTATACTGACGGCCTCCAAATTGTTCACTAACATCTGACTTCCTCGAACTGCCACTGCTTGAAATTCCACTTTTCTACCATCGGGGCTCTCGATAGACACAACTCTTTGTCCACAGTCTAATATAGCCTTATGTTTAGTTAACCAGTCCATTCCCAGGATAACATCCAGGGTTTGGGTATCTAATATAATAAGGTTTGCTAGGAACTCTATTCCTTTTATTAATAGCTTAACTCCAGAACATCCGACCTTAGAACGGAGTTCTGATCCAGGGGATTGAACTAGAAGTGTACTTTTAAGGTTAACAATGTCCAATTCATTTATCACAAAGAAAATCTCGAGAAACGAATCTAATGCGAAGCTCCTGAGTCAAATATAATCTTGTAGTGGCGCAGAGTTGACTAGGAACTTACCGAGCACACGACGTCCGTAGCACTCTGGACTTCGCTCTGCGGAGATATGGTTGATTCTTCCTCGCGAATACTCGTGGCGAACTCCGGCTTGAAGCAGGTCCTCGGCTTCCTCCTTGGGTAGGGTCTTAGCTGGGTGCTCCTAGATTGAAGCGCATGGCGCCACAGCTCCTTTCTTTGGACACATGTTAGCAAAATGTCGATCTCGTTATGATTGTAGCAGCGTCTTCTAGACATCTCGCCGATTTCCTCCCTTCTGGTTAACAACCTTGGTAGGGTCTGCGGGGTTTGTCCTACCGGTCTTGGCATTGGCGGCGGTGTCGACATCGCTTTCTGGCTGGAATCGGTGAATTGCCGAGGTAGCATTCTCATCTTCGCGACCTTGACGTCCTCCTTGCCGAGCCATACGGCGCTTATGTTATCGCCCGATTCCTTGCGCTTGTCCTCCAATATGAGCGCCTTGTTTACTAATTCTTGAAAGTCCGGAAGGTGTGGGTGATTAACCCCACCGCAACCCGATGTTGAGTCCTTTCATGAAGCGAGATTGCCGTGCCTTGTCGGTCTACGCTCTTCCGGAGCGAGGCGTGCTAAATTGAGTGAATTTATTCGTAATCGGACACCGCTCGCCTCCTTGCTTTAGCGCTCTCAATTCTTCCTTTTTCAACTCCATGATACCCTCCCAGACATGGTATTGACGGAAAGCTAGGTGAATTCTTCCCAAGTGATTTCTGCGGTTCTCTCTGTGATGCGCAAATTTTCCCACCATTCATTCTTTGTTCCTCAAAAGTGGTGAGAGGCATAGAGTACCCTTCGTTTCTTCAGACTTTGCGTTATGTGCAACTTTCTTTCGATGGTTCTCAACCAATAAATCGCCTCGAGTGGATGGCATTGCCCGAGAATGTGGTGGTCGCGTCCTCATAAACTTCTGACAACCTTGAATAGGACGTGGTCCATTGTTCATACCGATTGTTGGCGCATTTGCGTGGTTGATCTGTTGTATCGTTGCCATCATAGTCTGCATTAATTGAGTCGTGGCCGCGAGAAATGCTCCTAGATTCTGATATCCACCGGTGGTGCTTTTCGCGGTGGTGGTGTACCGCTCGATCGCCTCGGACGCGAACCACCGCCTCTGCTCCGTTGTTGCGGTGTTAACCATCCGTTGGTTGCTTCGTGGTTTAGAGGTAAGGGGAAAAGAATAGATACGTATAGAAACTTATACGGGAAAGGTGTAACTTAAATAGAACCATTAAACATTCAAGCATAAATAATAATTAGATATGGTTGCTTACATAGTCTAGGACTATGCAACCACAAAATCACCACATCATCACATCAATAGTTCATTACAACATCGCATACTAACGTTCGAATAAAAGACGCGACTCAACACGGTGAGTCTCAACGCAAAGCCTGGTCGCTGCAACTCAAAAGGCATCACCTCGAGCCAACCGGCTCTGCTCGCCGATCACGTAAACCGGCGGTGAGCTGGCATCGGGCAAGCCGTCCCCATGCCCTCCCACCGGGCGCAACTGGGGCACCTCTCAGCTGGCCCTCTGGCAGGCGGCTCGCTCTGCTCTGCTGGCTCCTCCTCGTCGCCGAGGTCGAGATCCATGATGCTGCTCGGCTCCCTCAGGTCCAGAAGAGCCTCCTCCAGCTCGGCGATCCTCCGACGGCGTGCATCCGGGTCTCGTAAGGCCTCCTCGGTCTCCTCCGAACAGCAGTACATCGCTGAAGCTTCTGCGATCGTGGCGCCCATCACCTCCTCCTATGCCGCAATTAACCGCCCCAGTGCACGACGACGGCGTTGCCCTCTAGCTCCGCACGAGCTGCGAGGGTCCACCCGCGTCGGGTGCACACGAAGGCGGTATCCTGACTCATAGCCATGGTCCTCGCTGATCCGTCGCAGAGCAACCCGGCGCACTCAGATGCCCGCCAGAAGCTAGCTCGCTTCACCGCGAGGCGAAGTGGACGACTAGCACGCACGTGCTCCCGAGCGTACAAGGTCAGAGTCGTCTCCCATCCGCGAGCAATCCCGTTGACTATCCAGGTGCGAGACTTGTAGAGTGGTCGGTCGAAGCCTCCCAACACCTGGAGCATCATCCAGAGCTCCGCTGCGTAGCCACCGTGACGCTCTCCAAAGGAGTGAACCATCCGCATCTGCCAAAGCAACGCGTCAGTATAAAATTTTTAAAAGAGTACAACAGTAATAGAAAAATACAGCAGAGGTATGAAGTAAGGAAGAAAAGATGAGTCAAGATTTCATTAATTATTCTTGTCCAACTTTTATCCTTTAGAAATTACTCTTTTGTCCTACTATGGACGGCCAGTCTAACTAGGGTTGAGTCCTACAGTCAGTATGGCTCTGATACCATCCCTGTCGTGCCCCGAACTTTCACGGATTCGGGCACTCTGTGTATGCCGTACTAGTCCAGGATCACGCTAGTACACACAGGAATAACAGGTTGAAGTACCACAATCATACACAGCGGAATTAAATAATTAAGTACTTCAAGCATAATATAGTCGAGTTACATGACCTTATGGTCGCCTTACAATAATTCGCCGCGCAGGGCGATAAATATCATCAGTACCAAGTTCATTCAGCGGAAGCAAAATACGATAGCGGAACCACTCTTAGCCACAGGCTACTGAGTGCGGCTCAACCCTTAACCCTCCTGGCCTTCGGCGAACTCTTCATTCCAAGCTGGCACGGCTTCTTCTTCTTCTGAGGTTTTTGTCGATGCAAGGGTGAGTATACAACATACTCAACAAGTCATGCACAATGCAGATCTATTACTACATGCATGGCTTATTCCAAAGGAAAGGCTTAATTGGTTATTTTGCATAAAGCAACATTTCTTTTAAACAGGTAATCATATTAGATTGAAAGCGGTAAAATCAGTATTATTAATGATTAATTTCTCAATTCTTTTTCCAAGAGTTTTGCACACTGACTCTAGTTTCATTCACACAGCCTTTTGGCACACAGCCACCCATTCCATATTTTTATTTTGAAAATCTACCCCTTGACTGTAATCACCGAGCAATGTCCAGTACCGCGGACACGGCTATTCGAATAGATTCACACACACACTCTGCAGAGGCTGTACACTTTACCCACAGGATACAGTCGTTCACCACACAGGCGATTGATTGCAACAAAGTCTTTCAGAGACTAACACTTAACCAGTGATCCTCTCCAGTATTGCCTTTCTAGTACTTCCCTCACACAGAGCCAAAGTCTAGAACAAGCGAATACCGTTAGATGGGTACCAAGTCAAAGACAGTGCGCCCCCAAGCAGTTACCCTTTGTGTAATCACACCCCGAGGTATCAAAGGAAAGATATTAGAAACCTACTGAACTAGGTCCGTCCCATTCCGGACAAGTGGTTGTACACGGAACTCAGTTCAAAGGCTCGCAAGGTTAAGTCCTTAATTGTCCGGGCAAGACTTCCGATTTATACAACTCGGCACACAGCCTTTACATCTCAATGCATTCCCGATGCCACACAGGCCCACCTGGCACGAAGCCTTCTTGCCACTTGCCCCGGTCCAAAACATTTCCCATCCCACTTTATATTCAAGCAACACATGCCATTGTCCACATTATTTCATGAATAGCACCGCATAGGCTACTATCCTATTCCATCACATGACATGATCGCACTTTTTCAAAGATGCGTTCCATAGTTGTTTAGTCAATATTCATTTGCCATTCGAAAGACATTCAACGCATATGAGCAAGCTAAGCGACTAATCACGGTCTAGCCTCCCGTGTTGGCATCATATTAGCATCCAACATAATTTAAACATCCTAGGGTGACAAGGTATTCAGGGCATATAACGACATTAACAAGGTGGCATAATCCAATTGGTATTTTAGCTACATTTCCCACAATAAGCAATATCATTTTTAATTAACATAGCATGCATAATTTGAATCGAAATCGTTTTTAAAATCTAGGGCAATATGGTCAAAGCATGACTTGCCTTCGAAGAGGAGTTGGTTCTAGTCGAGGTTCTGTGACGGTTCTTCAAATTCTCCTTCGGCGAAACCCGGCGACTCGGAGTCTACGCGCATGCAATCAAACATACAATAGCACTCAATACAGACAGCAAGACCATCACCAAAAATAAAATAAAAATCACCATTAAATAGTTCACATTTTTACAAATTTTTGGGCACTGGAATCACTCAAATCCGAGTTAAAATGCAAAAGTTATAGCCTTTACAATATTTTAAAAATTCATAAAAGAATAAACTGAATTAATCCTCTATTTTCCACCGATTTTCCGGCTGATTTTCCCTCCGCGCGACACGTGTCGGCACCAGAGGCCTCCACGTCGCCCCCGGTCACTGACAGGTGGGCCCGGTTCATCAGCTCACCCGATGGCCCGCTCACTGACAAGTGGGCCCGATGAATGATGTTTCGGCCCCACATGCCGCCGTGACACGCTGTGGCAGCGAGAGGAGGTTGGATTGAAATCCAACGGTACCGAGGTTTCTGAATCGATTCACTATTACGGCGCCGACGTGGATGAACTCGAGCGGTCGGATGAAGATCCAACGCCAAGGTTACCCCGAGAGTTCATCTGTTCCTAGCCTCGTGGGCCGAACCCGGCGGTTGGATGAAGATCCAACGGCCAAGGTTACCCCCGTTCTTGCTCGCCATCGCACCTACGCGGCTTAATCCGAGCCTTCCAATCTAGATCTAACGACCAAGAATCGCTAATACCGGTTCGATTTGAATTTCACAACGGGAAAACGTGGCTTTACCGAGAGCGTTTGATGCAAATCCGACGGTTGAGGTGAGTCGCGAGGCGTCGGGGAAGAACGGTGGTGCTTGTCGCGGAGTTGAGGAAGACGATGCGGCTTGAGGCGTTCTGGCGTCTCCGGTCGGAAGAAGTGACTCCACAGACGGCGCAATGCAAGGACTCGGAGATGGTCTTGGCTGCGGACGGGAACGGCGGACGGCGGGACACGAAGAAAACCGAGGCGAGGAGTGTTAGCAACGGCGAGCTCTCGGGAGGCTACGGTGGGAGAGCTAGCGAAAGCGAGAGAAATGAGCGGGATGAAGTGCTGAGCATAATGGTCTATATCTCCCGCTCGGACGAGCCTCGACACGCGCGAAAATCTCTGACAAATCCTCGGGCCAGCAGGCGGCGATCTTCTTGGTCGCGCCTCCCGAGGCTGATCGGTCGCGTCACGCCGTTCGATCTCGATCCAACGGTGGCGATTAATCCTCAATTCGGCGAAACGGTATTTAATCGCGTCCGTCCGATCAAGATCCAACGGCGCGAAAACGGCGGCGATTAGGGTTTCGGCGCCAGCACAGTGTTGGGCTCAGCCCGATACTGTAGCTGGGGAATTACTCGGATTTTCTCAATAAAAATAATTCCAGAAAATAAAAGTAATTATTTAGGGCTCTAAAAATACCCGAAAAATTCTAGAAAAATTCCAGAAAATATTTCAGAGCATTTTGAATCTAAATAAAATATTTTTATTTATTTTTAAGAAATACTTTTTCTGAAATTAATTATTCAAGAGAAAGATAGTTTAATAAATGTTAATTAAATCCAATAAATCCCAGAAAAATTAGATAAATTCAATTAAATCCAAAAATTCAGATAAAATCAATTAAATGCAAAATAAATTTTTAATTAATTCACAAAATCCAAAATAACTCCAAAATTTAAATCGGGCCAAAATTCGGGATGTTACAAACCTACCCCCCTTAACAGAATCTCGTCCCCGAGATTCGAGGCTTAACTAGAGAATAGGTTAGGGAATTCCTTTTTCAGATCTTCCTCTCGTTCCCAAGTGGCCTCACTTTCTGTGTGGTTGCTCCTTGAACGAACTGCAAAAGCAGGTTGTCTTATTTCTTGTTTTTCGATCCATTGTATCCAAAATTTTTATCGGTTGTTCCTTATAAGTCAGGTCTTCTTGCAATTCAACTTCCTCCAGTGATGTCTGTTCTTCGGGCACTCGGAGACACTTCTTGAGTTGCGATACATGAAAAACGTTGTGCACTCCTGCTAGTGATGCGGTAACTCGAGTTGGTATGCGACTTCGCCCTTACGGCTTATGATCTTAAATGGTCCTACGTATCTTGGCGCAAGTTTACCCTTTTTGTGAAACCTCTGGACTCCCTTAAGCGGCGTAACTCTGAGATACACGTAATCTTCCAGTTCGAAACTCAAATCTCTCTGGCGGTTGTCTCGTAGCTCTTCCGTCTTGATTGTGCAATCTTCAACCTTTCTCGTCGGTGCTATTTGCTCTTGGCTTCTGAAGTATGTCGGTCCAAGACACGACGCTACTGATCTCATTCCAATTTAACGGCGTCCTACAAGGTCGACCATACAATGCTTCAAAAGGCGACATCGAAGACTTGCTCGATAGTTTGTTGTTGTAACTAAACTCCGCATATGGCAAACATTTATCCCAAGTTGATGTATATGCTAGCATACAGGCTCTCAACATATCTTCTAATATCCGTTGACTCTTTACATACATCCATCTGTTTTGCGGGTGGTAAGTCATCTTGAAATTCAGCGGGTGCCCATTCTTGTATGCAATTTATCCCAAAAATCTTGAGGTAAATTGGGTTCCTCTCGTCGATACTATCTTCTTTGGCACTCCATGCAAGCAAAGCGATCCTTGCTATGTATAGCTCGCTAACTTATCTCTGAATAGGTTGTCTTTACCGGTATGAAATCGCGACCTTAGTCAATCGATCCACGATGACCCATATGGAGTCATAACCTCCTTGCGTCCTTGGCAATCCGATAATGAAATCCATTCGATTTCTTCCCATTTCCACTCGGTATTTTCAATGGTTGCAGCAATCCTGCGGGTCTCGATGCATAGCTTTGACTCGGCGCACACATCACACAGGCGCTACATGTTTCTACTTCCCTTTTCATATTCGCCACGGAATCTCTTTGAGATCTTGGTACATTTTTGCGCTTCTGGGTGAATCGAATACTTGAGTCATCGCTTCCTCTAGTATTAATTGCTTTAACTCCTTTTGTTAGGTACACAGATCGTTCTTTCATCTACAAGCGTACCATGTTAAATCGGCTTAAATTCCTTCGCTTGGCCTTCCTCCATCTTGGCCTTGATTAGTTTGATCTTCTCATCATTTTCTGCCCTTCTCTAATCTAATCTTCCAAAGTAGGCTTTACTTCTAATGCGACTCTGAATCCTTCCTGAACGACTTCCAATTTCAATCTCTGAAGGTCCTTACACAATTCTCCTGGCTTTCTTCCAACCGACGATTTAGATTGTGACTTTTTCGACTCAAGGCATCGGCCACCACATTGGCCTTGCCGGGATGATAATGGATCCCCATGTTGTAGTCTTTGATCAGCTCCAACCATCTTCTTTGCCTCATGTTTAGGTCGATTGGGTGAAAATGTATTTAAGGCTCTTATGATCGTATACACCTCACATCTATTGCCGATAAGATAGTGGCGCCATATCTTCAAGGCATGCACTCAATTGCCAATTCTAGATCATCGTCGGGTAATTCCTTCGTGTGGCCTTAATTGCCTTGATCGTGGCTACTACCTTTCCATTTTGCATCAATACACATCCAAGCCCTTGGCGTGATGCATCACAGTAGATATCGAAACTCTGATGCACATCTGGTTGCACTAACACTGGTGCTGATGTCAGTCTTTTCTTCAATTCTTGGAAACTCTTTTCGCAATCTGGTGTCCAAACAAACTTCTTTTCTTTCTTTAGCAATTGCGTAATTGGCCTAGCAATTGTCGAAAATCCTTCTATAAATCGGCGGTAATAACCAGCCATTCCAAGGAAACTCCGAACTTGCGAAACTGTCCTGGGCGACTCCCAATGTAGCACTGTCTCAACCTTGCTTGGGTCCACTGCGATTCCTCCGGCAGTCATGACATGCCCTAAGAAATCTACCTTACTCTTCCAGAAATCGCATTTACTAAACTTTGCATACAATCGTTGCTCTCTTAACTTTTCCAGCACTAATCTCAAATGTTGGGCATGCTCTTCATCCGTCTTTGAGTAAACCAGAATATCGTCTATGAATACGACCACAAATTTATCTAAGTATTCCATAAATACTTTATTCATCAAGTTCATAAAGTATGCGGGCGCATTTGTCAATCCAAACGACATAACTGTGAACTCAAAATGTCCATATCTTGAAGAAAATGCGGTCTTGGGTATGTCTCTCGTCTTGATTCTCAATCGGTGATATCGACCTAAGGTCGATCTTGGAGAATACTCCTGCTCCTCTTAATTGATCGAAAAGATCATCTATTCGGGGTAACGGGTATTTATTCTTTATCGTCACTTCGTTAAGTCTTGCGTTAGTCTATACACATCCGAAAACTCCCATCCTTTTTCTTAACAAACAGAACCGGTGCTCCCCAAGGTGACGAGCTTGGTCTCGATGAATCCTTTTTCCAAAGAACTCCTCAATTTGCTTCTTCATCTCCACCAACTCTTCGGTAGACATCCGATAAGGCCTCTTTGCAATTGGTGCTGTCCCGGTACTAAGTCAATTACAAACTCTATGTCTCGTCAGGTGGCATTCACTGTAATTCCTCGGGAAAAACATCCGAGTATCCATCGACCATTGGTACATCTCAGATATCTTGTGGCCTCCAAATTGTTCACTAACATCGACTTCCTCGAATCGCCATCGCTTGAAATTCCACTTTTCTACCATCGGGGCTCTCGATAGACACAACTCTTTGTCCACAGTCTAATATAGCCTTATGTTTAGTTAACCAGTCCATTCCCAGGATAACATCCAGGGTTTGGGTATCTAATATAATAAGGTTTGCTAGGAACTCTATTCCTTTTATTAATAGCTTAACTCCAGAACATCCGACCTTAGAACGGAGTTCTGATCCAGGGGATTGAACTAGAAGTGTACTTTTAAGGTTAACAATGTCCAATTCATTTATCACAGCAAAATCTCGAGAAACGAACGAATGCGAAGCTCCTGAGTCAAATAGTACTGTAGCTGGCGCAGAGTTGACTAGGAACTTACCGAGCACGACGTCCGTAGCACTCTGGACTTCGTCTGCGGAGATATGGTTGATTCTTCCTCGCGCGAATGCCTGTGGCGTAACTCCAGCTTGAGCAGGTCCTCGGCTTCCTCCTTGGGTAGGGGTCTTAGCTGGGGTGCTCCCTAGATTGAAGCGCACTGGCGTCACAGCTCCTTTCTTTGGACACATGTTAGCAAAATGTCCAGTCTCGTTACAGTTGTAGCAGCGTCTTCTAGACATCTGCTGATTTCCTCCGCTCGGGTTAACAACCTTGACTGGGGTCTGCGGGGTTTGTCCGGCTGGTCTTGGCATTGGCGGCGGTGTCCTGACACTGTTTCCTGGCTGGAATCTGGTGAATTGCTGAGGTAGCATTCTCATCTTCTGCGGACCTTGACGTCCTCCTTGCTGAGCCATACGGCGTTTGCGGTTATCGTCCAGTTCCTTGCGCTTGTCCTCCAATATGAGCGCCTTGTTTACTAATTCTTGAAAGTCCGGAAAGGTGTGGGTGATTAACCCCACCTGCAACCCGGTGTTGAGTCCTTTCATGAAGCGAGATTGCCGTGCCTTGTCAGTCACTACGTCTTCTGGAGCGTAGCGTGCTAGCTGAGTGAATTTATTGAGTGTCGGACACTTTGTCGGCCTCCTTGCTTTAGCGCTCTGAATTCTTCCTTTTTCAACTCCATGATACCCTCCGGTACATGGTATTGACGGAAAGCTAGGGTGAATTCTTCCCAAGTGATTTCCTGCGGGTTCTCCTGTGATGCGCAGAAATTTTCCCACCATTCGCTGCTGTTCCCTCAAGCTGGTGAGAGGCATAGAGTACCTTTCGTTTCCTTCGCACTGCGTTATGTGCAACTTTCTTTCGATGGTTCTCAACCAATCGCTTGGCCTCGAGTGGCCGGCATTGCCCGAGAATGTGGGCGGTCGCGTCCTCATAAACTTCTGACAACCTTGAATAGGACGTGGTCCATTGTTCCAACTTGATTGTTGGCGGATCGCTGGTGGTTGATCTGTTGTCTTTGTTGCCATCATAGTCTGCATTAATTGAGTCTGGTGCGAGAAATGCTCCTAGATTCGCATATCCTTTGGTGGTGCTTTGCTCATGGTGGTGGTGTACCGTTCTGACTGCCTCCTGGACGCGAACCACTGCCTCCTGCTCCGTTGTTGCGGGTGTTAACCATCTGTTGGTTGCTTCGGTGGTTTAGAGGTAAGGGGGAAAAGAATAGATACGTATAGAAACTTATACGGGGAAACAGGTGTAACTTAAATAGAACCATTAAACATTCAAGCATAAATAACAATTAGATATGGTTGCTTACATAGTCTAGGGACTATGCAACCACAAAATCAGTCACATCATCACATCAATAGTTCATTACAACATCGCATACTAACGTTCGAAATAAAAGACGCGACTCAACACGGTGAGTCTCAGCACGCAAAGCTGGTCGCGCAACTCTGAAAAGGCATCACTCCTTGAGCCAACCCGGCTCGGCTCGCCGATCACGTAAACCGGCGGTGAGTGGCATCGGGCAACTGGTCCCCATGCCCTCCCCCGGGCTTGTTGAGGGCACCTCCGCCGCTTGGCCCTCTGGCGCTTGGCGCTGCTCTGCTCTGCTGGCTCCTCCTCGCTGTCGAGGTCGAGATCCATGACAGCGTCTGGCTCCCCGTGTCCGTAAAGAGCCTCCTCCAGCTCGGCGATCCTCTGGACGGCGTGCATCCGGGTCTCTCGTAAGGCCTCCTCGGTCTCCTCCAGAACGCGGTACACTGCCTGAAGCTCTGCAGTCGTGGCGTCCATCACCTCCTCCTATGCCGCAGCAAACCGTCCCAGGTGCACGACGACGGCGTCGTCCTCTAGCTCCAGACGAGCCTGCAGGGGTCCACCCGCGTGCGGGTGCACACGGAAGGCGGTATCCCACAGCTCATAGCCATGGTCCCTGCTGATCCGTCGCAGAGCAACCCGGGCGCACTCCTGTATGCCCGCCTCGTAGCTAGCTCGCTTCACCGCGAGGCGAAGTGGACGACTAGCACGCACGTGCTCCCGAGCGCATAAGGTCGAGTCGCCTCCCATCCGAGCAATCCGTTGACTATCCGGTGCGAGACTTGTAGAGTGGCTCGCCGAAGCCTCCCAACACCGGAGCATCCTCCGAGCTCGCCAAGTAGCCACCGTGACGCTCTCCAAAGGAGTGAACCATCCGCATCCGCCAAAGCAACAGCGTCAAGATAAAAATTTTAAAAGAGTACAACAATAATAGAAAAATACAGCAGAGGTATGAAGTAAGGAAGAAAAGATGAGTCAAGATTTCATTAATTATTCTTGTCCAACTTTTATCCTTTAGAAATTACTCTTTGTCCTACTATGGACGGCCACCTAACTAGGGTTGAGTCCTACAACAAGATGGCTCGATACCATCCTGTCGTGCCCGAACTTTCACGGATTCGGCACTCTGTATGCCGTACTAGTCGAGATCACGCTAGTACACACAGAATAATAAAGTTGAAGTACCACAATCATACACAGCGGAATTAAATAATTAAGTACTTCAAGCATAATATAGTCGAGTTACATGACCTTATGGTCGCCTTACAATAATTCAAGCGCGAGGCGATAAATATCATCGAGACCAAGTTCATTCAATGGAAGCAAAATACGATAAGCGGAACCACTCTTAGCCACGAGCTCTTGAGTGCGGCTCAACCCTTAACCCTCGGCCTTCGCGAACTCTTCATTCCAAGGTGGCGGCTTCTTCTTCTTCCGAGGTTTTTGTCGATGCAAGGGTGAGTATACAACATACTCAACAAGTCATGCACAATGCGATCTATTACTACATGCATGGCTTATTCCAAAGGAAAGGCTTAATTGGTTATTTTGCATAAAGCAACATTTCTTTTAAGCAGTAATCATATTAGATTGAAAGCGGTAAAATCAGTATTATTAATGATTAATTTCTCAATTCTTTTTCCAAGAGTTTTGGCACACTGACCCTAGTTTCATTCACCTGCCTTTTGGCATGACCACCCATTCCATATTTTTATTTTGAAAATCTACCCTTGATTTGTAATCACCGAGCAATGTCCGATCATGGACACGGCTATTCAATAGATTCACACACACACTCTGCAGAGGTTGTACACTTTACCCACGAGGATCTGATCGCTCACCACACAGCGATTGATTGCAATAAAGTCTTTCAGAGACTAACACTTAACCGATGATCCTCTCCAAGATTGCCTTTCTAGTACTTCCCTCACCTGAGCCAAAGTCTAGAACAAGCGAATACCGTTAGATGGGTACCAAGCAGCAAAGATAGGTACGCTCCCCAAACGGTTACCCTTTGTGTAATGTCACCCCGAGGTATCAAAGGAAAGATATTAGAAACCTCTTGAACTAGGTCCGTCCCATTAGGACAAGTGGTTGTACACGGAACTCAGTTCAAAGGCTCGCAAGGTTAAGTCCTTAATTGTCAGGGCAAGACTTCCGATTTATACAACTCGGCACCTGACCTTTACATCTCAATGCATTCCCGATGCCACACAGCCCACCTCGCACGAAGCCTTCTTGCCACTTGCCCCGTCCAAAACATTTCCCATCCCACTTTATATTCAAGCAACACATGCCATTGTCCACATTATTTCATGAATAGCACCGCATGGCTACTATCCTATTCCATCACATGACATGATCGCACTTTTTCAAAGATCGCTCCATAGTTGTTTAGTCAATATTCATTTGCCATTGAAAGACATTCAAGCAGCGATGAGCAAGCTAAGCGACTAATCACGGTCTAGGTGGCACAATCCAATTAGTATTTTAGCTACATTTCCCACAATAAGCAATATCATTTTTAATTAACATAGCATGCATAATTTGAATCGAAATCGTTTTTAAAATCTAGGGCAATATGGTCAAAGCATGACTTGCCTTCAAGAGGAGTTGGTTCTGGTCGAGGTTCTGCGGAGCGGTTCTTCAAATTCTCCTTCGTGAAACCCATGACTCGAGTCTCGCGCATGCAATCAAACATACAATAGCACTCAATACAGACAGCAAGACCATCACCAAAAATAAAATAAAAATCACCATTAAATAGTTCACATTTTTACAAATTTTGGGCACTGAATCACTCAAATCCGAGTTAAAATACAAAAGTTATAGCCTTTACAATATTTTAAAATTCATAAAAGAATAAACTGAATTAATCCTCTATTTTCCACCGATTTTCCTACTGATTTTCCTCCTCCGGACATGTGTCGGCACCAGAGGCCTCCACCGCCCCGGCCAGCGACAGGTGGGCGGTTCATCACCACCCGATGGTCCGCTCATCGACAAGTGGTCTTGTGAATGTTGTTTCGCCCCACATGCCGCTGGCGACACGCTTGGCAGCAGAGGCGTTGGATTGAAATCCAACGGCCGAGGTTTACCGATACGATTCACTATTACGGCGCCGACGTGGATGAACCTGAGCGGTCGGATGAAGATCCAACGGCCAAGGTTACCCCGAGAGTTCACTGTTCCCTAGCCTACGTGGACGAACCCGAGCGGTCGGATGAAGATCCAACGGCCAAGGTTACCCCCGTTCTTGCATCGCCATCGCACCTACGCGGCTTAATCCGAGCCATCCAATCTAGATCTAACGGCCAAGAATCGCTAATACCGGTTCGATTTGAATTTCACAACGGGAAAACGTGGCTTTACCGAGAGCGTTCGATGCAAATCCGACGGTTGAGGTGAGTCGCGAGGCGTCGGGGAAGAACGGTGGTGCTTGTCGCCGGAGTTGAGGAAGACGATGCGGCTTGAGGCGTTCCTGGGCGTCTCCGGTCGGAAGAAGTGACTCCACGGACGCGGCGCAATGCAAGGGACTCGGAGATGGTCTTGGCTGCGACGGGGAACGGCGGACGGCGGCGGGACACGAAGAAAACCGAGGCGGAGGAGTGTGCTAGCAACGGCGAGCTCCTGGGAGGGCTACGGTGGACGAGAGCTAGCGAGCGAGAGAGGGAAATGAGCGGGATGAAGTGCTGAGCATAATGGTCTATATCTCCCGCTCGGACGAGCCTCGACACGCGCGAAAATCTCTGACAAATCCTCGGCTAACGGGCGGCGGCGAAAGTCAATGATCGCGCCTCCCGAGGTCGACGGTCGCGTCCACGCTGCTCGATCTCGATCCAATCGGTGGCGATTAATCCTCAATTCGGCGAACGCAGATTTAATCGCGTCCGTCCGATCAAGATCCAACGGCGAAAATGGCGCGATTAGAGTTTCGGCGCCAAAGATGTTGTTGGGCTACCGACATCAGAGTGGGAATTACTCGGATTTTCTCAATAAAATAATTCCGTAAAATAAAAGTAATTATTTAGGGCTCTAAAATACCCAAAAATTCTAGAAAAATTCCAGAAAATATTTCAGAGCATTTTGAATCTAAATAAAATATTTTTATTTATTTTAAGAAATACTTTTTCTGAAATTAATTATTCAAGAGAAAGATAGTTTAATAAATGTTAATTAAATCCAATAAATCCCGTAAAAATTAGATAAATTCAATTAAATCCAAAAATACAGATAAAATCAATTAAATGCAAAATAAAATTTTAATTAATTCACAAAATCCAAAATAACTCCAAAATTTAAATCGGGCCAAAATTAGCCCACGGATGTTACTAGAGAAGGAACACAAGTGGCCTTACTTTCGTGGTATGATCTATGGCGAAATTTTATCTTCCAATTTAACGGCGCCCTACAAGGTCGACTCATACAATGCTTCAAAAGGCGATATTCAAGACTTGCTCGATAAGTCGTTGTTGTAACTAAACTCCGTGATATGGCAAACATTTATCCCAAGTTGATGTATATGCTAACGCATGACTCTCAACATATCTTCTAATATCCGTTGACTCTTTCTCGTCTGGCCCATCCGCTTATGTGGTAAGTCAGACTTTGAATTCAAGCCGGTGCCCATTGTCGTATGCAATTTATCCCAAAAAATCTTGAGGTAAATTGGGTTCCTCTCGTCTGATACTATCTTCTTTGGCACTCCATGCAAGCAAACGATCCTTGCTATGTATAGCTCTCGCTAACTTATCTCCCGAATAGGTTGTCTTCCTAGTATGAAATGCCGACCTTAGTCAATCGATCCACGATGACCCATATGGAGTCATAACCTCCTTATGCCCTGGCAATCCATTAATGAAATCCATTCCATTTCTTCCCATTTCCAACTCGTATTTTCAATGGTTGCAGCAATCCTGCGGGTCTCTCGATGCATAGCTTTGACTCACCGGCACACATCACACAATACCACATGTTCAAACATTCCCTTTTCATATTCGCCACCGTAATCTCTCGTCAGATCTTGGTACATTTTTGCGCCTCCGGTGAATCTAATACTTGAGTCATCGCGCCTCTAGTATTAATTGCTTTAACTCCTTTTTGTTAGGTACACAGATGCTTCTTTCATCTACAACGCACTCATGTTCGGTCGACTTAAATTCCTTCGCTGGCCTTCCTCCATCTTGGCCTTGATTCGCTTGATCTTCTCATCATTTTCCCCGCCTTCTCTAATCTAATCTTCCAAAGTAGGCTTTACTTCTAATGCGGCTAACTTAATCCTTCGGGAACGACTTCCAATTTCAATCTCTCAAGGTCCTTACACAATTCTCCCGGCTTTCTTCCAACCGACGATTTAGATTGTGACTTTTTCGACACAAGGCATCGCCACCACATTGGCCTTGCCGATGATAATGGATCCCCATGTTGTAGTCTTTGATCAGCTCCAACCATCTTCTTTGCCTCATGTTTAGGTCCGATTGGGTGAAAATGTATTTAAGGCTCTTATGATCCGTATACACCTCACATCTATTGCCGATAAGATAGTGGCGCCATATCTTCAAGGCATGCACTACAGCTGCCAATTCTAGATCATGCGTCGGGTAATTCCTTCGTGTGGCCTTAATTGCCTTGGATGCGAGGCTACTACCTTTCCATTTTGCATCAATACACATCCAAGCCCTTCGCGTGATGCATCACAAGAGATATCAAAACTCGATGCACATCCGTTGCACTAACACCGTGAGTCGATGATGTCGCTTTTTTCTTCAATTCTTGGAAACTCTTTTCGCAACTGTGTCCAAACAAACTTCTTTTTCTTTCTTTAGCAATTCATGTAATTGGCCTAGCAATTGTCGAAAATCCTTCTATAAATCGACGTAATAACCACCATTCCAAGGAAACTCCGAACTTGCGAAACCGTCTCCGGCGACTCCCAATGTAGCATCGCCTCAACCTTGCTTTGGGTCCATCCAGATTCTCCAAGATCATGACATGCCCTAAGAAATCTACCTTACTCTTCCGTAAATCGTGATTTACTAAACTTTGCATACAATCGCTGTTTCTTAACTTTTTCCAAAGACTAATCTCAAATGTTGGGCATGCTCTTCATCCGCCTTTTGAGTAAACTGAATATCGCCTATGAATAACGCATCACAAATTTATCTAAGTATTCCATAAATACTTTATTCATCAAGTTCATAAAGTATGCGGCGATTTGTCAATCCAAACGACATAACTGTGTGAACTCAAAATGTCCATATCTTGAAGAAAATGCGTCTTGGGTATGTCCTCGCCTTGATTCTCAATCGGTGATATCCCGACCTAAGGTCGATCTTGGAGAATACCTCGCTTCCTCTTAATTGATCGAAAAGATCATCTATTCGTAACGGTATTTATTCTTTATCGTCACTTGCTAAGTGCGCGTTAGTCTATACACATCCGAAAACTCCCATCCTTTTTCTTAACAAATGTAACCGGTGCTCCCTAAGGTGACGAGCTTGGTCTCGATGAATCCTTTTTCCAAAGAACTCCTCAATTTGCTTCTTCATCTCCACCAACTCTTCGGTAGACATCCGATAAGGCCTCTTTGCAATTGGTGCTGTCCCCGTACTAAGTCAATTACAAACTCTATGTCTCTCATCGTGGCATTCCCTGTAATTTCTGAAAAACATCCGAGTATCCATCGACTAATCGGGTACATCATCCGATATCGATCGGCTCTCCAAATTGTTCACTAACATCCGACTTCCTCGAACCGCCATCGCTTGAAATTCCACTTTTCTACCATCGGGCTCTCGATAGACACAACTCTTTGTCCACAGTACCTAATATAGCCTTATGTTTAGTTAACTACCCATTCTCGTGATAACATCCGTGGTTTGGGTATCTAATATAATAAGGTTTGCTAGGAACTCTATTCCTTTTATTAATAGCTTAACTCCGTAACATCCGACCTTAGAACGGAGTTCGATCCGTGATTGAACTAGAAGTGTACTTTTAAGGTTAACAATGTCCAATTCATTTATCACAAAGAAAATCTCGAAACGAATCGAACGCGAAGCTCCCGAGTCAAATAGCATCAGAGTCCGGGCGCAGAGTTGACTAGGAACTTACCGAGCACGACGTCCGTGAGGCACTCTGGACTTCGTCTGCGGAGATATGGTTGATTCTTCCTCGCACAATGCCTCGTGGGCGAACTCCACTTTGAGCGTGTCCTCTGCTTCCTCCTTGGGTAGGGGTCTTAGTGAGGTGCTCCTAGATTGAAGCGCACTGCTGGCCACAGCCTCCTTTCTTGGACACATGTTAGCAAAATGTCCAGTCCCGTTACAGCTTGTAGCAGCTGTCTTCTAGACATCTCACGATTCTCCTCACTTGGTTAACAACCTTGTTACCGGGTCTCGGGTTTGTCCGGCTGGTCTTGGCATTGGCGGCGGTGTCCTCGACACTGCTTCGGCTGGAATCGTGAATTGCTTTGAGGTAGCATTCTCATCTTCTGCGCGACCTTGACGCCCCTCCTTTGCTGAGCCATACGGCGCTTTTGCGGTTATCGCCCGCCTTTGCGCTTTGTCCTCCAATATGAGCGCCTTTGTTTACTAATTCTTGAAAGTCCGGAAAGGTGTGGGTGATTAACCCCACCGCAACCCGTGTTGAGTCCTTTCATGAAGCGAGATTGCCGTGCCTTATCGGTCACGTACTACGGCTTCGAGCGTGCTAAATAGCCGAGTGAATTTATTCGTAATCGGACCACGCTTCGCCTCCTTGCTTTAGCGCTCTCAATTCTTCCTTTTTCAACTCCATGATACCCTCCAGCACATGGTATTGACGGAAAGCTAGGTGAATTCTTCCCAAGTGATTTTCGGTTCTCCTCGTGATGCGCAGAAATTTTCCCACCATTCACGCCGCTGTTGCCTCAAGCCGTGAGAGGCATAGAGTACCCTTCGCTTCCTTCGCATCGCGCTATGTGCAACTTTCTTTCGATGGTTCTCAACCAATCGCTCCGCCGAGTGGATCGGCATTGCCCGAGAATGTGGTCATCGCGTCCTCATAAACTCCGACAACCTTGAATAGGACGTGGTCCATTGTTCATACCGATTGTTGGCGCATCGCCTGTGGTTGATCTGTTGTACTGCCATCATAGTCTCGCACACTGAGTCTGTCAAGGCGAGAAATGCTCCTAGATTCTGCATATCCACCGGTGGTGCCGCCGCGGTGGTGGTGTACCGCTCGATCGCCTCTCCGGACGCTAACCACCGCCTCCCCGCCTCCGTTGTTGCGGGTGTTAACCATCTGTTGGTTGCTTCGGTGGTTTAGAGGTAAGGGGGAAAAGAATAGATACGTATAGAAACTTATACGGGGAAACAGGTGTAACTTAAATAGAACCATTAAACATTCAAGCATAAATAACAATTAGATATGGTTGCTTACATAGTCTAGGGACTATGCAACCACAAAATCAGCCACATCATCACATCAATAGTTCATTACAACGCGCATACTAACGCTCGAATAAAAGATGGCGACTCAACACAGTGAGTCTCAACGCAGCTGGTCGCCGCAACTCAAAAGGCATCACCTTGAGCCAACTCGGCTCGCTCGCGACACGTAAACCGGCGGTGAGCCGCATCGGGCAAACCGTCCCCATGCCCTCCCACTGGCGCGCACTGGGGCACCTCTCCGCCGCCTGCCCTCGGCGGGCGGCTGGCTCTCGCTCATTGCTCCTCCTCGCTGCCGAGGTCGAGATCCATGACAGCTGGCTCGCTCTCAGGTCCGTAAAGAGCCTCCTCGCCTCGGCGATCCTCTCGACGGCGGCATCCTGCCCTCGTAAGGCCTCCTCGCCTCTCCGTAACGCGGTACACCGCTCAAGCTCGCGATGCGTGGCGCCCATCACCTCCTCCTATGCCGCAGCAAACCGCCCCAGTGCACGCACGGCACGGCGTCGCCCTCTAGCTCCGCACGAGCCCGTTAGGGTCCACCCGCAGGCTTGGTGCACACCTGAGGCTAGATCCTGACCATAGCCATGGTCCTCGCCGATCCGCCGCAGAGCAACCCGGCGCACTCAGATGCCCGCCAGAAGCTAGCTCGCTTCACCGCGAGGCGAAGTGGGACGACTAGCACGCACGTGCTCCCGAGCGCATAAGGTCGAGTCGCCTCCCATCCGCGAGCAATCCGCTGACTATCCAGTGCGAGACTTGTAGAGTGGTCGGTCGAAGCCTCCCAACACTGGAGCATCCTCCGAGCTCCACAAGGTAGCCACCGTGACGCCTCCAAAGGAGTGAACCATCCGATTCCGCCAAAGCAACGCCACAAGATAAAAATTTTAAAAGAGTACAACAGGTAATAGAAAAATACAACAGAGGTATGAAGTAAGGAAGAAAAGATGAGTCAAGATTTCATTAATTATTCTTGTCCAACTTTTATCCTTTAGAAATTACTTTTGTCCTACTATGGACGGCCGCCTAACTAGGGTTGAGTCCTCATAACAAGATGGCTCGACATCATCCTGCCGTGCCCCGAACTTTCACGGATTCGCACTCAGGTATGCCGCGATTAGTCCAGATCACGCTTAGTACACAGTGAATAACAGGTTGAAGTACCACAATCATACACAATGAATTAAATAATTAAGTACTTCAAGCATAATATAGTCGAAGTTACATGACCTTATGGTCGCTTTTACAATAATTCACAAGAGTATATAAATATCATCAAGACTAAGTTCATTCAATGAAGCAAAATACGATAGCGGAACCACTCTTAGCCACAAAGCTACCGAAAAGTGCTCAACCCTTAACTCCTCCCGCCTTCGCTAACTCTTCATTCCAAGCCGGCACGGCTTCTTCTTCTTCCGAGGTTTTTGTCGATGCAAGGGTGAGTATACAACATACTCAACAAGTCATGCACAATGCAGATCTATTACTACATGCATGGCTTATTCCAAAGGAAAGGCTTAATTGGTTATTTTGCATAAAGCAACATTTCTTTTAAACAGGTAATCATATTAGATTGAAAGCGGTAAAATCAGTATTATTAATGATTAATTTCTCAATTCTTTTTCCAAGAGTTTTGGCACACAGCCCTAGTTTCATTCACACAGCCTTTTGGCACACAGCCACCCATTCCATATTTTTATTTTGAAAATCTACCCCTTGACTGTAATCACCGAGCAATGTCCAGTACCGCGGACACGGCTATTCGAATAGATTCACACACACACTCTGCAGAGGTCAGACACTTTACCCACAGATACAAATGCTCACCACACAAAGCGATTGATTGTAATAAAGTCTTTCAGAGACTAACACTTAACCAAAGGATCCTCTCCAAAGATTGCCTTTCTAGTACTTCCTCACACGTGAGCCAAAGTCTAGAACAAGCGATACTGTTAGATGGGTACCAAGTCACAAAGATAGGTACGCCTCCCCAAACGGTTACTCCCTTTGTGTAATCACACCCGAGGTATCAAAGGAAAGATATTAGAAACCTACCGAACTAGGTCCGTCCCATTCGACAAGTGGTTGTACACGGAACTCGAGCTCAAAGGCTCGCAAGGTTAAGTCCTTAATTGTCCCGCAAGACTTCCGATGATACAACTCGCACACAACTTTTTACATCTCAATGCATTCCCGATGCACACAGGCCCACTGGCACGAAGCCTTCTTGCCACTTGCCCCGTCCAAAACATTTCCCATCCCACTTTATATTCAAGCAACACATGCCATTGTCCACATTATTTCATGAATAGCACCGCATGAGGCTACTATCCTATTCCATCACATGACATGATCGCACTTTTTCAAAGATCCGCTCCATAGTTGTTTAGTCAATATTCATTTGCCATTCAAAGACATTCAACGCTAAGATGAGCAAGCTAAGTTTAACTAATCACGGTCTAGGTGGCACAATCCAATTAGTATTTTAGCTACATTTCCCACAATAAGCAATATCATTTTTAATTAACATAGCATGCATAATTTGAATCGAAATACGCTTTTAAAATCTAGGGGCAATATGGTCAAAGCATGACTTGCCTTCAAGAGGAGTTGGTTCTGGTCGAGGTTCTGTGGATTTGTTCTTCAAATTCTCCTTCACGAAACCCCATGACACTTGAGTCTACGCAAGATGCAATCAAACATACAATAGCACTCAATACAGACAGCAAGACCATCACCAAAATAAAATAAAAATCACCATTAAATAGTTCACATTTTACAAATTTTAAGCAATCGAATCACTCAAATCCGAGTTAAAATACAAAAGTTATAGCCTTTACAATATTTTAAAATTCATAAAAGAATAAACTGAATTAATCCTCTATTTTCCACCGATTTTCCTAATGATTTTCCTCCATGATGACATGTGTCGGCACCAGAGGCCTCCACTTCCGCCTCGCCAATCGACAGGGTCTGTTCGTCACCACCCGATGGCCGCTCATCGACAAGTGGCCCGGTGAATGTTGTCTCGCCCCACATGCCAATAATGACACGCTACAAGAACAGAGGCGGTTGGATTGAAATCCAACGGCCGAGGTTTACCGATACGATTCACTATTACGGCACCGACGTGGATGAACCTGAGCGGTCGGATGAAGATCCAACGCCAAGGTTACCCCGGAGTTCACCGCTTTCTAGCCTACGTGGGGATCTAACCCGAGCTATGGATGAAGATCCAACGGCCAAGGTTACCCCCTCTACCGCCATCGCCATCGCACCTACGCGGCTTAATCCGAGCCATCCAATCTAGATCTAACGGCCAAGAATCGCTAATACCGGCTCGATTTGAATTTCACAACGGAAAACGTGGCTTTACCGAGAGCGTCGATGCAAACCGACGGCTGAGGTGAGTCGCGAGGCGCTCGGGGAAGAACGGTGGTGCTTGTCGCCGGAGTTGAGGAAGACGATGCGGCTTGAGCGCTCTCGGCGCCTCCTGGCCGGAAGAAGTGACTCCACGGACGCGCGCAATGCAAGGGACTTTGAGATGGTCTTGGCTGCGACGGAACAGCGGACGGTGGCGGACACGTAAGAAAACCGAGGCGGAGGAGTGTTAGCAGAACGGCGAAGCTCCTCTGGGAGGCTACGGTGGACGAGAGCTAGCGAAAGCGAGAGAGGGAAATGAGCGGGGATGAAGTGCTGAGCATAATGGTCTATATCTCACCGGACGAGCCTCGACACGCGAAAATCTCGACAAATTCTCGGCGCTAATCGGGCGGCGGCGAATGCTCTCTTGATCGCGCCTCCCGAGGTCGACGGTCACACGCCGCTCGATCTCGATCCAACGGTGGCGATTAATCCTCAATTCGCGAACGCAGATTTAATCGCTATCCGTCCGATCAAGATCCAACTACTAAAACAGCGGCGATTAGGGTTTAAGCGCCCGAGACACGTTGTTGGGCTCGGCCGACATCAGAGTCAGAATTACTCGGATTTTCTCAATAAAATAATTCCGAAAATAAAAGTAATTATTTAGGGCTCTAAAAATACGAAAAAAATTCTAGAAAAATTCCAGAAAATATTTCAGAGCATTTTGAATCTAAATAAAATATTTTTATTTATTTTTAAGAAATACTTTTTCTGAAATTAATTATTCAAGAGAAAGATAGTTTAATAAATGTTAATTAAATCCAATAAATCCCAGTAAAAAATTAGATAAATTCAATTAAATCCAAAAATACAGATAAAATCAATTAAATGCAAAATAAAATTTTAATTAATTCACAAAATCCAAAATAACTCCAAAATTTAAATCAGCCAAAATTAGGGATGTTACTGTAAGGAACACCCATGGTATGATCTATGGCGGTCGGGGAACATTCACGCCATGCAAGTGCCAACGAACCCTCATCATCCGAGCTTTCCTAAAACGTCAACATGATGACCATGTATATGACCCCGTGGTTTTCCTAAGCCCGCAGGCGCCGCTGCTCGTCATCCCTCGAAAGCACGGAGGATGGAAACCGGACCAAGCATAAGGATCCGAATCGCCATGCGATGCCCTCCACGATAGTAACCCTTTCCACCCAATCCATGGCATCTTGCAGGAGTGGAAGTCGCGAAAGGCAAGGGAGCAGCGATATCAAAGGATGGGGTAACGACCTAGCCCCCATTACCTTAAAATCTGCGGGCACCAATTAAGGCGCATGCGAGCCGAACACACATCAACCAGTTGCTTACCGACCCAAGCATCACGTGTCCCGTCGCAGATGTCACGACAAGCCGTCGGTAAGGCATACCGCCCGATCATTTTTTCGCTTTCTAAAGTTCAAGACGCATATTAATCAAGCAGAGACGCTCGAGTATCGCCCGCGAACGCCCATGACCTCAATCTCGCCTCGGCTCGGCTCAAACCGACCCGAGGCAGAGGAAAAAGCCCACTGTGCCTTGCAGCCTCGAGGTGGCGAGAAGGCTTGAGTGCTCGACTAATAAGACTGCCAGGTCTCAAAGGCAGATCCACCGGATGGATCCCGCCGAACCCGGCAGTAAACGAGCGAGGGCGAGTTTGAGGCGAACCCTCGTGGGTCTTTAGTTGGGTTGGCGGACGACCCCATCGCTTTAGCTCGTCCGAGACCATACTTCAAACTCTCCGCATGAGTTTCTCGGAAGGCAGCAGCCACCGCGCTCGAAGTTACTGAACGGCTCGGGGTCCGATACGGGATTGAGTAAAGAAAGGTTTTTTATGGGTGCGCCTCAACGGTCGGACACCCGAGGATCGTCGCTCGGAGGTCGCCTGACCTCCGTGGCCCACTCGGATAACCCGCTTGTAGCTCCACGAGCACGTGTTCGCCGACGAGGCAAGCAGCGCTGCTCACCCCCTCCAGTCCCACACCGCGACGGGCGATATATGGGATCGACAATGCCTCTCCACTCCACAGATCGCCTCTACCGACGAGGACTCGAGATGGATGCCCCGCTTAGCTCGGCGTTAAACCAGCCTTTCTAACACGCCCAGCTATGGCGTAAAAATAGTACTAACACGCCCGGCTCTGGCGTAAAATAGCACTAACACGCCTAGCTACGCGTTAAAAAGCACTCGAGGAACGGAACCTCGCGAAGGCATCCGGATCTCTCGCCGATCACGGCCGTGTCTAGCTACGACGTTAAAAAGCACTCGAACGGAACCTTCGCGAAGGCATCCGGATCTCTCGCCGATCACGGCTGCGTTAGCTACGACGTTAAAAAGCACTGGAACCGAACCTCCTCGAAAGGCATCCGGATCTCCTGCCGATCACGGCCGCGTTTAGCTACGAAAAAGCACTCGGGAACGGAACCTCTCTGGCTAAGGCATCCGGATCTCCCTGCCGATCACGGCCGCGTCTAGCTACGACGTTAAAAAAGCACTCGGGAACCGGAACCTCTCGCGAAGGCATCCGGATTCTCCCCGCCACCACGGCGCGACATAAAATAGCAGCAAGCGTTCGCGCCAACCCAAAGTTGGTCAGCCCGCTTAGTAAAGGAAACCCCAGACCGTTTCACGACCCGCCGGGCTTCGAGTTACTGGAAACTACACCCAGGTGCAAGGCTCGGACGGAAGAGGATCGACTACCGGGCGGATCCTGCGCTGCATGATTTAAACCCATCGCCCGACACGATTGGCAACGGAGCATCGAAAGGGACGCAAGAATAAAAGCCCCAAGCAAGCCAAAAGACGACTACATTCAAATCGGGCATGGTGCAACGCCGAACCACTGATTGTCTCCCAAGAATTGGGAGGGCAGAAACAAGCAAGGAAACAAGAAAAGCTAGGCACCGTAGCGCCACGACCGTCTCAACAAGGGCGTCCTCGCCGGCAAGCTTTGGGAGGACGCCGATCAACACGTCAACAGCAGCGGCGGCGTCACGGTCAACGGCGTCGAGCCTTGTCCGTTCCGCCATGGCAAGGTCGAAGTCCCCACAGAGCCCCGCAATGAAAGCCTCCTCGTCCGTAGGCGTCAACGGCGCCTCGCCCCAAGCTAACGCCGGCCGCAGACGCCCACTGGCCGTGAGGGCGCACCTCGAAAAAAGCCATTGCCACCTGCCGCGTCGGGAAATTCAAGACTTAGGCGAGGACTACTCCTATCCTTGCTTCCGCATCACCTTATAAACGCCGCGTGGTGAAGCCAGCAGACCAAGTTAAGGAAGGTGTGGGAGGTAGGCGTGGCGGCCGCTCTGAAGGAAATGAGTTGCGAAGTCGAAGGGTCCATCCAGGAACGCCCTGCGTTCCGGCGCCGAGGCTCTTGGCGAATCGACACGGAGGTACCCCACGAAGAAGGTCTTGATCAAGTTCGGAAATCTCCGCTTTGATACGATCCATGGGCGCCCGATCCGCCACGGGTCGGACTCGCTTGCTACGATCATACGAGCCTTCGGTCAGGCCCCGAGCTCCCACCGACCCGCAGATCGGAGAGCGAGCATCCTCCGACCCGGTCACTAGTTGGGACTCGGCGTAACCCTACCAAAGAACTCCGCCACGCCATCGATCGACCTAAATGGGACCTCAAATAGACAGCCCCATCGAATGAAGTACCCGAGCAGAGATATCGCTCCTTCCCAAAGCAAAAATGGGGGCGCCGCCCACGCAACATCGACCGACAAGTGCACGATCGGCAGAGGCGTGTTTTCCAACGCATACTACCACGGTGGCCCTACCGATAGGGCGTGGTTGGCGCAACTCGCTAACCCATCATGACGCCGCGCAGGACACATCAACTCCGAGATCGCAAGCCCGACCGCCAAGGATAGTGCACCCTAGTCGCCTCACTCTCAAGCCTCGTGTAACCGCCTCTCTTCGCCTATATAAGGAGAGGCGGGATCTTTAGGGGGCATTCTCTCTCGTGTTCTTCTTCAAGAACCAAAAACTCCCTCCGTCTATAGAGCATCCGGCTCGCTCCTCCAATCCGGGCGGTCGGACGAAGCTCCTGAGCTCACCCATGTAGACGAGCGCTAAGGGCATGTCCTTAGCCCTCGCATGTAATCCGCCATACCCCAGATCAACGAGATCCTCCGCCACAAACCGAAGTAGGGACGCTCGCCCGAACCAAGATAACTGGAGACTCTTCACCCGATCCGTGTTCATCCGAGGTTTCTTTAGCCTAACCATTCGAGGAGAGGGGCGCGATCCCCTATACTTTATTAATCTACTTGTTTGCCATATCTAAACAATCGACAATTGGATTACTATATTTGATCAATAATAAATCAACATGGGATGGTTAGATCGGATTAGATTGCTTAGCCATGCCATGTCATCACATGTACTTGAATCATTGATAAATAATCTTGACTAATGGTATATGGAACAATGTTATGAATTTATGTGTCATGTGTGGTCACATGATGAGATTGAGTTGTTGTGGCGATGGATGCCACACAACGATATTGAATTGTTGATGGCACGTGGTGCTTGGTAATCAACTGGGGTGGTTATGATTTAGATCGGAGCAAGTGGCAAAGGGCAAGTGTGCCTGGGTGGGCATGATGGGCAGAGGGTATGTGCAAGTCTTGCTTTGATCAACCCTAAGGACTTAGCCTTGCGAGCCTTTGACCTGAGTCAATCATGCAACCACATGTCTGTTATGGGGCAGCCTAGCTGACTAATTTGCAATGTCTTAGCTGTGGTACTACCAGTGGTGGTTTGTTCACCCTTTTTAATGAACCCAGATAGGCGCAAGAGGGGGCCCTGTTAGTAGTAACGGTCCTTCGGTGTTGAAACCTTAGCGGGTGGTACCGAAGTTAAGACAAGAGCATTGTAAAGGCTTTGTCATGATTTCTCTGCGGTACACCAAAGGAAGTGTGCCCATAGCTTGGCAACAAGAGATGATCATGTCGTGTGGGCAAAGTGCATAACCTCTGCAGAGTGTATAATCTATTCATATAGCTGTGCTCACGGTATTGAGCATTGACGAATACTCATACCAGGGGTACCCCACAGCAAAGTATACATCTATTTCAAGATCGTATCTCTCTCAAGTGATCCGGGTTCGGAGCCCGGACCGACAGTGATACGGAGTGCTGAAGAGGGTATTGTCGAAGTCTTCATCCCTCACGAATAGGATTATCATTGAACATTGGATGTGATGTCAAATGGTCCGTGGCTGGCCGCTGGGTCGGATCGAAGGCCTCCTCTCGCCGCGGAAGGGTCCCCGCCTAAGTTACTCGACTGTCCTCGGTCGGGCGCCTTATAGCCCCAACCTAGACCTGTGTCCGACGCCACCGCAGGTTCGACTCGACTAGGGCTCAGGCTAGGCGCCCTCACAGGTCCGTGTCGGGACCCGAATATGCAAATCCGACCCTCGTGTATCTTGCACTAGTCCAGATCACGCTTAGTGCACTGAGCTCAACATTAGTGAATATCACAATCATACACAACGATATAAGATAAAAGACATAATATATTAAATATTACCGGTTGTATGACCTTATGGTCAACTTACTTAACAATGCCTTATAAAAGGTGAACAACCAATTGAATCGCGGCGGAATGAAGACGAGGTAACCCTCAAGATACCACGAGTAACCGACAAGGCTCGCACCCTAAACATTCGTCTCTTCATGATACTCCTTCAAACCTTGATGATTTTTGTAGGCAAGGGTGAGTACACCAACACGTACTCAACAAGTTGTGCATGTAATGCATGTCTATATAACTATATGCAAGGTTTATTCCAAAGGAATGGCTAAGTGGTTCATTTGCAACTAACAAACATTTAAAACAAGAAAAAGATGTAGATTGAAATGACGAAGAAACAAATAACAAGATTAGATAGATTCAAGATTTATCAAGTAAACCAAGTTTTTCATCCTAAGTCAAGATTCAACTTTCTATGACATCCTCGCCATCCATCCCAAGTTTTCAAAAAGAAATCTAAACCCTTGACCTGTAATCCCCGAGCATTGCTCAATACCGTGAGCACGGCTATCCGAATAGTTTGTACACTCTGCAGAGGTTATGCACTTTACCCACACGACATGATAATCTCTTTGTGCCATTAGCACACTTCCTTTGGTATGCTGGCAGAGAATCATGACAAAGCCTTTACAATGCATCATCTTAACCCAGTACTACCCGCTAAGGTTTCAACACTGAAGGAACAACCTGTTCCAGCAGGGCCCCCCTCTTGCGCCATCTGGGTTCAATCAAAGGTGAACCACACCACCAAGATAGTACTAAAGTCAAGACTTTGCAAATTAGTCAGCTAGGTTGCCCCATAACAACATGTGGTTGCATGATTGACTCAGGTCAAAGGCTTGCAAGGTTAAGTCCTTAACTAACCGAGGCAAGACTAACCAGAGATAATCTCAATATCCAAAAACAATAAAAACAAAATACGACCGCCCAGTTGCCACTCTTGGCCCACCAAACCAAATGCGACCGCCCAATTGCCAGTCTTGGCCCACCAGAAACAATATTAAAACCAAATGCGACCGCCCAGTTGCCACTCTTGGCCCACCAGAAACAATCTTGCCACTTGCCCCAGTCTAAATCATTTTTCCCACCCCAGTTGATTACCAAACACCACGTGCTCTTCACAAATCAACATCGCTATGCGACTCACTGTTACAACAACTCAATCTCTTTGTGCGACCACACATGGCTCAAAAATTATCATCATAGTTCCATATTCCATTAGTCAAGATTAATAAACAATATTCCATGAGCATGTGATGACGTGGCATGGCTAAGCATCTCTAATTCGGTCTAACCACCCATGTTGATTTTTTATTTAACCAACTATAATTAACCAACCTAGGGTGACAAGTGGATCATGGCATATAATTTAACAAGATAGGATGTAATTCAAGAGGGTATAATATCTAAATCCCAATCTAGGTCAAAATCATTTGTACTCATGAAATAACAAGTGATAAGGTAAACCAAAATAGTATGCAATCTAATTTATGGGTGCAACATGATCAAAGCACAACTTGCCTTCGTTAAGCTCCTGGTCTTGGTCTGAAAATAATTCTTGAGCTGCAAAATCCCCTTCTGAAGCCTCGCACAATTCAACGTCTACACGAATCGAGAGAGAAAAGCAAATAAAAACCAAAACCAAAGAGCAAACAAATTCAAAATTTCAAATAAAATCCACCATTGGAAAGATCTAAATTTTACAAATATTTCGGGATTTGAATCACCCAAATCGGAGTTCATATGCAAAAGTTATAAGCATTTGAAATTTTAAAAATTCAAATAAAGATTAAATCGGATTTCTCTTGAATGATTTTCCTACGAAAAATTCCCACTTTTCCGCACTCGACACATGGACCAACAGGAATCAGCCACGTTGACATGCGGGCCCGCCCGGTCATTGTCTCAAGATATCACGACTTCGGGCCGTGTAGCATCCGCAAGCCCGCCCACGCCGCCTACCACGTCATCGAAAGGGTGACATGGCCGTCCCGCGTCAGCCCGGGGAAACAGCCACCTTGGACGGCGGTGCTCCCATCCCGACGGTCGCCGGCGGCCAAAACAAAGGGAACCACCGGAAGGGTCATGATTTCGCGCACATGCTGACGTCTTTACCTTGGTCTCTAGCGCTTTGCAACGACGGCGGCGGTGAGTTGAATGGCGGCGGCTCTGGGTCCTCGTGGGCGACGGAATTCCGGCGATCCTCCGAAAATCCAAGAAGCGCACAAGATGTTCCTCACGTCGGCGATCACGAATCGACCAACCTCGGCTCCGTTGTTGCAAGGACGGCGGCGGATCGACGATTGCCCTCTTGGCGGGTCTTTCATTTAAAACTCAAATTGCGGCGAAACAACGATGTCTTTCGCTATGAAAAGTTAGGGCTTTGATTTCTCGTGATTTGGTGATGCTGATGCTCTCCTTTTATAGCCTCAATCCCCCGAGATCTGCTTAATTTGGTTGCGAAAATCCTGGCGGCGTGGAGATGAACTCGAATCAGAGTCCCGCACGGTCACGCGATGACGATGAAGCGGCGCCGTCAACGTGTCTTGATCGGTGGTTGAGATGCACTCGGTGCAACGGAATCTGGCGTCCTCTTATCCCTAACTCGGTTTAATCCACACCGTCCCCGAACTATCCAACGATCGGCATTGATCCATCTGGAAGCCGAGTTAAGTGGGTCAATTTAACAACGAGCGATCTGTGAGCGCCAAGACAAAGATGGCGGGTCGAGCCTATTCTTTGTTCATAAAGATTTTCCGGTTTTTTTCTATTTAAATTAATTCGATAAAATGTTTTTGATTTATTTAAAGCATAAAAAATACTCCAAAAATTCCTAGGAAATTCTCAAAAATACTTTGAGACTTTCTTGACTTAAATAAAATAATTTCACAAAAACTTTATTTTAAATTTATATATTTCTAATTATTCTTTAACATAAAGTAATTTTCTTTAATTCAAATAATTCAAATAATTCTCGAGAAAATCCAAATAAATCTAGAAAATTCACAAAATTCATATTTAGCAATAAAATAATATTAATTAATTAAAAAGGCTAAAAATTGGGATGTTACAGTCCGCCCTAGACCCGGGTCCGACGCCACCGCAAGCTCCGACCTGGGTCTTGACCGGGGCCCCAACGAGCTCCAGCTCTACAACCTCCGCCACGTCGATGGTCTACACCAAGCTGGTCACCCGTCTCACGAACACGACGGCCATGTTGGGGCGGATGGCTCCTTCCCAAGGCGACCAAAGGGCGGCCTCGGCCAAAGCACCCGTCCCCTCACGCCGTCAACATCTGACAGGCGCACAGAGGGCAGGTGCGCACCTTCCCAACGGAGCGCCGTCCGTTGTGACTACTAACCCAACATGGGATGAACAGAAAACTGTCAATCATCAAGACCGAAGACCGGGACACCCGTGCATAGCGTATCCCTACCTCTTTTTCAAAATCCCGTGTAACCTGCCCCCTCTGCCTATATAAAGGGAGGCAGGGCTCTCAGGGAAGGGCACGCACGCATACACGTTCACTCGCTTTCTCACTTAACACACACTGAGCCTTCCGACCCGGCTCAACATCCAACTTAGACAAGCCCTCCCGACCTCCTCCTTTCGGACGAACGCTAAGGGCCTGGCCTTAGCCTCTGCTTGTAACCTCTGGTGACCTCCTGCACCCAGAGTAATACAAACCACCACCACGAACTGGAAGTAAGGACATTCCGCCCGAACCAGTATACATCCGGGACTTCCTTAGTCTAACCATTCGAGGAGAGGGGACGCGCGACCCCTAAACTTACAAATTTACTTGCCGGTTATACGAAACACCGACAGTTGGCGCGCCATGTAGGGGGCCTTCGCACGTCATCTTCGTGATCTCCGGATTCCCATCTCCCTCCTCGATGGCTTTCTTCACCGACGACGACGCGTCTGCGTCAAGGGGCTGGATTCGCTTCGGCTCCCTCGACTTCATCACCACCCCGGCGGGAGAGTTCGTGCTCATCCCCGCCACTCCCTAGGCTCGGGCGTCCGCCTCGAGCCTGGACTCCATCGTCGATACCCTCGGTGACCTTCGGCTTGGGGACCCCATACGGACCCCAAGGCGGGAGCCCATCCAACGCCGCGCCGCCCCTAGTAGCGGCGCGCGGCGAAGCGTAGGGGCAATTGCCGCCTCCCCGCAGGCTCGCACCTTGTGGCTATGGTCGGCCACCTGCCGACCTCCGTCTACGACTTGCTGGAGACTCCTCCAGCCTCGACTCCGGCTCCGACATGGAGCGCACCTCCGGCGCGTTGTACCCTCGCGAGTGCAACATGGCGGGGGCGGACGGCCCGACCGCCACCTCCGCTGGGCCCGAACGCCCACCGACGCCGAGACGCTGGAGGCGGAGATTCAGCCTTGGCCTTTGAGGTCCTCAAGCCTCCTTGCTGAGCTCCAAGAGTAACGCGAGCAGCTTGGAGGCCCAAGAGACCAAGCTTGACGAACTCCAGGCCGACCTAGAGCAAGGTAAGTCCGACACTCCAAGACGCACCTAGCGCCACAACAGATGTTCAACAACAAGCCCCGGTCGAGGATCGCCTTCTGTCAGATTTCCCACGCCCGGCCAGAATAACAGTTGCAGTGGCGATGTCGCCGTGGCATTCCCGAGCCAGAAGACCCAGGGCTAAGGCCACCTACCGAGAACCTCCGGATCGGTAGAGCGTCTGTGGAAAAGACATGCAGCCTTCCGTCTCTTTTCGCTCAGGGCTTCTTCCACCACCTGCCAAGGCTTCTGCCTACCGATCGCCTGTGGTCCGGCACTAACAAGCAGCCGCCGAAGCGCTGAAATTTCCCCGCTCGGCAAAGGCGGACACTGGCGAAATCGCGGCGATGGCATGCACACCGCCGAGACCGAAGAAGCCGGATGGCGTGGCGGCCGATCTCGAGCATGGGACGATGGGCGCCACCACCGTAGTCCGAGCCCGAGCGGTCGGGTCGGCGGGCGTTGGTCGGAGAATCGCCACGCGGACTTCCCGTCAAATTTCGAGCCCCCACCAACATAACCAAGTACACTAGGGCCACGAACCCCAAATGTCCGGTTGAAGACTTCCGGCCGCGATGTCGGGCGCAGAGGGCAGCATGACGATCTCTTCGTCATCCAAGACTCCCCATCTACCTCGCGGACTCGCCGAGTTCGGCTCGAGTACTTGCTCACGGACACCATCAGGAGCTGGGCCGACTTGAAGAGTCTCTTCGTCGGTAACTTCCAGGGCACTTACAAGCGCTCTGGGAACTCCTGGGACCTAAAAAGCTACAAGCAGCAGCCGGGGGAGTCCGGCGATTCTCCCAACAATGCAACGAGCTCCCTGACATCTGCGACGCCGATGTTGTCGGGGCGTTCATCTACGGCACCTCTTCGAAAGCCCTGGTGCACAAGCTGGGCTACGCCAAGCCAGTACCACCAAAGAGCTTCTCGACATCGCCACTAACCACGCCTCCGGCGAGGAGGCCGTAGGGGCCATCTTCGATAAGGGGAAGGCCAAGCGAGAGGTCACCTCGACCAGGCGTTACCTCCGGACCGCCCGGACAGAGGAAGTGGAAGGGAAGCGCAGCCTGAAGGCCGTCGTCGGCCATGACCGCCCGCTTAGCAAAGCAGCGCGCCAGACCCGACCACTTCAAAAAGCGATGGACAGCCCATGTCCGCTTCACGGTACTTCTGCTGCACAAGTACAGGATTGCGAAACCTCAAGCGCTTCATCTCCGGAGCCACAGCGGGCAAGGAAAAAAGCGACTTCGACCGGATGCCGAGCCAAAGGAGGCGGCCGACGAAGTTCCCGGAACTCGATGGCGCTTGCCTCATGATCTTTAGCGGCGGCCGAAGCTATGCCGACAAACGGGCGGCAGGCTTCTTCGCTGAAAGTTCACACGGCGTCCCCGCCGTGCTCAAAGCTACCTTCGGTGGTGAGTCGCCAATCACCTTTAATCGCACCAACCACCCCGATCACATCCCGCACCCGGAGATATCCTCGGTCAGAGCCCCCGCCATGGGATCAAAGCGCTCTCCAAGGTGCTCATGGATGGCGGCAAGCTGACCTCAACATCCTGATGTTGACCTTCGATGCCATGGGGATCCCACGCCGCATCTCCGACCGAGCAAGGCACCCTTCCACTGCATCATCCCCTGGTCTCTGAGGCCCATCCGCCGGGCAGATCGACCGCCGTCACCTTCGAACCAGCCAACTTCCGCACCGAGACCCTCACCTTTGAGGTCGTGGGGTTTCGCTCCTACCACGCTATCATGGGAGGCCATGCTACGCCAAGTTCATGGCGGTCCCCAATTACACCTACCTCAAAAGCTGCCGAAGATGGGGCCACGGAGTCATCACCGTGGCCGCGTTTTCACTTCGCTTCCGCGCGAGCAAGCGATATGCAGTTAACGCCGGCGATCATTGCGTCCACCGAACTCAAAACCTCCGGAGGGAAACTCGAGTCGCCTCGACTCCAGCAAGTCGGGCCCGAGATCCTTCAAGTCCGCCAAACACGAAGGAGGTTGCGGCCGATCCGAAGATCCGACCAAGACCGTCGGCGCTGCCGGAGCCACGCCCCGCCAAATAGGAAGGTGCGCTCGTCGATTTCCTCCGCTTCCAACGGATGTCTTTGCATGGAAGCCCTCTGACATGCCAGGCATCCCGCGGGAAGTCGCCGAGCACTCCTTGAATATCCGACCCGGTTCGAGGCCGGTCGTTCAGCGCTTGCGCCACTTCGACGAAGAGAAGCGCAAGATCATTGGTGAGCAAATCGCCAAGCTTTTGGCTGCAGGGTTCATAAAAGAGGTCCGCCACCCCGAGTGGCTGGCCAACTCTATACTTGTAAAGAAGAAGTCCGGGCAATGGAGAATGTGTGTTGATTACACGAGCCTCAACAAGGCATGTCCCAAGGACCCTTTTCCATTGCCCCGCATCGACCAAGTTGTCGATTCCACCGCAGGGTGCGAATCCCTGTCCTTCCTGGATTCCTACTCAGGCTACCACCAGATAGCAATGAAAGAGTTCGATCAGCTCGCGACCTCATTCATCACTCTGTTCGGCTCGTTCTGTTACGTAACGATGCCGTTTGGTCTAAAAAATGCGAGTGCTATATACCAGCGATGTATGCAAACGTGTTTTGACGACCAGATCGGGCGTAACCTCGAGGCGTACGTGGACGACATTGTCATCAAGACTAAGAAGGCTGATGATCTCGTCGCCGACTTAGAAGAGACTTTTGCGAACCTCCGGCGGTTTCGCATCAGGCTCAACCCCGAGAAGTGTGTTTTCGGGGTCCCCAAGGGAAAACTACTCGGCTTCATCGTTTCCGAGCGCGGCATCGAAACCAATCGGGAGAAGATCTCTACGATCATGAAGATGGGCCCGATCAACAACCTGAAAGGAGTCCAAAAGTCGACAGATGCCTAGCACCTTGAGCGTTTTCGCCTCGCCTCGGCTGAAGCGCGAATGCCGCCTACAAGCTAGAAGAAGTCCGATCACTTCAGCTGGACGCAGGAAGCGTAGGAAGCCCTCAACCGATTGAAGTCATTCCTGACCACACCCTCGGTGCTGGTCGCCCCGGTGCCAGAAGAGTCGCTCCTCCTTTACATCGCCGCCACGACCAGTCGTCAACAGCGGCGCTTGTTGTGGAGCGAGTCAAGAAGGCCATGTACTCAAGGTATGCCGCCGTGTACGTCGTCAAGTGCTCTCCGAGTCCAAGGCTCGATATCCGCAGTGCGGTGTCGTCGGCGGTTCTCATCGCGAAGAGGAAGTTGGTCCACTACTTCGATCGGCATTCGGTCTCTGTGGTGACCTCCATGCCGCTCGGTGAAATCATCCGCAGTCGCGACGCTTCCGGAAGGATAGCCAAGTGGGCTCTTGAGCTCAACGGCCACGACATATCGTACATCCCCCGGACGGTGATCAAGTCGCAGGTCTTGGCCGACTTCGTCGCCGAGTGGACCGAAGCCCAGGCGCCGCCGGCGCTTGAAGACCCCGAGTATTGGACGATGTACTTCGACGGGTCCTACACCAAGAGCGGAGCGGGTGCTGGAGTCGTCCTCGTTTCCCCACTTGGAAATAAGCTCCAGTACGCCATCCGGTTGCACTTCGATGCAACCAACAATGTCGCCGAGTACGAAGCACTCATCAACGGTCTCCGGATCGCTGCCGACCTCGCTGCGTGCGACTCTACATACACGGTGACTCCAAAGCGTGATGCGTCGACCAAGTCATGAAGGCTTCCGAGCCTCGTGGCGCTTGCATGGCAGACTTAACGCCGAGAGGTACACAATCGGAGGAAAGGTTCAAGGGTTTTGAACTTCACCATAGCTACCAACGCCACAATGGTGAGGCCGACTACCTAGCCAATCTGGCCTCCAGCCGGGGACTGGTCCCGCCGGGGATCTTCGTCTCCGACCTCTGTAAGCCCTCCGACATATGCAAGGAAAAGTTAAGGCAATCCTTTCCTTAAAGTTTTCCGCTTAGTTTTCACTCCTCAGAAGTTTAAAGATGCATGCGACCACAAGCTTGATCCCCACGCACCGCCAGGGGCTACAAGTTCACACACTTTCACAGGTTAGGTGACCCCGGCCATGTGGTTCTCCTAGCGGTAACCCTCTCGATTCGGCCACGGCCTACACCCCCTGGCTGGCTTGCATAAGTAGTGCTTTGTGGAAGAAGGAAGTGCCCATGCGTGCAACCCATAGTTGGTCGGGAACACTCCTCTCCGCCCAAGTGTAGATGAGCAATTTTTACTTAAGTTCCTACACTTTCACGGGTCGTCAGTGACCCGTCGGCTGTTCGTTCTCCCTAGCGGTAACCTCTCGACCCAAGCCGACTGCCTATGCCCCAAATGCTATGGTTGCGTAGTAGTGCTTTGTGAGAAGGAAATACCTGTGGTACGATCTATAGCTGGTCGGGAACACTCCTTTTCCATGACAAGTGCAAGTTAACATTCTGCTCCCTAGGTCCCTATTTTTTCTTCGCAAGTTCTCCTCAAAGGTGTCAACATACCGACCCACGCTTGTATAACCCCGCAGTTTTAAAGCCATGGTCATCGAATGTTCATCACCGGGAAGCGCCAAGAATAAAGCCGACCCACGGAATAACCCGACCCGACCGCCATTTGGTTCCCCATAATGGTAACCCTTTGACCCAAATTCATGACATCTCCGTAAATGGAAACCGCAAAGGCGAGGAAGCGACTACAAAGAAAAGGCAGAGCGCGTGCTCTAGCGCCGCCACACCGAGTCCATAGGTACCGCCGGCACGTGCCACCGACAAGCACCGACCGATTGCTCGCCCGATCAAGCGGACGTCGCTTTGTTGAAGCATCGCTTCCTATCACAAACGCCACGCCGATCGTTGGGAGATGTATCGCCTCAACCATTTCAATTCGTGATTTAATTCGACACACATTAAATGCTAGCAGAGGCGCCAGTATCGCCCGGCGAGACACCCGACCTCTCGATCTCCGCTCCGGCCGCTCAAATTGGGCCGGCAGGTATGAAAGCCCACCGGCCAGAAGGGCCTCGAGGTGGCGAGAGGGCTTGAATGCCTCACGACCAGAGAGTCATGGGTTCCAAAGGCATGAACCACCAAGTGGATCTCAAGCTGCCCAAAGAAAGTAAACGAGCAAGGGCGAGCGAATGGCTAACCTCGATGGGTCTCTAGTTGGGTTGGCGACGACCAATCGCTTTAGCTCGTGTCCGAGACCATACTTCAAACTCTCCCCATGAGCCCTCCGAAGGGTAGTACCACTGCGCCCAAGTTACGAACGCTCGAGGTCCGACACGGATTGAGTAAAGAAAGGTTTTTGGTCGCCCCAATGAATCGGACACCCGACGCAGAATCGTCCGCCAGAGATCGCTTGATCTCCGTGGCCCACTCGATAACCCGCTGTAGCTCCACGAGCACGGTGTTCGCCGACGATGGCAAACACACGCTTGCTCACCCTCCAGTCCCACACCCGCGACGGGCGACATCGGGACCGAGCCTCTCCTCCAGCGAGCAGCCTCGCCCGACGAGGACTCGGGATGGATGCCCTTCGCTTAGCTCGGCGTTAAACCAGCCGACTAACTCGCTTAGCTCGGCGTTAAACCAGCCCGACTAACTCGTTTAGCTACGACGTAAAAACTAGCCTCACTAACTCGTCTAGCTTCGACGAAATGAGCATTCGGGAACAGTAACCTCTCGCGAAGGCATCTCGACCTCCCTCGCCGACCACGGTAGCGTTTAGCTATGACGTAAAACGAGCATTCAGAACTGGAACCTCTCGCGAAGGCATGTGGACCTCCCGCCGACCACGGCGCGTCTAGCTTACGACGTAAAATGAGCATCCGGAACCGTAACCTTCGCGAAGGCATCGGGCCTCCTCGCCGACCACGGCCGGTTTAGCTACGACGAAATGAGCATTCCGGAACCGTACCTCTCGCGAAGGTATTCGACTCCTCGCCGACCACGGCCGCGTTTAGCTACGACGAAAACGAGCATCCGGAACGGAGCCTCTCGCGAAGGCATCTCGACCTCTCGCCGACCACGGCAGCGTTTAGCTACGACGTAAAATGAGCATTCGGGAACCGGAATCTCGCGAAGGCATCTGGACCTCCCTGCCGACCACGGCCGCGTCTAGCTACGACGTAAAATGAGCATCCGGGAACCAGAGCCTCTCGCAAAGGCATCTGGACCACCCTGCCGACTACGGCCGCGTCTAGCTACAACGTAAAATGAGCATCTGGGAACCAGAACCTTTCGTGAAGGCATCTAGACCTCCCTGCCGATCACGGCCGCGTCCAGCTGAGACGTAAAACGAGCACTCAGGAACCAGAGCCTCTCGCGAAGGCGTCTAGGCATCCCTGCCGACCACGGCCGAGTCCGGCCTCGAAACCTTGCGCCAGAGCCCTGCGCAAGGCATTCAAGCAACCATGCCGACCGGCGTGGCGTCGAACCAGAGCCTTTCGAACCAGAGCCTTTCGACCGACACTGCGCTGGCTTCGACAGTTCGTGGTACTCAAGTAGCCTTTAAAACTAAATTGTGTATGTACTGCTTAAAATAACAAGTGAGCTTTATTTTACAGCGTGAGGAGATCGTTGAGCCACGGACGAAGCAGAAAGGCCACCACCACCGGAGGCGACTGCACAGGGTTCTTGGTTGGTGCATGTTCACGACCTCCCATGGGGATAGCGTGGACAGCACTGTGCGCTTATGAGGCGTAACGCGACGCACCCTTGACGCCGTACATAGTACTTTGGGGCTTGGCTGTGCATATAGCGCCACCTACCGCACACTCACGACGGTGTTCACTGCATCACGATGAGGCGACCTTCGAGGATGTCCATCTTTGGTACAATCAGTGGGCATACGAGAGGTTCCAGATCGGGCGGCCCGACATCGACCTGGAGCCTCTAGAGCATGCAAGCGGTGACATCGACAGTCTGACCATGGGCACCATCTGGTGCCTGCGACGGGTAAGATATTGCAATAACGATTTTGATACTTTTCATTTAACTTTTGTGAGTACTAACGGTTACGTTGTATCATCACTCTAGACCGTGGGCACACCGGATCGCGGCGGATGGGCTACCCCATTTCGTTGCCGCCGCCGACCACCTCACCGAGGACCACGTACGCTAGACGCCGTACATGGACGCTGAGGTGCAGCTTCGTGTGATGGGTGGCCTGTCCACCCTTTGCACACGAGACGCGGGGTACTGGCTCACCCGTCGGTTCCTCGTGTTCGACGTCCAGGTCGAGGGCTACGCTGTCCATTGTGTGATGAGGCGCTTGGTCCACTGCAGCGCCTCGGTGCACACGCATTTACGTGCAGTCCCACCCGCATTTCACACGTAAGTTCCTCAGACGATGTTTTTATAATTATTACCGTAATGTCATCTAATAATGCTATATTTATTTCTTACCCACAGGCAGAGTAGGAAGGGCACACCTGGGACCACCCCCTAGCACGTATGTATGGTGCCTTGGGCTGAGGAGTGGGGAGGAGCCCTGGAGGACGTCTACGTTGATGCTGCGCCGTATGACCCGCAGACGTACCGTGCATACCGAGAGTGGTACACTCCCCAGACTCATGTGCGTTTGGTACGTGTCGACCCGATCCTCCTAGACATGTTCCCAGGGTGGCAGACACGTACCCCACCCATACGGACTCGGCGGCGCATGGTTCAGTACGTTGCATCCTACCTTCGATCTCATGTAATCTTAGTTATTCGTAATTTATTTTGCTAACTAATTCATAATTTATTTTGCAGAATGATGTACTGCTCCATCACTACCAGGAGTTTTGTGGCTTATTTTCTCGGCTGACCACCGGAGTTGAGGTGACGAGAGAGGAGGTCACCTCTACGCCGCGAGGTTTTCGGGATGCCGAGACGTGCCCTCGAAGTTATCGGATGCCGCGTCCCTATCGAGGTGGCTCACTTGCGGCCGCTTAGCGAGGCAGGGGTGCAAGAGTACATCTTCAAGACGCTACCATCCCGCAGTCCAGGAGAGGGCGGCCGGGCACGATTCAGAGTCAGCCACGCTGGAGGTGAGTAATCGAATGCACTTTCACGTGTTACAATCACGTATTACAATGCTCTAAACAATTCTTCATTTCCTACAAGCTCGCAGGCACGATTCTTCTCACGCACAACTCCACCTGCTCCTGACGACTATGAGGAGCAGGGTGATGATCCAGATCCGGAGGACTACGAGGAGGACACTGTAGCGAGGTTCCTCATCGACACAGATGAGGCTGGATCATCACAGCTGTACGGAGAGCCACCACCGACGCAGCCTACTCAGCCCGAGTACGCGACGCCTCCAGCTAGGCTACAAAGGGTCCACCGCGCGCCAACACAGTTGACGTACTCGCAGGGCCAAGTTCGGAGGAGGAGGCCTACCCAGTCGCGAGGAGCTGCCTAGAAGCGGGGCTGACAATAGTTTCTTTTGATTTTTATTATTGGTAATATATTATGTACTTAGTTAATCATTTGAAATATGCTGTACGAATAATTGCATTTGCATTCTTTGTAATTTTAATCTTATGTACTTAGTTAATCCTTTCATTAGCTTTGTCACACACCTAGTAGCATTGTCAGACTGAAACGACAACACTCTGCACCACGCTTTTCAGACCAAAACAACAACACGCTGCACCCCGCTTTTTAGACTAAGTGGCCACGATTTTCGTGGTTTTGTCGTCGCGAGTGCCTTTTCTGATTTTCGCAACTTCGTGCCGGGGCAATGCCCGGCCAGGTCGTCCGTAGATAAGTGGTAGCCCACGTTGTGTAAATCACTCGTGACTTTTTTCGTAATTTTTGGCCCGTATCCGGTGGGCCCCATGAGGCTACGAAAACCCCTAAGTGGCCACGATTTTCGCAGTTTCGTGGTCGTGAGTGCCTTTTTCGATTTTCGCAACTTCATGTCGGGGCAATGCCCGAGCAGGTCGCCCGTAGATAAGTGGTAGCCCACGTTGTGTAGATCACTCGTGATTTTTTTTGTAATTTTTGGGCCGTATCCGGTGGGCCCCGCGAGGCTACGAAAACCCTTAAGTGGCCACGATTTTCGCGGTTTCGTGGTTGCGAGTGCCTATTCCGATTTTTGCAACTTCGTGCCGAGGCAACGCCCGGCTAGATCACCCATTTATAAGTGTTTCCCACGTTGTGTAGATCGCTCATAATTTTTTTGTGATTTTTGGGCCGCATCCGGTGGACCCCGCGAGGCAAGGAAAACCCCTAAGTGGCCACGATTTCTCAGATCAGAAGTTACAGCGGAAAATAAAGTAGACCGCACTCTTCATTACGACATAAAACTAGGATGCGATCACTTAACAAGGAAAATAATGGTTACAACTTAACGTCTCACTGAGTGGATCGAGGCCACTTCCCCTTCGCCCATACCTCCGGTGGGGCTTCTCTCGCACGACGTGCCCTCTCTCGGTTCCTCTCTCTCTCGGCCTCCTTCTCCTCCGCTTCCTTTCGACGTGTTCTCCTCACGTGCGGTGTCACGCCCGCTTGAAGTCGCCTCTGAACTCCTCTTGCTTTGCTGGTTTGATCAAGGAGCCTTTGGTCCTCGGGGTTGATCTCTATGTCATACCACTGCTCAAATTCACACAATGGCGGAGGCAACTGCATGAAACATAAATTAACAATATTTCATTTACAAATATTACGAAACACGTATGATTGTTACCAGTTGGCGATTCTTCAGACTCTTCTCTGGCGGGTTGAATTCGTAGTTGCAGCACTTCCAATACCTCCTCTTCCAAGTTGGAATTTCCCAAGAATGGACAAGCCTACAAGAATCTCCGCACAGACACATCGGTGGGACAACTCCGAAAGGTACGAAGAGGTCCTGGTACGTGATGTTGCGCGGCCACTCCGAAGCACCTCCCTCTTCTTTCGCTTTCGCCTTCCCCTTTCCCTTTCCACTCGCACGCGTCGGCATTTTTTCCTCTTCTCCTTTCTTTCTTTCCTCTCTTTTCTTCCTTCTTCTCTCCCTTTCTTCTCTTATTTGGCTGGTTGAACATAGTGCCGGACGCGGATATAAATAGGGGAAAGCCTTCCTGTCGCCCTATGGTCGGGCGACAGGGGCCCTGTTGACCGATGGTCGGTCGATTTAGCTCTTGTCGCCATTTCATCGGGCGACAGGAAGTTGGGCTGGTGACGTGGCCTCTTGTCGCCCGTTCATTTCGCGATTTGACCCCCTGTCGCCCGTTGGTTGGGTTATATCTTCCTGTTGCCAACAACGGGCGACAGGTGTATATTTCTGTAATTTTTTTTTGTGGTATATTTTTGAAATTTTGAATAAAAAATGTATTATTTTAAAAAAATTCAAGATCAAATTAATTATCTTGAGTGCTGATTATGAAAACTTGTTGCAGTCATTATTCGTTGTGCTACAAAAATTGTAGCTACCTACAATTACTCTGTAACATATGCCACTGAACATATCAAGCATACAACATATTTTAGCAGGATCTTAATTTATAAAAGGTTGCACATACATATACCACCTTTACTTAACTCCATAGTGTTACCGGCCAGGGAACCCTCCATGTGTCCTCCCTCCATGAAAGCCCCTCAAAAAATACATAATTACGTTTAGGTTTTTTCACCAGTTGAGGTACATTTTTTTCTAATTTAATTGAGCTAGCAAATAATGTTATAAATTTTTGAAACTTTTTTATAAGGGTTCTCAAATCATTACAAAGCTACCATAAAAAATTCGGATCATGATCACACTTGTAAAAAAATTTTAAAAAATCTGACAATGCTACTAATGCATTTAGAGCAATTTCATTGATTTAATTGAGATAATAAATCATGTTTGAAATTTTCTGACAATGCTACTGATGCACTTAAATTTCACTGACACTGAAACTCACCTTCACATGCGGCATTGCGTCATAAGTGCTGCATGGCATCACAAGACACGATCTAATACTATGGGGTTATTTGTCACAGCTCCAGCTCCACCAAAATCCGTAGAGTTGGTAGAGTAGGGTATTCCCAACTCTAGAAATTTATAGAGCTAGAGCTATGAGTATATTAAGAGTAAGAGTTTCAGGTGGTCATCTTATTTACATTTTAGACTAAAGATATAAACTTAATTCACTTTATTGTAGCATGCAAGCTCCAGATTTGAGGTGGAGTTGGGATCTAGAGTTTTGCCAAACAGGACCTATATATAGAGCAAGAACAGCCTGTCTTTGATACAGTCATGGATGTTCTTGGAGAAACATAAAATAGACATTATAAAGTACATTGACAACCCATAGATGACAACATTGCAAACTGATTAGGGCTTGTTTGGAATCCGAAACCCGACCGGATCCGGCCCATTCCCGGGTGGAAACCCACTGGCTAAACCTCCCCGGCCAGTGAACGCGTGCTTGGAGCCCCACGAGCCGAGGAAATTTTGGCCTTTTCGTCTGTTTCATGGTGAAAATTTCTCCTCCCCGTGTCGGGTTAGGTTTCCGTCGCGCCGCCTCGACTCGCCTCTCGTGAGCGCCACCTCCTCTCGCGAGCATCGCCGCTCACAGCGTAGCCTTCTCGAAGGCCACCTCCGGCTCGCTCTCTGCGCTCATGGCGTCGCCTCCGCTCCACCTCCACATCCAGATCCCCGCTTCGCCGACTAACGGCCACGAGATGCTCTGCCCATCCGCAGCAGCCTCCAATGATCTCATCATGGCTGCGTTCCTCCCAACGCCAAGTCTCATCCGATTGTTCCGTGGATTTTTGTTTCGTGCCGTGAACCTGTGTGTTAACCTTGCTTTTGCTTATGCTTTTGGCTGTAATCCAAGAGTAGATCGCCTCCGGAGAGCTTTGGCTACAATCATGGGGACCTTCGCGAAGCCTCTTGAAAGGATCATGATGAAGTATGTAGAGCTCTGTGTAGACCTGAGGAAAGGCAGATTTGCATGTCTGTGTTTATTTATAATTTGATGGTAATAATATGCTGCAGTTTTATTCGGCATGTTTGGTAAGAAACATAAAATTTGGTTATTTTCCCTTGTGCTAATTGTTGTAGTTTGCACTATAATCCTAATACTAATAAATTCTCTTTTGGCTTCTATGCTGCCAAATCTTACTAATTTATTGTCGTGAAGAATGTGGGTTTTTTTTAAAAATGTCTGACAGTCCAACTGAGATGCTAAAATCAGGTGATGAGAAGTGCTCAAAGTTTACCTTTTCGAGTGCTGATTCATTTCTTAACTGAAAAGAAGACAGAGCTAGTTATAATGCCCTATGGATGATGAAGCTGGATATGTGCAATGCATATGTCCTTTATGTTTATCCCTAAACAAGAGAATGAAGAACGCCGTCTGGCATTACACAGTGTTAACACAAATTGTATATAGTTTCCTTATTCAGACACCTAAATAGCTTCCACCAGTATCTGTTTCATTTTTCGCATGTATTTGAGCTTTATCAACAATGTTGCAACAATGGTTTCATGAATATGCATGCATAAGGAACTGGTATTTCTCAACACACTTTTAGCAGAACTTGAAAGGCACTTTGTTTTCTTTGCAGTTTCTTGAGTGCACATGTGAATCCTCTGTTCTTCTATACTGTCTAGCATGGTAAAAGGAACATACTATTCGTTGAAATTTTAATTTGTGTTGTCCTGCATATAATTTTGGTCTATTGCATATACTTTTGGTCTCTGATGCACAATATTCACTATCAGCGATAATCTGATGTACATTTTCAATTAATTATAGGTCTTGTGATGGAAAAGATTGCAAAAGAAGATACCATATTTCTTGTCTAGAATCTTTGTCTCCTGGAATTCGGTTCTGTACCATCTGTACGAAAAAGTGGCTCCAGTTTGGTTTACATTCTATTGTTGATGGAATTGAGTCTGTGTGGGATGTCAAGGAGGGTAAGCAGACAACCACCATAGGCATGACACATAATCTGATCTAGCAGTCTCGTCTTCTATTTCCTAATTTTATTACCTCTCTTTATTGGCTGCTGTGTTATAGGAATGCAAAATGGCAAACAATATTTTGTGAAGTATAAGAACCTAGCACATGTCTGTAATCGTTGACAGTATTTTGTGAAGTATACAGGAAAGGCTACTGTAGAGAAGACTTTTCCCATCAATCAAGTGAGAGAAGCTCACGAGGCCAAGGAGAAAAGGTTGGTGCCTAGCAAAGTGGTTCTAGAATTCAACTAGTGTTAGCAAGATTTTGTCCGTTAGACACAGAAGAACTGTGTGTTTGTAAATCGTAAGACGTTCTTTTTTTTTGAAAATTTGTGTCATTTTGATGTCCTCAAAAATTTGCTCATTAACTAGATACAGCCTATCATATCATGATCTAGTGGAAATGTAGTAAATAATCATGTGAGATATGAAAAAGATTTTGTGTTGTTACATACAATATGTGATTTGCTTAATTGTGATGTTGTTTTTGAATTTTACATTTTTTTTTAATTTTTTTGCATGGCCAGGATTTTTATCCCTATCAATCCCAAATAGCAGTAAAGATTTTTTTCTCGGCTGGGAAGATTTTCCCTAGAATTGAGGGGGATTCAATATACCTTCAAAATCCCCTCTAAGGAAAATTTTCTCGGGGTTTTTTTTCCCTAGCATCCAAACAAGCCCTTAGAAATTGCAATCGCGAATTTTTTTTTAAAATAATATTATTTTATTTCGAAATTGCGACATTAATACTCGCATTAAAAAATTGCGAAATAATATCCGCCGCCAAACGGTTTGGCGACTTATATGTAGTCGCCAAACGGTTTATGATACTATTAAACGCCAAACGGTTTATTAATATCGAAATCTCGCGTTGAATGCAAAACCGAGATGACCCCATGAGTCGCCAAATGGTTTGGCGACTCTGCTGATAGTCATAAACCGCTTTGGCGTACATAATGTTCGTAACTTTTACTCGAACTCCGATTTAGGTGATCTTGGACTCTATGCGAAGCTTATGAAGAGATCTTCGCATAGAGTCTAAGATCACATAAATCGGAGTTCGAGTAAAAGTTACGGGCGTTTTACTATTATCGCCAAACGGTTTGGCGACTATCAGATATAGTAGTCGCCAAACCATTTGGCTACTCATCGGGTCATCTCGTTTTTTGCATTCAAACGGCAGATTTATCCTATTGTCGCCAAATCGCTTACATAATAGTATTATCGCCAAACCGCTTATTATAATAGTATTATCGCCAAACCGCTTACGATTAATAGTATAATCGCCAAACGATTTGGCGGCCGGATATTATTTCGCAATTTTTAATGCAGTATTAATATCGTAATTTCTAAAAAAATAATATTATTTAAAAAATTTCTTGCAATCGCTATCGATCCTAGCCAATTCTCGGGGAACAAAATCCACGGGCAAGTTTTCCTGCCAACCAAAAGGCCCGCTTGGATGCTTACAAAACAGGATTTCTAGCCCAATCAATGTCATTTCCGCAAGGAAAAATTCTTGACTCCCCACTTGGGAAAGATCTCCCGTCGTGTTGTTCTCTCCTTGCGCTTTAAGACACCCAAGTGTACCTCGTGCGACCCCATAGCCTCCGCCTCCGCCTCGCTGGTCAGCCATTGCTAGCCGCTTTGCCTTCCCGACGACTGCCTCCGCCCATCCATCATCTCACCTCCCGACGCCACCTCCGCGCCTCGCCTCCCATCCCGATGGCTGCCTCCTCACGCCTGTGCCTCTCGATGGTTTGAGTTTTCTTCCTACCGCAAATGTTACCACTCCTCTTCTCTATTTGGTTTTGTTTTCTCAGTTTTGGCTTGAATTAGTATTGAGATCTGATACCAATGCAATCGGATCTGATGTTATGATTTAGTTCACTATGGATCTGTAGTTTGCTCGTGTTATACCTCTACTCGATCAATGTTAGAAACATGTACCCGATCAACGTTAGAAACCTATTCACTATAGCTCCAGCACAATTTGGTGAAGTTGCTGCACGTCTGATTTTGTCATGTGGCTTGAGCTTTCAAACTATTGAGGAGGTTCTGAAGAAAATAGAGGATGTATCTGTGTTTCCCCACATATCTATGATATCTATGTTCAGAAAATATCAGCCAGTTCTTGCACTTTGCCACTTTCCCCAATAAGGGGAGCAAGAACTACAGATGGGAACGCTAGAAGGGTAGCATTTTTTGAGGTATCTCTGAATTAATCCTAGAATTGGGAAGTCCTTAAAATCGTCATAGCATTTTTGGAACCTTTTCAACTTAAACCGGCTGCAAAAGCAGCATGTTTTAATAGAGAGATTTTTAAATTTGACACCCTTTAAAAGCGAATTTTTCAATATTTGACACCCTGGCCCACTGTCATTGACTCAGATGGACCCACATGTCATACACAGAGCCCGAAAGGTATGCGAATTGGGTGTCAAATATCGAAATACCCCGTTTTAATAAGGCCTTGGGAATGTTTTTTTTTCTTACTTGATGCTGCTGTGACTTTTTGGCCACATGTAGATGTTTCCTTCAGTACTAATTCACCATTGACTATCTCTGGTTTTTTTCTGATAGTGTTATCCTTTTGAATTGCTTGTCAATAGAGAACATATTGCTTTCTCATACACAAATTACTAGTGCTACACATTTTGGGGAAGAAAGCTGAATATCAGCGTAAATAGCAAAAGAAACAAATTGCCGCGGCTATCATTTCATGATGATTCATCCTCCCTAATAGTAACGCATCTGGGATATACTACTACTCTATTAGTACTAACCTACAGAGTGTGGTAGAAGGAAGGAATAAGCTAGGAAAGAACATGGCCTGGCCAATGGTAGAACCCAATAAAACGGCATTGTCATTTTGTAGCCACTGCTGGCCCCGAAAGTGCAGCTAATCTCTCTGATGCTTTTGTATTTGTTTGTTTCACTGGATTTGCTTGCTTCTAGATATATTTTTTTCTTCCTAGTAGCATGGCTTTCAACTGGCAGAACTGTGGTTCAGTCATGATTAAAATGAGCATGGAATATGTTTCTGAAGATATGGTAACAGCGGACTAGTTTAGGTGAATTAAGATTGTTTCCATTTCAGCACATGATACTGTGATCTAACATAGTTAATAAGGCAGACTGAGTAAACAAGAATTGGACAGCAGTAGCAGGAAAACAGCTGACTCACAAACTAATCTCTTTTGGTTTCAGATTCATTAATTCCCGATGATAAGTTGATTGTTTATTCTTTTGAATAAGGACAATTAAGTCCGACTTTCCTCAGTAGTCATACAGGGAATGGGTTGGGCTAATTCTCTGGTTAGAATTATTGAACGTGTGACCGTTTGCCCTTGGAATAAGAAATTAGAATCAGTTTTCTACTATGTAAGGATGCTTGAAATGATAGTCATAGTACCGTTTTCAATATCATTTCAGAAGAGCAAGGTAACAACATATATAAGAACTAGAACTAGAATGCAGCCAGATGTTTAAGCAAAATGCGAAGTACTAACGCCCAAAAGGTTCAATTCTTGCACCATACAGATGAAACTCCTTACAGAAAGAAAGAACTTCACATGATAATAGTGGAGCTAATTTCCATACACTCGAAAACTGTCATGCTTACCATGTGCTGATGTGCATCACAGATCACATATGCTGATCATTAAAGAACAGTAATTCAAGGGATTGTAGGTAAATTTAGTAGTCGAGGTGACCATCACCGGGAAAATGGTGACGGTAGGCAAAGTAAAGCTGACACTCTAATCCTTATCAGATCCATAGTCCTCAAATGGGTAATATTCATTATAAGAGTCAACAGGTAGAGTCAGGTTCTTAACTCTAGCACATTTGGCCAGTAGCTCCTCGTCCATTAGGCAATAGAAAGAGCAACTGATGTCAAGAGATTCCAGTTGAGGGCAATTGTCATGGATGCCTTAGAGAGGCTATACCCCGACAGTTCAAAGGAGTGCAGCTCGGACATTGTTGGAATTGCATGCGTTTCTCCATCATGACTCTCCCAGCCATCGTCGTAGTCAAAGTTTATATAAAAACCGTTCAGTCTGAATTTCTTGAGATGGGGAAAAGCTTGGCAAACAGATTCAAACAACGTCTCCCAGGCACACTCGTATAGTGATCGCCCCATTGAAAATGCATTTCAAGATCAAGATCTTCAAGGAGAGAAAGCTTGCTGATCGCCTCATTGAATACTCCAATGGATGCATCGAGGAAGATGAGACGGAGGCTCTTCAACGAGGGTGCTCTGCAGAAATGCCTTCAGAGATATTAGAATGCATACTTGGTAGTGGTAATAATAGCGTCATAAGCTGTGTAAGAGAAGTGTTGAACTAAAAACTTGAATAATAGCGTCATTGGCTGTAAATGGCGAGCCTCTTCAAAGGTTTTCATCAACGGTCAGCCGACGACACCAATTAATCATGTGCGCGGGGTTCGACAAGGAGATCCCTTATCCCCACTCCTGTTCATCTTAGCAATTGATCCGCTTCAAAACTTGTTGGAATTGGCAGCGAGCCGAGGTATTCTCAAACCGGTATTGCCGGCAGCGGCAAGACTAAGATGCTCCCTCTACGCGGATGATGCTGGTATATTTTTAAATGCAGATGGTGATGAGCTGAGAGCGCTTAGCAGCATTCTTGATATTTTTGGAAGATGCTCAGGCCTGAAAATAAATATCTCCAAAACAGAAATCTACCCAATCAGATGCCAACACGATCATCTCCAGGAATTGTTGAATGTTTTCCCTGGCAAAATTTCAACCTTCCCAGGGAAGTACCTTGGCCTTCCATTGCATATAAGGGAATTAAGGAGAATTGAGATACAACCTTTGATTGACAGAATTGGCAAAAGATTGGCAGGCTGGAAAGGCAAACTACTTTCGAAAGCAGGAAGGGAGACCCTGGTAAATTCCGTGTTAACATCACAACCTATTTACCACTTCACGGTTTTCCCCGTTCAAAAGTGGCTGATTCGATGCATTGATAAGCTCAGAAGAAGTTTTCTTTGGAGAGGAAGCGAACCAGAAAACTGTAACGGGGGCCACTGTTTGATCAACTGGTCGGTGACTGCTCGCTTAAATGCAAAGGGGTCTTGGAATCAAAGACTGAACGCTCGCCAGGCTCTTAGGCTACGTTGGCTATGGTTCGAAGGACATGCAAGGAAAGAGCTCGGACGGGCTCGATCTACTGCGTGATGCTTCGACGTTGCACTCTTCAATGATTCAACGGCCAGACGAGAGGAAACGTAAATTAGCCGACTTTTGGACATCAAGTTGGGTACAAGGGCAAGCACCGAAAAACATTATACTGAAGTTTGTTCCAAAAGCGAGAAGAGAAAAACATCTCGGTTCACAAGGCTTTGTCTAACAACTATTGATCCGTTTCGCACTTCAGTAAACTCGCAAGTTGAAATCAAGGAGTTTGTTGCGCTTTTGAAGAAATTCAACAAATTCATAGAGATGAATCAAGGAAGATCGATAAGTTGGAGGTGGACCCCGATGGACAATACTCAACAAAGACGGCCTACCTAGTGCAATTCCACTGCTTCATCAGAAGATGAAGATCTCGCCCGATATGGAAGGCGATGCCGAACCCAAATGTCGCTTTATGTGGACGTTGCTTCACAACAAGATTTTAACAGCAGACAACATGCTCAGAAGGTGGCCATGTAATGCCAACAGATTCTTTGCAACGCTCTCCTAAACTCCAACCCACCTTTGTAAGGATTGCCCTTTGCGATACAAGTATGGGGTTGTCTCACTACTGGGAAATCTGGATCGATGTCAGAACTTAAGCTTCAGTGGCTCGATATATAAATGGTGGCGAAAAATAAGAGCCCAATATGATAAAGACATTCGACTAAGACTTGGATGGTCTTCTCATTTATTTCGTGGAATCTCCGCAAGAAAGAAATCAACGATTTTCCAGGATAACTAAAACACCCGAGCAGGTGGCTGGTTTGATCAAGGATTCCGTGCTCAACTGGGGCTTCGCCATGTCTCTCAGGACTACGGATTAGTTTTTGGGTTTTTTCCTTCCCTCTCCCGTGTCTTGATGGTTTTTTCTGCCTATTGTCTTCGTAGGGGTTTTTTCTTCTCCGTTTTTGGGCCTAGGTGATCTCTGTTTTCTTCTTCTTCTTCTTCCTCAGTTGAGGGGGTTATTGTAGTGGTTGTTTTTTTCCATGGGTGTTGTGAGATTTTTTTCCGGTTTTTCTTCCTAAAAAACTGGCCCCTTTTTCTCTTTTACTTTGTTTTTTCTTAATAAAATTTTATAGCAATTCCCTTGTTGTTCGTTCAAAAAAAAAACTTGAATAAGATCTAATGTACAAGTTTTTCACCATCTCACAGATGCTGCAGAATGTACTACCTTCTCTTGTCACAAAAACATATCAACATTGACACAGTCCAAAAAAAAATTTAAATTTGACCGCTAACTTTTATTGTAATATATTTATAAAACCCAATAAACTTGTAATATTACAAAAATACTCTTCAAGAAAAAATTACATATAGTATATTGATGTATCCAATCTAAGTATTTAAAACGATATAGATAGCTAAAGTTTTAAAACAAGATTTTACCAAATAGAGAAGCAAGTCTCCATCGGTGGTGCGTGAAGGCCTCACATCTGGCCAAGATCATGTCCACTAGTCAATACGCACCATAGCCGGAAAGCCCACGCATCAGTCCCCCAGTCGAGGCGTACACAACATGCTCGTTTGTCTACAAGGCCGCCACACGCCATGCGCATGAGCTCTGCTGGCTCAAGATGATCTCGCGGACCCTCTCCTGGGGAGTGGACTCACTGTGGGTGGCTTCTTGCGGCGGTGGCTATGGCATATGGAGGAGGACATGGTCACATGGCTCGGGTGAGAAGCCTTGGGCAGCAGCCAAAGCGACGGTGAAGAGTCGGATGAAGATGTGAAGGAGCGCTGCCTCACTTTTATATGGGTTGTGGTTGTGGTGGAGGCATCCGGTTTAAAGGCTCAAGTTTGACTGATTTCAGTAAAAAAATAGTCAATAGTTAAGTCACTCCTTCCTTAATTACAGGCTTTTCAGATTCTTGCTCGAATCTGAACCGATCATCCAATAAAATGGGCGGACTAGTAGAGCAGCACAACAGCTGGTCGTTTCGACTTTCAACGAAAAAGAGAAGAATCAAAGAATCAAAGACTCGCAAGATAGGTAGAGGTGGACACTGCCCCGGACTATTTTGGATCGGCACGAGGTATGTTCGACCTAATTCGATCCATAGCTTGGTGCAAAACTATTTTAAGCGGGTCGGGCCAGTATGGTACGGTTAAAAACCGCCGTCTTAAAATCCGCTAATCGGCACGATGGGCGACTTACCAAGACGACACCCGCATCGTGTTTGAGCTTCAAGACGTCCGAAACAGGCATGCACCTGTGTTCTATGTGTGCGTAAGCAAATCAAGGAGTAAAAGAAGAAAACTATGGATGGACTAGAGAAAAGGAAGGGAATGCATCTATGCATTGTATGTATGGGTGAGCAAATCAAGAAGTAAATGCATGGCTGCATGCATGTGACTAGAAGGAGCAACTGAATCAAGGAAATCGAGAAAATAAATACAATATGATTTTGTTTCGACTGGAGAAAAAGAAAGTCCTAGACAGATAAAGAAAGAAATCAATCTGTGATCATTTTCTCTTGTAGTAATAGTATAAATGGATCGGACCACGGGCCAAGGCGCGCAAGTGCACCTGAAAGCGCAAATAGGTTGTGCCTGGACTCACTGAAGGCGAGCCGGGCTAGCCTGGCCCGGTACGGCGATCACGATGGACCTGTGCCGGGCCGACACGAAGCCCACCTCTACGCATGGGTGTTATGCTAATCTTTTTCTGAATGCATACCATTCTATTTTAAAATTTTTGTTCATGTCATTCTACAATTTTTAAGATGAATTTTTATATATTTTTTATATTTCTACCCTTTAGCTATTTCTAATATCATTTACTATCATAGGCTAAAGTATATAATAAAAACACATCATGTTAATATATAATAAAGATGTGCAATGCGCTCTTTTAAATGTATGTCTTGGTGGAAGAGTAAATCACGACTTGTTAATGTAAAGGCACATTTGTTTATATAGAGTGGTGGTGGGATTAGTCCTATACTACTTATCTAAAGTAAGTTGTAGTAGTATATAATGCACGTCAGATCTAAAAATAGTACCTTTAGGTTAATCCTTTTACACGAAGTGAGAACGAAGGTATAAGCAGTGTGCTATTTTGTAACATCCAAAAAATCTCTAAATTGGAATAAAAAGTTACCAATTTGTTTTCTGAGGTTTTTATGAATTTTTCAAATTTTCATGTATTTTCTAGAATTTTGGCATTTAAAGAAAAATGCTTTTTCAATAACCTATTATTGATTCTAATTTTTAAACTTCAAATTCAAATCATCAAAAAGTTTGAATATATTTTATTTAATTCCCAAATAATCCAAAGTCCCTCTCCAAACAATTTCATGAATTTTGGAATTTAATTGATGCTTTTGAAAAATCATATACTAGATATTGCATTAAAACATAAACACTAAAAGAATTTTTAAGAAAAACTTGGGATTGGTTATGGTCTGAAAGTTTTACAAAAACACTAGTACTACCCCAGGATCATCTGTAAAATGTTTCATTTGATAGCTTTAAAAATTTCAGAAACTTCAAATTCAAACTTAATTGAAAAATCTGTTTAACCAAAATATAGAAAGCACTTTTGTCCAAAAGAAGTGTTTGCCGATGGAAGACATAGTTTTAGAAATACGCCTTTCTCTTGAGTTCATAACTGTCTCTCCCTCCTCCTCTCTATAGAAAACGGCCTCAACTGTCAGCTCCCGTCTAGCTTAGGCCCACCTGCCAGCCGCTCATCCCACACCAGAGCGTGCCCCACCCCATGCCAAGCCACACCAATGCGTGCCCACACTGCACCAGCACACGTGCCAAGCGCAGAGCTTGCCGTCACACGCGCATTGCCGTCACGCCCAAGTACCGGGGCTTGGCACGACATGGTTGGCACTGAAGGATAGTGGTGGCGGCAACTAAGGAGGGCAGTGCTAGGATTAGCGCTGGAGTAAGGTGGCCCCGTGCTCCCCTTTTATGGCCGGCGCAGCCGAGTCCGGCTCAAGCACGGCATGTACGCTGAGACCAACTCAGCAACGCCCGACCCGGCCCAAACCCCATTTTTTAAGGGAATATTACAATCTTCTCCCGCAAAGATGTTATTTTGATCTTATTCAAAAGAAAAGGATGTTATTTTGATGGGTGTAGTAAATATGAATTTATAAACAATATCTTTAGATGGGGAGTAAGGGGATATATCCAGTGCAATCAGGACTTTGGTGCAATCATTGCAATCCAACTAAGAAAAGTTTCATTCTGAAAAAAAAATGGTGGATGTACATCTCATCTTACCCCATCTACATATAAAATTTCATGATCATATTCGTCCTATGTTAAGAGTAATAAAAAAGACAAATTTCTGACAAACTTGAATAGTTCAAATGCACCTTAAATTTGTCTTTTTTGTAACTTCAAGCATAGGACGAATTTGATCATGAAATTTTATATGTAGATGGGGTAAGATGAGATGTACATCCACGATTTTTTTCAGAATTTTTTGAAACTTTTCTTAGTTGGATTGCACGGTGATTGCACCAAAATCCTGATTGCACTGGATATGTCCCCCTTTAGATGAGAGTTTATAAAGTTGTTCTCTTATGCAAATGATTTCCACAAAGTGCTTCTTATCTATCTTTTGTTGTTTGATGTGACCCAGATGCAGCCTACGACCAGCTATTCCGCCTCCTCACCTTCGTTAACTGCTCCTCCACTCCACCCAGTCACTGAGTTCCGGCGGAGCAGGGGTCGCCGGGGAAGAATGACGGTTGAGGGCAGCCATGACCGAGCAAGGAAGAGAGGAGCTGGCAAATCCTCGAGAAATAAAATGGCATATGACCAATTCAAGTATGAATATAGTGATATTTTATATAGTGCCAGACTAAGCAGTGGCATATGATCAACTTTCTCCTACTATTCTATACGGTGTGAAGAGTGGGAGTTCAATAGTTGAAACGCTGTCGGCTGGCACGGAAGCCCCATCACGTACAAAGGCAAACGTTGATGTTGCAAGAACCTCGCCGTCAAGACGAACTAACTAAAGATCAAATTAATTATCCTGAGTGCTGATTTTGAAAATTAACTTGCTGCAATCCTTATTCATGGCTCTACAAATATTGTTACTACCTACACTTCCTCCGATCATATGCCAGTCTGAATATATCAAGGAAATAACATATTTTAGCAGGATCTAAATTCATAAAAGGTTGTACATACATATACTATAAATAGAGAGCAAGACCAACCTGTCTTCGACACAGCGATGGATGTTCTTGGATAAACATAAAATAGACATTAGAAAGTACATTAATAACCCATAGATGGCAACATTGCAAACTGATTCGAATAATAGTACCGTTTAAAAGATCGTTTCTGAAGAGCAAATTAACAACATATATAAGAACTAGAAGGCAGCCTGAGGTTTAAGCAAAATGTGTGAAGTACTAACGCCCAAAAGGTTCCATTGTTGCACCATGCAGATGAAACTCCTTACAGAAAGAAAGAACATCACATGGTAATAGTGGAGCTAATTTCCATACACCGCAAACTATCATGGTAACCATGTGCTGATGTGCATCAAAGATGAACAGTCATTCTAGGGATCGTCGGTAAATTTAGTGTTGTAAATAATGCGGTATTAGCAATTTTAGCAATACAATAATTCCAAGCATCAATAATAACCATGGAGTGAAATGTTCAAAACTACACATGATATTCAACTGATCTATACTTACAGAAAGCATCAAAAGTAAAGACCAGACTGACATGTATATCACAGAGTGCATGAACATCAACAGTACAACTAGAATTAACATCAAGTTGAATTATTTGAGTGTTCTCAGATGTCGGGTTGCCTAAAAAGGCCCTCCTCGCCACAAAAGACGAGAAATAGACAGATTTGTGACAACCTTACCACAATTTCAATTTTGATACTTGACGGTTTCTATTGATCAATTGTCTACCACATATGCATAGAACAGAAAGTCTACAACTCTACTCACTGGACAGAAATTAACCTTAGCAGCATACTGGACTAATCATGGAATAGACACAAAATGGACTGATACAAAGTAATCGGCAGCAGCACATCAGAAGATATTACCAGTAAACAGGAACTAAGGTAAAACGACAGTAAGCAATATTCTGAATGAGCATATAGAGTGAATGACAATTGAACTTAACCAAGTATGCTACAATTAATATAAGCACCAAACTGTCAAGTTCGTTGTCACAAATTATCTATTCTAGTCCCAAAAATCCTCACTGAACACTTATGCCCACATGCAAGGTCCCCAAGCCAAACGTGTTGACTGGCTCCTTTTGCATTTCCCGAATAGAACTGAGCACAGAAGTATGAAAATATACTTACAGTACAGTGGCAGAATCACAATGCACACGGCTAGGCACGTCAATGACGCTGTCCCAGAAAACAATACCGCCCCTGTAATGCCACAGCTTCGCGGACGATTGATTTTCGGAGATACAAAGCCGAAGTTCCCAAAATGAGGCAATCCACCAGGGAACTCAAGATACAACCAGCGCTACACAAAACCACAGAACAGTCCTTCGGCCAAAGGAATGAATGTGCTGGATTGCAACGGCAGATCACGAAGGATCTACACTGAATAGCCGAAATAGCCCACCGAACCTCCAGAACAAGCAGCAAAAATGTAAGGATTAAAATCCAGACAGTGCTCAACCTTGCACCCTTTTCTTTGATCAAGCCGCAGTTCAATCAAATGGCCAAAGATCCAGATCAGGCCACAACTAGGGTTTTGCACAAAGTGATCACCACTAGTTGAATCAAGATTGGATCAAGCCAGATGCACACACACGGTTGATTGGAGAAAAGAACCAAGAAATCTCTACTGGAGTAAAGAGGAACAATTTGGCCACACTAGGGTTTTGCAAGAGAGTTTTTCCACCGTATATTGAGGAAGAAGCAGCACCTGGTTTAAAGGAGCATGTGCCAGTCTGGATGAGCAACAACCGTCGCCGGGAAGGCCGCATCACGTCGTTCCACTGCGCACGCCGCTGCAGAAGACGCGGTCGCCGGCTGCCGCCTCCAGCACACGCATGCCCTAGCCAGGCTCCTCTGCCTCTTGCACGCATAGGGTTTGGGCACTCTGATGCCTTTACCTATCGGCCTGGGCCGGCTGGGTTGGCATGGCCCGAAAGCCCATGTCAGCCCAGTTGGCTCAATTTTTTTTTTCTTTTCAGAAATTTGGGGAAAAACAAATTTGCCAACATTTAGTACTCGAGGTGACCATCACTGGGAAAACGGTGATGGTAGGCAAAGTAAAGCTGTCACTCTAATCCTTATCAGATCTGTAGAATGGATCATATGTATCACTGCCATAGTCCTCCCATCCATAATATTCTTCAGAGTCATTAGCTATAGCCAGGTTCTTAACTCTAGCACATTTGGCCAGTAGCTCCTCGTCCATTACGCAATCGAAAGAGCAACTGATGTCAAGAGATTCCAGTTGAGGGCAATTGTCAAGGATGGCCGTCAGTCCTGCGTTAGAGAGGCTATACCCCGACAGTTCAAAGGAGTGCAGCTCGGACATTGTTGGAATTGCAAGCGTTTCTCCACCATGACTCTCCCACCCGTCGTCGTAATCACAGTGTATATAAAAACTGCTCAGTGTGAATTTCTTGAGATGGGGACAAGCTTGGCAAACAGATTCAAAAATCTTCTCCCAGTCCCAGGCACACTCATATAGATACGACATTTGAAGATCAAGATCTTCAAGGAGAGAAAGATTGCTGATTGCTTCATTGAATACTTTGGATTTGGATGCATCATGGAGGATGAGAAGGAGGCTTTTCAAAGAGGGTGCTCTGCAGGAATGCTTTCAGATATATTAGAATACATACTTGAAAGTGGTACTGAACTAAAAATTTGAATAAGATATATTAGTATCATAAGCTGTGTAAGGGAAGTACTGAACTAAAAACATGCATCTAATCAAAATATTTAAAAAGATTTCGGTAATAAAAAAGTTTAAAGCTTGACTGTAGTATCCCAATGAGACAGATTTGCAGGAGTGCACGTGAAAATGTTGCCTGTACTTGAAAATTTTGCTCTAAAAAGGAACATTTGACATCAGCAACACGATCAATACCACTATTGATCTAAAAAGGCACCAATGATAGTGCGATACCAGTACCACAAAACAAGACGGACGGATACCTTTCGGCCAAATAGAGAAGCAAGTCTCCATCGGCGGTGCCCGTGAAGGCCTCGCACTGGCCGGCGCTGCGGTCCACGGCAGCGCGCACCACCGCCGGAAAGCCCACGGGCCGTAGCTCAGACGTGCCCAGGTCGAGGCGGCGCCACAGCGCGGGCTCGTCTACCGCGGCGCGCCGCCACGCCGTGCACGCGTGCTCTGCGCCTCGCATGATCTCGCGGGGCCCCAGCTTGAGGAAGATTGCGAACAGGATGTCGCGGGGCAATGCCGCCCAATCCCTCGCCGGCGGGGGAGCGGACTCCGCTGGGGGAGGCTTCTTTTGACGGCCGCGAGAGGAGGGCATGGCTGAGTGTGAGGCAGGCTTTTCGGATTCTTGTCTGAATCTGAACCGATCATCCAATAAAATGGACGGCACTAGTAACATGAGCAGCACAGCAGCTCGTCGTTTTGACTTTCGATGAAAAAACAGAGACCTAGCCAGCTAAACGGCCCAACCAGTAGACGTAGGCATGTTTGTTTAGGCTTAGATTTTTTGATTTATAGTTTAAAGTCAGTATTTTGGTTTAAAAAGCTAATGATTTTTGTACATGATAGAGGTATGTAATTTTATCTAACTTTAGTGTTATTAGTCTAAAACCAACCATCAATAAACCAAAAAAGTCTCTCTTCAGTGGCTTTTGGTTTTTAATTATATGGAGGCTTATGGTTTTCAAAAAGTTCAGATAAAAAGGTATTCGTTTGTTTAGACTTTAGCTTTTTGGCTTTTAAGCCAGTGAAAAAGTCCAAACAAACAGGGCCGTAGTCATCGGGCTGGCCTTTTTGTCACCCCGTAGCACGACACGGTCCAAGTCACGGAACGTACGCATAGAGCCTAGTTGGTTGCTGTCTCGCACAAGTCCGCCGCGGAGCTCAGATCGCCCTAGTCTGCTCCGTGAAAATGGTCATGAAGCTCGTTTCCCATGAGTCTGCCTGTGAGTGCTTTGTACATCGTCTTGCCCCGACCAAGATCGCGCGCAGTAACCAAATAGTCATCTTGCATGCGTGGGTGCAGCCTCACGCGATACAACGAGCAATCAAATACTGATTCCCTGGCTCTCGCGAGTCTGGCCGCGTGGAACCAGGTAACCAAACAACCCCATACTGATCAAGTCGGTACGACATGATTGTTACTAGCCACGTGCCCGTGCGATGCAATGGAAACTCAATTTACGATAAAAAATTTATTTGCAAAGAGCACCAACTTTATCTGAATAATAATATTCACTCTGAACGTGCAATGGTTAAATGTTTAAATTAGTTCATCGAAGTATACAAATTCCAAGCACTTGTTTACAAATTCAAGCTTAAAATTATTTTTAATTTCACAAACTTAAATAATAACATCACAACATATGATGATTGAAATGTCTGAAATACCTTGAGAGATTTGATGTCTTTCATGGGCTGATTAATGGCTAGTGTCACTATTTTTTTTACAAGTTGATATAAGAAATATAAATAAATAAGGAAAACATAACAAATATCATCATTTCCAATTATGAAAAATACAAGGTTGCTCCCTTTGCTTTGCAAAATGAGCCATTTTCATCAAGTTTTCGATGAAACATTCAGAAGTTTGGTGCTCTTTATCATGACACACTACAGGATGACACGTCTTCAAGCGGTAGAACCGCTTGAATTGTGTATTCCAAGCGAGAGGACCGCTTGGAATTCTAATATCATCGCTTATACTGGTGCTTGTAAAAGTATTCCAAGCGGTATATACATTAAAGCGGTACTACCGCTTGTAAAACCGCTTTTAAAAACAGTAGTACCGCTTAAAATACTCGAATTCCAAGCGGTCCTACTACTTGGAATACTCAAATTCCAAGCGGTACTACCGCTTGTAAAACCGTTTTTAAAAGCAGTAGTACCGCTTGGAATACTCGAATTCCAAGCGGTCCTGCTGCTTGGAATACTCGAATTCCAAGCGGTCCTACCGCTTGGAAAAACAATTGCATTAGTTTAATATATATCCACTTAATAAATGTTCGCCAAATTTATAATAATATCAAGAACCCATAACATACAATCCAAGCATCATAACATATAATTCCTCGAGAAAGCAACATACCAAAGTTTTATTATCACAAATCATCCACAGGTACAACATGTGAGTACATCACCAAAATTAATTACTAATAAAATTCGTTAAATAAATCAACTAGCAACTGCAAATTGGATTACTACGTATCAAAACATAGTAGGAGCATAGTCTTTCCAGTGTTTTACAACTCAGCTAAACAACGGCTAAAAACCCAAACATCATTGACTCTAGTCTAGAGAGGCACACCACCTTCACCCTTCTCCACCATATCTTTGTTGCCGCCGGCCTCTCTTCTAGTTTCTTGATGACCTGATCCACAGGTAACATGTGAACATCACAAAAATTGTCAGTAATAGGCACAACGGTAAAAATATCAAGCAGAAAAACCAGCAGATCAAGCCCATACAACATACCTCGAAATGGCGCCTCTTCAATTTATGTGATAAGGAAGTTTTAAATAAGTTAATGAAGCTTACACTTGAACGAATCTGGTTCCTCATCTCCTCCGCAAGTAGTCGCAAGCGTAATCACGTAACCCATGTTCTTCGAGCCAAAAAGAGTAATCAATTTGTGTCCAAAGGATCAATTATTCTACTTACACATTGGACATTCCCAAAGTTCTAAAGCACATTGAAGAAGAAGAACTTCACTAACGTATGTTTGAACTATCTACAGACATTGAAGAAGAAGAAAAACTAATTCCTTGTCAATGTTGCATCACATATCACCAACTGCAGAAGATAAAGCCAATGTATGTATTAACAATCATACAGGGTACAACTACGCTTGCCAACCGACGACTCTAGTCACGCCAAACAAGAGCTTACAAGACATGTAGCAGCTATAAATAGGGAATAGATTTGGAATTCATTAGCATTGTAGAACCACAAGATTAAGAGAAAGTTATACATGATAAGTCTTAAGCCATTGAACTTTCGGCTACTTCATGACATCCTTACATTTCTATATATACTAGTTAAGCTAAGTTACTATAGCAATAGAAGAACATACATTGACCCAAAAATATACTCTTAATAAACGAAAAGTGAGACACCAACGCAACAAACCTGAAAACCATTGGACAATAGTCTTTCCATTTAAAATCTTCTGCACGATGTGAAGGAGTAAGCCATGATCCTTTTTTGGGAAAGTTCATCCAGAAACTTGCTCTGGGGCCATAATCAGAAGCTCGCACTTCACGCCTCTGAATCGGCGTAATCTTTCCAACTGTATACCTGAGTATGGTCATATAACAGCTTTTTACTGATCACTAGAAAATGAAACATGCAGACAACAAAAAGGACCTTCTTAAGTAAAAGGACCTTCTTAAGTAAAATAAACGCAAATCCCTAATCAGATGCAGACATGCAGTAGATATGACAAAATGAAACATGCAGTAGATATGATCAGTTCATCACAGTATAGTATTCTACCACATACATACTAGCATTTATACAATGCTGTCAGGCTGTTCATCTTTATTAGGACCTACATGCTGCAAGAGAAAAGACAAAAAAGCATATCAGTATCGTGACATTTAGAGATTTAAAGCCTTCTGAAATTTAGACCATCTCAAAGCTAAACAGCACCATACTATTTGTGCAAGAGAACTGGAACTCGGACGGCTCCATCCCACCAACATCCATGGTACAGCTTATGAAGTTCCTTTCAAACACTTACTAACGCTTGGATGAATTTCCATTACCAGCTTCTTCACAAGCATCTGCATTTTCCACTGATTGCTCGGGCTCTGCGACCTGAACCTGTTTTCTGTTATTTTGGAGTACACAACGCTTATTCATAGGTGCAACAGCAGAATTCAATCAGTGGTAACTAGATGTTCAATCAGTTTCCTTCAGTGGTAACTAGAATTCATAGGTGCAACAGCAGAATATGCTATAAAATAACTAGATGTTCAATCAGTTTCCTTCAGATTTTTATGATGCAATTTTTTTTGGGGGTTCTCTTGAATGTTTTGTGACGCAACATGTAGGTTATATATACTTCACAGGTAATACAAATCTTGCATGATGTAACAAATCCAGGAAACAAAATTTTGAAACAACCATTTCATCTGTAGCAGGCAGTATGATGGACCAAGTTTTACGAGACCTATCATATTGCAACACTGTCCCGAAATTATCATTAAACTAACATAAGTACAAACCAAAATTTTAGAAGTCTGGCATGAAGCATGATTCAGAATCTAAGATTGTAAAGGAGTGATACTAAAGCCCAATCATATCAAACAGAAAACGGGGAAAAAACATTAGCACACTACAAAAGTGACATATGTTAACAATAAAGTTACAGAAATTCCAAATCAGATTAAACTTCACCCGAGAATACCCAGACACCGAAAATATCACCTTCCATCGGCTGCGGCCCCTCGACGACCTCCTGGTGCGGCACCACCATCTCCTCATCCTGGTCCTGCCAATGCGCTGCAACAACAAGCGCCCGAACGATTCAGACACGGAGATAAATAAATAAACACCCGTAACCTCATAAATCAACACTGCAATGGCGCCAGAATCCACCCCAAATCGAATCCGATCAAAACAATACCCAAATCGCAAACCCACTCCAGGGCGGTGCCAGCAACAGGGGGGCCAGGGGCGACGCCGGCTGGGGCTTGGCCGGAAGGGCACCAGAGAAAGGGGTGGCGCTGCTGCTGCCACCGAGCCAGCTTCTTGAATTCTTCTTCTGGCCGAGGGGTGGACGCAGGGGAGAGGCGCCGGCAGGGAGGCTGGGGAGGAGCCGGCCGGAGAGGCCAGGGGGCGGCGCCAGGAGAGAGCCAGGGCATCGGCTGAGATGGGAGGAGGCGCAAGGGCAGCCAGGCTGGAGTGGAGGGCGCAGGGAGGAACCTGGGGAGTCGGCAGGGAGGTTGCTGGCTGCGCACGGGAGGGGAAGAGGGGAGCCAGGAAGGCTGGGGGATTTTTTTGTTTTGGCTAGGGTTGGGTTAGGAGCTCAAATGCTTTAGGGTTTAATGTTACCCCCACAAAGGCCTAAAAACATTTCCTTTTTCAAGCGGTATAACAGCTTATATAACTTACTTTTCCAAGCGGCACTACAGCTTTTAATTAAAATTCTTTTTCCAAGCGGTATGACAGCTTATATAACTTACTTTTCCAAGCGGCACTACAGCTTTTAATTAAAATTCTTTTCCAAGCAGTATGACAGCTTATATAACTTACTTTTCCAAGCGGCACTACAGCTTTTAATTAAAATTCTTTTCCAAGCGGTAAGTCAGCCTTTAATTATTATTTTTGAAAGCAGTAATACCGCTTGCGCTAATGGGCCATCCTGTAGTGACATCAGGTTGCAAAAGCCTCAACATGAGCTACTTGGCACCACCCACATTTCAGTTGTCAGGTTTTCTAAAAAGACATCAGTTCTCAGATCTCAAGGAAGCAACCCGCATTCGCATCTTCACTTGCATGCACCTTAAGCTCACCACTACAAGTTCACAGGAACAAACCAGCACTTGAAAACAATGGATGTATAATTTCGGCTCTGTTTGGTAGAGTTCTAGATTTCAGCTTCTCCTGAAATCTGAAATTTGTAGGCTAAAATAAAGTGAATTAAGTTTATATTTTTGGTCTAAAATGTAAACAAGATAATTTATCTAAACACTCTTAATGTACTCACACTTCATTTCATGAATCAGTGAAGCTAAAATTTTCAGCCTCACCAGATTCTCGAACTGGAGAAGCTGAATCCTCGCCAAATGCACCCTTCAGACCACCACAAATACAAATGCATACAATGCATCAAATTGAGCAATCCAAGAAACCTATCAGATTGAGCCAAAATTGAACGAAACATGTATGTTCAGGCTAGCTCCTTACAAGTTACAGTCCAACCTGGGAGCATAAAAGCAACTACGGGCTACGTTGTTCCCGTGAACTGGACAAAACTAAAAAAATAGTACATATGATCTGCATGATAACAAAGTCGAGATTTCCGTCTTTAACCCCTCTCTTCTAATTTTCCCTGTGGTGGTCACTGAAAATGGTATCCTCCACTGATAATATAATATTGGTATCTTGAATCTGTTTTGGACAAAATAAGAACATATTGTCAGTCTCTTGCATAAGGGAGAAGTATTAGCATGATTATATTATGGGTATAGTCTCACAGCCTCATACTAATTTTTTTTGAAAGGTTTGTATGGTTTTATGCTGACAACTTCATAGAACGTTAAATCTAGTTGTATGTATGAAAGAAATATAGTGGGTAATTCTTCGTGGCAATGAATGCATCAGTTTGAGTAACAACATGAACTCAAATTTTATTTCCACTGTTTAAGACCTGATCAAAAACAGTTGAGCACTGAAACAATCAAGCATTTGACTTCAAAATGATATGGTAAGATACATGACCTGCTCAAAAATTTCATCGTGCAATGGTCCTAGAGGATCTGAGCTGACACAAACTACGGTACACAAATGTATTGTTTTTGAGTAAAATTAGAGAAACTATGTACAAAGTCAATATATTAAATAATTGTCTTCTAACACACTTTGAATTTGAAGTTTAAATTTTAAAATCTGCTTCTACTATTTTTTACAAGTTGAATGTGAAATGTCAATAAATGAAAAATATGTAACAAATACCATCATTTTCAATTATGAAAAAATGCACAATTGCTTCCTTTACTTTGCATTGATCACGAACAAAAAGTATAGCCTCCATTTATGTGTTTTTCCTAATCAAGGCTGACATATTATCCTCACATCTACAACTATTATATGGAGCAAATACAATTAACCTTCCAGACCAATATTTGTTTTTCCAAAAGATACATTACAGATTACTCTATTGTAATAAAGACCGCAATTAACACCAACAATCTGTTTTATTATTCCTAAAACCCTCGAGACACGACGGCAAGTTCAGGTGTCATCTTTCATAGCATGTTCCAAATTTCAACTGGCATCTCACTTGCCCTCATGGGGATTTCATCGAACACCTTCTAGGTGCTGAGATAGGGGAGTTGGACACCACAGAGCACAAGCGCAACACGAACAACTTCTTTGCCATGCTTTATTGGATCTTTACCAAGAAACACACCCATCATTCCCTTAGCCATCCCATCCAACAAGTCGTGATCGTGTAAATGTACACATATCTTGAGAATATCCTCGTATTTTGCAAATGACAAGTATTGGAAGTGATTACATTTTTCTCGCCTCGGCAGCAATGAGGATGGTCTCGGGGCCGGATTAGGGAAGAGCAAGGGGAGGCGGCGCCGGGTCGTGGAAGTGAAAGGGAAGGTAGCACCAGATCGAGGTAGAAGGGGGGCCACGCTGGCTTGGACGAGATGAAGCGAAGGTGGAGACGGAGTCAGCACTGGATCTAGAGGAGATGGAGTCAGTGTAGGTTTGGGGAACAAGGAGGGTAGGCCGTGCTCTAAAGAAGAAAGAGAAGCGGCGCTAGCTCGGGGGAAGACGAGCGATGGCCAGCGGCCGCAAGGCCCCTGGTTGGCTCTCTGCGCCAAACCCTAGCGGCAAGGGCTGCTTGACTGATTTGGGGAGGATGGAGGCTGCTCGATCGATTTTGCGAGAGGGTTCTCAAATATATACTGATGGCAATTTGCGGGTAAATAGGATCAACTTTAGGGGCAATATTGTAACACCCACCTGCAAAAGCCAGGGCTTCCCGCAGGATGCACCTATTAGATGGCTTCTGCTTCCACGTTATACACGGCTTTGGCTTGGGAAGAAGCCGGTTGAAGAAGCCATCCCTTTGGCACGGCTTTCATCTTCTAGTCGGCAGAAGCTAGAGCCAAAGCTATGCCAAAGAAGGCATATATAACTAGGAGAAGTTAAAAACTAAAAGCTAGGCTAAACCTAGTTTTGTAGCTTATCACTGATAAAAATTAACTACTCGTCAAACAATCTCTTACAAAAAGTTATAACCACTTTTGAGTGTAAAAGCCGAAAAACAGCTTTTCATAAAAGCTAGAACACCTTTAAAACTATCCCTATTATTAGTCATCAGAAATCCAGTAGCTCAAGTACCATGTTAGTGGAGCACAAAGTTGCGATGATTGAAATCATAGGTTCAAATTCGTGCTCTCCTTGTTTACCCGTCAACCCAGCAAAAATTGTGCGACAAACATATATTAGACGTCAACATGTACTGTTAAATACAGAAAGCAAGCTCATCTAACTGATAAATGGCCATTTTTTCCTGTTAAAAGTACTAGTAAATAAAGGAAGAAGGCTTATCTAACTGCTGCTACTGCTAAGTTAAAAATATAAAAGATAAAATAAACTGCTACTACTGCTGTGTAGGAAACTATCAATGATCAAACCACAACAAAATGTAGAGTCATAGAGCATTAGGAGCTTGCAAGTTCCAGTACCCAAAAAGGTTTCCTAAAGGCAATGACTAAGTAGTAAGGGGGTGTTTGGGACAGCTCCAGCTCCATCAAAATCTGTGGAGTTGGTGGAGCAGGGTATTTCTAGCTCCAGAAATTTGTGGAGCTGGTGTTATGGGTACATTAAGAGTGTTTAGGTAGATCATCTTATTTACATTTTAGACTAAAAGTATAAACTTAATTCACTTTATTTTAGCCTATAAATTTCAACTCTGAGCTGGAGCTGGGATCTAGAGCTGTCCCAAACAAGGCCTAAGTACTGCATACAAACTTAAGGCAAAGAAACACATGCTACATCAGTTTTTTTTCACCATCCATGTCAAAAGGCAATTTTTTTGACTTCTAAGTTGCTTATAGGGAATAATAATCATGTATATAAGTATACTTGGTGACGTCGTCACAAGTCACATTGCTCAAGTCAGGATCATGGTCATTATTCGAGGGACCAAAGATATCGTCCCAGCAAACATCCCAGTCATCCTCTGTATCATCATCCTTTTGAGAACAAAAGTCGTACGAAAATCCTTCTGGCAAATCATCGTTCATGAATTTTTTGCCTTCATCTTCCTCGATGATGCTGAGTTTCTCGCACTCGCAGCAGGTAGCCATGCTTCCCGGAAGCCTGACATGCCTGATCTTGGCGCAGCTTGCTCGGAGGTGGTCATCGACATGCACATTTCTGCAGCCATGAAGATCTAGGCACTCAAGTTGGGAGCAGCCTTCGAGGATGGGCATAAACCCCCTTGTTGGTCAGGCAGTTGCCAGAAATCTGCAGAAGCCGAAGGTCATGCATCCTATCAGCTATGGCAAAAGCATCTGCATTTTTCCACTTCTCCCAACGCTCATGATCAAAGATTTCTTCATCCTCTTCCTCCTCAGGGTTCATTTGGAACTCAAAATCACGTCTCACCATGTCATAATCGACCCACATGGTATGTACCCATAGACGTCTCAGGCGTGGGCACTTACTACCAACATATTTGTAGAATACTTCAGGAATCTTACAAACATATGAGTACTCTACCTCCTCTAGCAATGGAAATTTTGCAGCAAGCATAGCCAATGCTTCCCAAGTTAAATATGTGCATGCAGTGAGTCGGATGCTCTTCAATGAATTGGTCCTGCCGACACAAACATCAAATTGGACAGCAAATCAGAGCAGCTACCAGGATCACACATGTTTAGTGATTTGTCAGCTGAACAATTAGGACGATATGTACACAATAAGTATACATATATGGAAACAATAGACCTGATTATTCATAATATTTTTTTTCCAATTATATACCAAATGAAACCCATCTGTCAGCTTGCAACCAGATAAATTACAATTTTTTTGGGAAACCAGAAGCTATGGTGAGATAACTTTGGTGCCCAGAGGGGGCATAGTGGCATACCATGAAAATAAGACATGAATGATATCCTTGTTGGTTGTTATATACTTATATTCATTGCAAAAAAAAAAACCTTCACTTTTTTTCTTAAAAGTCTAATCTGGCACAACGATAACATCTCGTTTAGCTAGAGATAAATTTCTTTTGGGGGTCAATGTTGGAAAATAATCTTGACTGTCTGTTGAGTTGGTACATGGTTAGCATTGGGAGTTAGTTGCATGTCAGAATAGTGATTAGTAGCTGTATGTGCGAGTGCGCATTGAGGTTGAGTCCTCCATGTTTTTTCGATAAAGGAAGCTTTTATTAATCTTAGTAAATTACATCAAGGTGATACAATTATACTAAGAAGACTTCCGGCCTCTACACAGCTAGGGTGTACACAGCCAAACACACACACACAAGAAAAGACAAAGTAACTGTCGCGGCAAACTACATCATGCAATATTGTCTTCAAGGCTATCCACTATCATAGCAACACTTGGACCGCGATAAAAGCTCTCCAATGACAACGCCTCCAAGAAGGACTCGACACGCGACACGCACCGCCATTGCCATGATCCAACCAAGTGAAGGCCGGACCAAAGGTTTTCACCTCGAGAGTAAATCCTCATACTACAAAACAATGCCTTCAACAAGGCCATTGCGAGCACAACCAACTAAGGTCGACCTAGGATTTCTCCCTCAAGTCGGCACGGAGATCCCGATGTTGCAACCACCCTCATTCCGAGCTAGTGCCGCCATACCACTTAATCTTAGCCAATCGCAACGGCCACCTTCTCAAGGCCAGACAAACAATTTTTATATGTTCGACTCTACGATGACAGATTCGCGAGCTAGCCAATAGGCACACGATCATCAAGTCCAAAGAGTGCATCTAAAAAATGAGTTGTGTCGCCTAAGAAAGCGAATCCGCGAATCGATGCTAAGATGACATAGGTCAAAAGAAATGTATGAACAACGCTAGTAAGAGATGAAGACGCTGGCGAAGAGTAGTCACCTAGAGAGTAGTCCTCGTCTCAAAGAACGGCGCAGCCTCACAGCGGCGGCGGCGCCCGATGTGCGTGCCCTCACTCCGCTCGGTGGTGACACAGCCCAAGGGCTCGGCGATGGCGCAGTTTCCACCCGGCACATCCACACGGCCGGCGGCGTGGCCACTCGACGCGCAAGCATCGCATCCTTTCGGAGTGGTCGCGCGGCCGAAGACGCGGCCTCTCGGCGCAGGGGAGGTGGCGCGGCTCCGATCCACGGCGGCGTGGTCTGAAGGCTTAGACCCGGGCGGCGACGATCCGGCTAAGAGGCGGCAGCGGCTGTGAGGGTTAGGGTTGGAAACCCTAGCCTCGCACGTTTGGGCCTCCCATCCCATACGCGATTTCAATTTTGAAATCCCAGCACAACAGCTATGCGGTTGAGTCCTCTATGTAGGTGCATGCTTCCAATTTGTTGGGATAGTGGACCGACCGAGTATTTTGGTTAGTTTGAGTGATACTCGACATCATGGTGTGGATCTAGGGATTGAGGTTAGTGGTTAATGCAGTTAGTTAGATGAGTGTATCTCTTGTATAAATACTTCTGGGATGAATGAAAATCGTGAGGCCTTGTGCTGCCGTGAAGGAGCCTGAGTCAATTGACTTCCCCTTGTGAGGGTATCTTTGTGAGAAAGACAAGAGAGACAGAAGGAATTTGTGATTGATTCCAACAGTCAAGATTGCTAAACAACAGTAGGGCACTTATTCAGAAAACATCCACCATTGATTCCTGCAAGCTTAGGACTTAATCCATGCATTCTCAAGTGGTTGGAGCACAAGAAAATATTTCAAGTTCATTTATTAATTATTATTTCACAAGATAAAACCTAACTTCATCTCTTTTTGTGGCATTGTGCATTCAACACAAAATGTCAAGATGTCAGCATACAGAAAATAAAAGTAGATACAAGCAAATTAACAACACAATTCTTTTCCAGTTAAATCGTTTCCCTAAATTTGAATTGGTTATCCTATAAATATTATTTATATAGCTACACATTTGAACAACTTTAACTAGACTGAAGGGGGGATTAAAACTTAGAAGCACTTCTTTTCACTTGAAATAATGAGAAGCATGTCGATTCTAAAATATAGGAAGAAATATTAGCATGTAATAAGATTACCTCTCCGCTATGTAATTCACGAGATCACAAGTAGCAAACTTCTTAGCCCAAAACGATTCCAGCTTCCCAGCAGACCGATCTACAGCCACCCTCGCCATTGCGCACATGACTTCTTTCCTTTTCATGGAAATCACCTTATGACGGGTCATGTCCACAAATCGCCACAAGTCAGGGACCTTAGCAGCCTCCAACCATGAGCAGCACACAAGGCCCGCACCCATCAAAATCTCAATGGCCCCGAGCTTGGCAAAGATTACAGAAAGTGCATCAAGAGGTAGCTGTGACCAGTCCCTAACATCTGACTCTGGCAAGGTGATTGACTTCACCTCCATTGGGCAACACGACAACGTCTGACAATGAGGGTGCATACGTGAGAGATCAATACTCAAGGAAAAACCTAATACTGATGACAGCTACAAATTTTGTTAATATCAGGGTGCTGCATATCCAATATGAGGAGAACCAAACTTTTACATGTCACATTCTTCTGTGTTAAATTATTAGGCGATTTAACCTGAAAGCAGGCACCAGGTATCAGCATTCTATTTGAACTACTATAACAAAGAATTCCAAATGTAGCAATTAACCCAAAAAAAAATCCTTCAAATTGTACTGCAGAAAAATGACACCCTTTTTGTAAACCACACCAAAAGAAAATTCTGTTCTGTTAAAAATGTCTCGAAATGTATTTCTTGCGGGGGATAAAATGAAATCCAACCAAAGGAATCGGCATGTGGTTCGAGCAAACGCTGCTAAACTAAATCTACGTAGCAATCTCTAATAGAAATGAAATGGAAATTGTTATGCCTGAGATTGTTCGGAAGTTTCTAAAATCAACTAGAGTCTCCCTAAAATTTCCTAAAAAAAATAACTCCATGATTGGTATCAGAAGAGGCTTCAACTGCAGAAAAGATACCAGCAACTTGGTGGGTTTCCAGTTGGGGATTAGAGCAATAGTTACAAAAAAAAAAGAGATCAGATCGTTCTTGGTTTTCACAAGATAAGATCGATCCGCACCGAAAGCAACAAAATGCACCAATTCAGCAAAAGAACCAAGTTGGGGGGCATTCTGCCATCCTAGGGTTCTAAAACTCGAAGCATTTCGTGAAGAATTTACCAGGAAAGGATAGAGATGACCCGTCCCTTCGCTGGAAACCGCAGCGGCTTCCAACACCGCCTGGAAGGATCGAGAGGTTCGCCAGTGATTTCTCGGCGAGATTTCCGAGGGCTTTATTACTCGCTGATTTTACTGCGAAGAAAAAAAAATAATTCCAATTTCTAGGGGTGGGCATTTTTAAATCGAAACCGAATTACCGAACCGGATCGAACCGAACCGAATTAACCGATTATTTCGGTTTATTCGGTTTTCGATTTTCGGTTCGGTTTTTGTTTTGATATAATTCGATTTTCGGTGTTCGGTTCGGTTTTTCACTTTCAAAAACCAAAATAACCGAATAACCGAATAGCGCATATACAATACCACTTTTATAATATTCTTCCTAAAGTCACTAAATAATTCTCATGTTATAATACATTTATGCATATGTTTAGTATATTCATATGTTCTATTATGTTTATATTGTAATAACATGAATATTGTGTGGGTTTATTTATACTCTATGTTGCAATATGAGAAGGACTAAATCTAATCTACCTAGTGTTATTCATATTTCGTTAACCAAAACCGACTAACCGAACCGAAATATTTCGGTTAATTCGGTTCGGTTTTTTATTTTTGGCCGAGAAATTCGGTTTCTAGTTTTTAAAAACTGAATTATTTTAAAACTGAAAAAACCGAACCAATTAAACCGAAAAAACCGAATGCCCACCCCTACCAATTTCTGGGCTCGCACTCGGTTAGCATTCGTGGGCAGTTAAAATTTTAGGCGAAATTTCGGATTTCGGGACGGAGCGAAGTCCGAAGTACCGGTTGTATTTCAAATTTTAAAATTATTACAGTAATTTCAGAAATTTTAGCAAAATTTTAGGTGAATCGGACGAAATTTCAGATTTTAAAACCAGATTTTGATGTTTTAGGGAAGGATTTGGCCGGAATTAGTCCAATAACCCTTAAGAAAGTCATCTTACGTGAAAATTTGTTGAAAAACTAAATTTTTGCGATATTTTAAAATTTAGGCAGAAACACTATCAATTTTTTATAAAATTGTATAGGTATGATAATAATCTAAAAATTTTATGGTACTATCTTTAGTAGTGTAGGATCGTACAGAAAAATTTTCAAAATAATTTAACTTCATTTTTTATCTTTAAAAAATCAAAAACGGAATGGACATAATTGGGACAGTAAATTTGTTAGATTTTTCTAAATTTTCTCAAGTGTGATCAAGATTTAAAATTTTTATAAAAGATTAAGAATTGCCTCGGTGCCATTTTATAAAAAATTTTAAAAAATTGACTTTTTTGTTTGGTCAATAAAATCTATAAAACCATTGAACTTCATTTGTTATACTATATTGCAAAAACCAAAAGAGAAAGAACATAAATGCTATTGTACCTTGTAAGAATTTCATAAATTTACTGGAGTGTGATCATGATTCAAAATTCTTATAAGATCTTAAACACTTCCTTATCACTCTTCTATAAAATTTTCACAAATTTTAAATCTTCTTTTATCGCTAAAGCAAATGTACGTATGAATTATCAGGCTTTTATCAGGACGTATCACTGTCAGAATTTTTGGAACATCTTCAAGTATGATAATCATATGAAATTTTTTATAAAAATATTAGTGATACATCAGGAACTTCTACAAAAATTTCAAAAAAAATTCAACGTGGTTTTGACTATTTTTCATTCTGTTCAAATTTGCTGGTAAGGCTTTTATCAGGATAGTAGCATTGTCCAAAATTTTAAAAATTCTTGAATATTGATCACTATCCAAAAATTTTATGAAAATATTAGTGATTCATCAGAATCATGCAAAAAAAATTTCAAAATTTTCAAATGTCGTTTGTACTATTTTTCATCTAGTTCAAACTTGTTGGCCAATGTTTCATATGTATAGTATCAATGTTTGAATTTTTAAAAATTACACAGATCTGATAATCATCTTAAAATTTTATGAGAACATCTATAATGTGTGAGGAACCTTAAAAAAAATTCAATGTTTTTGACATTGTTTGAATCATTTTTTGGTCAGTGCAATTTCACCAAAATTTCGGGAATTTCGACTGAAATTTTGGAGGAAATTTCGGTAGCAAAAAAATCAGATTTGAATTTTTCTTTTTGAATTTTGAATGGATTTCATCCGAAATTTCGGTCGTGAGTGAAATTTTGTTCAAAACGAAATTTGAATCCCCGTTCGTGACGAAAAAAATCCCTGTTCAAAACGGCCGTTACATGGGATGGGATATGCGAGCCATAGATGTTCTGAAAAGCTGTTTTTTTAACTAAAAAACGGTTATAATTTTTTAAAAGACCGTTTAATAAATAGTTAATTTTTTTAAGTAATAAACTGTAAAAGCAGATCTAGCTTAGATTTTAGCTTTTTTAGTCAAAAGCTAAAGCTGACTTTAAACCCCAAACAGGGCCATAGATCTGGTGCAACTCAAGTGGTCTCTATGGAGTGTGGTTCAAAATTGACGATTTGGATTGATTGAAAATTCTGTACATCATTTTTTACTGTACAAAAATAGATCATGGTACTGTAGCAGAATAATGTTGCCTATAGAACCGGTTAAGTTGCGGTCCCACGTAAACCGCATATGTTGTCTGTCCCCTCAAGTGCAGTTGGAACGTCACAGCCTCCCAAGTAGGAATTAAGACCGTCTGATCCTTTTTAGACGGTGAGGATGGAGGCGAAGATAAAAGGATTGGATAGACTTTGACGGCATCTGAGCGCTAGATTTTGATCGGACGGACGGGGATGAAACGGCGCGGTAGCTGCGCGGTAGTTTGGTGGTGGAGTCGGTGGGGTGGCATTTGCGCGGGAGCGAGAGATGGTTTTGCATCAAATGGGCCTGAATATCCTTATGTGCTACGGGCTAAGCAGTAAATAGGCCTCCACCAGGCTGACATTAACGAATGGGCCTAAAGAGTCGTTGGTGCATATCCATAAGCTGCAGCGTGCTGCCACACAAGTCTTTCAGTAAATGAAAACCCAAAAAAGACCCTATAAAAATTAAAAATAAAAACGGAATGACTAGCAATCAATGTCCGATCTGAGAATTTTTTCGGATATCTACAATATTTTTTACCCATGCTGCAACATTTGTAGTTACCGTGTGTAGGGCTGGAAAAAAAGCTCGTTGAGCTGGCTCGGTGGCTCGTTTCAAAATTGCTCCGATTACATTCATTTTTTTTAAATAAAAAATAGTTGATTTGGAACAAGAGTCAACTTCGGCTCGGCTCATTAGGCTCGGCTCGTTAAGCTCGATTCAAAATTGGGTCTCAAACAATACAGAAGACTATAATAAATAAGAATAAATCAGTGTCGAAGAAAGCTCGAAAAAAAGTTCAACTAGCTCGTTATCCACCCCTAACCGTGTGCAACAAAAAACGCACGATGACAGTAAGAATGTCTATTCGGATTGTCGCAACATTTTTATATAGCGCCAAACTAAGCAGTGGCATATGATCAACTTTCTCCTATGGAGTGAAGAGTGGGAGTTCAATAGTTCAAACGCTGTCGGCTGGCACGGAAGCCCCATCACGTACACGACCCGTTGCACGCTTTCCAGAAAAAGGCAAACGCTGATGTTGCAAGAACCTCGTCGGTAAAACGAACTAACCAAAGATCAAATTAATTATCCTGAGCGCTGATTTTGAAAATTAACTTGCTGCAATCATTATTCATGGCGCTACAAATATTGTTACTACCTACACTTGCTCAGATCATATGCCAGTCTGAACATATCAAGGAAATAATATATTTTAGCAGGATCTAAATTCATAAAAGGTTGCACAAAAATATACTATATAGAGAGCAAGGCCAAAGTGTCTTCGACACAGTGATGGATGTTCTTGGATAAACATAAAACAGACATTATAAAGTACATTAACACATAGATGGCAACATTGCAAACTGATTCTAATAATAGTACCGTTTGAAAGATTGTTTCAGAAGAGCAAATTAACAACATATATAAAAACTAAAAGGCATCCTGAGGTTTAAGCAAAATGTGAAGTACAAATATCAAAAGGTTCCATTGTTGCACCATGCAGATGATCGAAACTCCTTACAGAAAGAAAGAACATCTCATGGTAATAGTGGAGCTAATTTCCATACACCGCAAACTATCATGGTAACCATGTGCTGATGTGCATCAAAGATGAACAGTCATCCTAGGGATCGTCGGTAAACTATCATGTGCTGATGTACTGGGAAAACGGTGACGGTAGGCAAAGTAAAGCTGTCACTCTAATCCCTGTAAAATGGATCATATGTATCGATCGCTGCCATAGTCATAATATTCTTCAGAGTCACTAGGTATAGCCAGGTTCTTAACTCTAGCACATTTGGCCAGTAGCTCATCGTCCATTACGCAATCGAAAGAGCAACTGATGTCAAGAGATTCCAGTTGAGGGCAATTGTCAAGGATGGCCGTTAGTCCTGCCTTAGAGAGGCTAAACCCCGACAGTTCGAAGGAGTGCAGCTCTGACATTGTTGGAATTGCACCATGACTCTCCCAGCCGTCGTCGTAATCACAGTAGCCGTAGTCGTAATCACAGTAGCCGTCGTCGTAATCACTGTATATACAAAAACAGCTCAGTCTGAATTTCTTGAGATGGGGACAAGCTTGGCAAACAGATTCAAACAACTTCTCCCTGCAGGAACACTCATATATTGATCGCCTCATTGAATACGACATTTGAAGATCAAGATCTTCAAGGAGAGAAAGCTTGCTGATCGCTTCATTGAATACTCTATTGGATGCACCGTGGAGGATGAGACGGAGGCTTTTCAAAGAGGGTGCTCTGTAGAAATGCCTTCAGATATGTTAGAAGGCATACTTGATAGTGGTAGTAATAGCATCATAAGCTTTGTAAGAGAAGAGTTGAACTAAAAACTTGAATAAGATCTAATGTACAAGTCTTTCACCATCTCACAGATGCTGCAGATTGTACTACTTTATCTGGTGACAAAAACATATCATTATGGAGATTGACACAGTCCCCAAAACTTAAATTTGACTGCTAACTTTTATTGTAATATATTTATAAAACCTAATAAACTTGTAATATTACAAAAATACTCTTCAAGACAAAATTACATATATGATATTAATGCATCCAATCTAAGTATTTAAAAAGATATCGAGAGTTAAAAGTTTAACAGTAGTATCCCAATTTGACAGATTTGCCAGGGTGCACGTGAAAATGTTGTTTGTGCTCGAAAATTTTGCTCCGCACAGATGAAACCGGCAATGCGATCAACACCACTACTGATCCAAAAAGGCATCAATGACAGAGAAGACGGACGGATACCTTTCGGCCAAATAGAGAAGCAAGTCTTCATCGGCGGGGCCCATGAAGGCCTCGCACTGGCCGGCGCTGCGGTCCACGGCGCTCGCAATCGCCGGTAAGCCAACGGACCGTCCCAGGTCGAGGCGGCGCCACAGCGCGGGCTCGTCTACCGCGGCGCTCCGCCACGCCGTGCACGCGAGCTCTGCGCCCCGCATGATCTCGCGCGGCCCCAGCTTGAGGAAGATTGCGAACAGGATGTCGCGGGGCAGTGCCGCCCAGTCCCTTGCCGGCGGGGGAGCGGATTCCTCTGGGGGAGGCTTCTTGCGACGGCGGCCACGGCGGCGGGAGGATGACATGGCTGGGGTGAGGAAGCCTTGGGCAGCCGAAAGCGACAGTGAAGAGTCGGAGTGAAGCTGTGAAGGGAGCGTCGTCTCTGCTTTAACGGCTCAGAAGTTTGACTGATTTCAGTCAAAAAAAAAAGTCAATAGTTATGTAGTCACTCCCTTGCTTAAGTATAGCACGCTGGAGTGGAGAAGACGAAGCATCTTGCAGGTGCGGGATTTACTAGACAGGCTTTTCATATTCTTGCCTGAATCTGAACCGATCATCTAATAAAATGGACGGCACAACAGCTGGGCGTTTCGACTTTCAACGAAAAAACACAGTAACCAGTAACCAGCCCACGGCACCTCGCGCATGGGTGCTATGCTAATCTTTTTCTGAATGCGTACCATTCTATATTTAAATTTTTGTTCATGTCATTCTACAATTTTTAAGATGATTTTTTTATAATTTTTTCCTTTTATATTTCTAGCCTTTAGCTATTTCCAATATCATTTACTATCATACACTAAAGTATATAATAAAGACACACCATGTTAATATATACGGAATTGCTAGGAGTCGGAAGTCCGATTTTTTTGGATGCTGCAACATTCTTTTCTTATTTGTGAAACATTTTTTTCCTATGCGTGAAATATTTTCCTTCAATAACAGTAGAAATATCGATCCGGATCGTTGCAACATTTTTTTCCTATGTGTGAAACATTTTTCCTACGCGTGAAACATTTTCCTTCAATAATAGTATAAATGTGTGCATGAAAAAAATTCCAGACGTTGGAAAAAATGTTGCAGACGTTGAAAAAAGATGTTGCACCGAGTGTCCGACAAAACATACTGAGATCGAATGTGCGGGTGCTAGTTCTCGCCTAATATATAATAAAGATGTGCAATACAGTCTTTTAAATATATGTCTTGATGGAAGAGTAATATCATGACTCTTAATATGAAGGATCATTTGCTTATGTGAAGTGATGGTGGGATTAGTCCTATATTGCTTATCTAAAGTGAGTTGTAGCAGTAAATAATGCATGTCAAATTTAAAAATAGCACTTTTAAGATAATCCTTTTACACGAAGCAAGAATAAAGGTGTAAGCGGAGTGCTATTTTGTAACGTCCAAAAATTCACTAAATTGGAATAAAAAGTTGCCATTTTTTCTGAGGTTTTTATGAATTTTTTGAATTTTCATGTATTTTCTATAATTTTGACATTTAAAGAAAAATATTTTTTCAATAACCTATTGTTGATTCTAATTTTTAAACTTCAAATTCAAATCATAAAAAAGTTTGAACATATTTTATTTAATTCCCAAATAATCCAAAGGTCCTCTCCAAACAATTTCATGAATTGTGGAATTTAATTGATGCTTTTGAAAAAATCATATACTAGATATTGCATTAAAACATAAACACTAAAAGAATTTTTAAGAAAAAACTTGGGATTGGCTATGGTCTGAAAGTTTTACAAAAACACAAGTACTACCCCAGGACCATCTGTAAAAAAGTTTCATTCGATAGCTTTAAAAATTCCAGAAGCTTCAAATTCAAACTTGATTGAAAAATCTGTTTAACCAAAATATAGAAAGCGCTTTTGTCCAGAAGCAGTGTTTGTCGATGGAAGACAGTTTTAGAAATATGCCTTTCTCTTGGGTTCATAACTCTCTCCCCCTCCTCTCCTCTCTCTAGCAAACGGCCCCACCTATCCACTCCCGTCTGGCTTAGGCCCACCTGCTAGCCGCTCATCCCACACCAGAGCATGCCCCGCGCCGCGCCAAGCCACACCATGCGCGCCCACACTGCACCAGCACACACCCAAGCCGCCAAGCGCATGAGCTTGCTGTCACACACACATTGCCTTGTCGCTAGCCTCGCCACGTCCTTCCCCACTAACCATGCCACGCCTAAGCCCCGGTACTTGCACCATCGCCATGTCCTCTCCCCGGGGCTGCACCATAGCCAAGCCATCACGATGTCTGCCATGCCTCGTCGCTTTGTCTCTTGCTACCACTACTGTTGGAGCAGTGTCTGCACAAACACCGCTTCCTTCTTCTCCAACTAGCGCCTGCACCAAAACAGAGCAGAAAACTCACAACGTCCAGACACAAAGCGTGCCGGATGAAACACAGTAAACTTCGGTGGATTGATTCGCAGACTTCTCGCACAACCAATGCAGAGAATACTCTTTTGCCTGGCGAATACTTCTGCCAGCTTTTCTGCTTTGTATTTATAGTAGAGAAGACTAAACAAAACTTAGTTTACATTGACTCGGACTCAAACTCAAAACCGAGTCCTGACTGGAATTAGGATTCCGACTCCTACTGCAATACGATACGTAATAACCAATGTTACTAGCGTAAGCTGAAAATACAACAGATAACAAGATTATGGCTAACAAATCTCCCCCTAATCTTGTTATACCGATCTTACGTCAACTATCCCAAGCTTCTGACGTAATTCTTGAAATCTGATTCGGCCCAATGGCTTGGTCAGGATATCTGCAACCTGTTCTTCCGTTTTCACATGATTGACTTCTATCTTTCCTTCTTCCACACATTCCCGAATAAAGTGATATCTCAGGTCAATGTGTTTACTCCGGGTATGATGAACTGGGTTCTTACTTAGGGCTATGGCTGACTTGTTGTCAACGAACAGCTCTACTATCTTCGGTTGTTCCTTTTTCAAATCAGACAACAACCGACCCAGCCAAATAGCTTGACATGATGCCGCCGCTGCAGCTATGTATTCTGCTTCACACGAGGAAAGAGCAACAACCGCCGCTTCGAGATACCCAAGTTCTGGTTCGACCAAGGTAGAACACCGATCCCATTGTGCTTCTCCTATCATCGTGTCTCCGCATGGTCACCGCCGCAATATCCCGTCAACTTCCACTTCTCTTCTTTGCGCCTCTCAAACAAACATCCATGATTCAGGTTCCTTTCACATAGCGCAAAATATGTTTCACACCGCAAGATCTTTGAAATGAGGTGCCGCCATGAATCTGCGACCATGCCGACAAAGAAAGGCTATGTCCGGTCTTGTATTCACCAAGTATCTTAAGCTCCCAACAAGGCTTCTGATTTGGTTCCATCCACTATCGCACTTGTTTGATCCTTACTTAACTTAAGCCTGTTTTCCATGGGAGTAGCACATGGATTGCAGTCTGCCATTCCAGCTACTTCCAGAATTTTCTTTGCATAGCCCGACTGATTCAAGGTGATTCCATGATTGCTCTGCTTCACCTCGATTCCAAGATAGTAGCTTAACATACCAAGGTCACTCATGCTGAAACACCTTTTCATCTGTTCTTTGAACTCCTTCATCATTGTTATGCTTGAGCCTGTGATGATTAAATCATCCACATACACTCCCACTAGTAACAGCAAGTCTCCTCTTTGCTTCTTGTATATAGCATGATCAACCTGACTTTTCTCAAAGCCCAGAGAAGTCAGTGTTTTGTCCAATTTGGAATTCCACGCTCTTGGCGCTTGACGTAGTCCATAGAGGGCTTTCCTTAGCCTCAGGGCTACTCCAGGTCTTCTGTCATCATCATATCCCGGAGGTTGAGCAACATATACCTCCTCCTCCAAATCGCCATTCAAAAATGCTGATTTTACATCCATGTGATGTAATTCCCATCCTTCTCCTGCTGCCATTGCAATGAGAAACCTGATAGTTTCTAACCTTGCCACCGGAGCAAAGACCTCATCAAAGTCTACTCCCTGCTGCTGTGCATATCCCTTTGCCACCAATCTAGCTTTGTACTTTAAAATCTTCCCATGTGCATCTTTCTTCACCTTGAACACCCATTTAAGTCCAATGGGTTTGTGCTTATCAGGTAGCTGAGCCTTTTCCCAAGTTTTGTTGCTGAGAATAGCCTTCATTTCTTCATCCATAGCTAGCTTCCAATGCTTCGATCTCAGTGCTTCCTCAATGCTTGCTGGTTCTTCAGCTCCTAACAAGCATAAGCCAGAATATTCCTGGGTGACTTCTTGAGTTGACTCATATAGATCTTGTATGGTTCGAAGTTTTCGTGGTGGTGTTTCTTCTGAAGAACTGCTTGAAGGACTTGTACTGAATTCCCGAGGACTGCTACTTTCTCCTGATGATCTGGTGCTCGGTGTGGCTGATACTTCATTATCAGCTGCAACCCTTTCTGAAATTGGAGTCGACGGCTCTTCTTCATGACCACCTTCTTCTTGTGGTTGTATTACTGTCTCCGATTCCTCGTCAGTTGATCTTAATTCGACTTGGAATATATCTCCTGTTGTTGCCGTCAACTTGCCCTGATCATCATGTTGTGTCCAGTCCCAAGCTTCATCCTCTTGGAAAATCACATCACGGGATACATGCACTTTGTTTTTGACAGGATCATACATGCGATAGGCTTTTGATCCTGTTTCATACCCCAAGAATACCACTGGTATGCTGCGATCCTCTAACTTCTTCAAATGTGGTCGCACATCTTTGATATGTTTCGATGTACCAAAAGTGCGTAAATGGTGCACTTTAGGTTTCTGTGATACCATGCTTCATAGGGAGTTTTTCCTTCAATACTTTTTGTTGCGTACTGCTCAAAAGGTAGATCCTGTTACGCGCCTCTCCCCTGAATTTCCGGCATTGCCTTGTTTTTCAAAGACTTCTAGCAAGAGCGACTATTGTTTGATTTCTCCGTTCTGCAACTCCGTTTTGCTGAGGAGAATACGGTGCTGTTAGCCGATGCGTGATGCCTTGCTCAGCTAAATACTCCTCAAATTCAGTGGAGATGAATTCTCCCCCCCGATCTGTTCGAAAAGTCCTCATCTTACACTGCGATTCTACTTCAGCTTTAGCTTTGACTAGCTTGAATGCTTTGAAGGCTTGATCCTTCGAGCTGATCAATACTGCCCACATGAATCGCGAGTGATCGTCAACCATCAGAAGAAAATACTTCTTCCCACCTGGAGTTGCCGGAGAAATAGGACCACACAAGTCTGCATGAACAAGTTCTAACCTCTGTTCTGCTCAAAAGCTCACACTCTTGGGAAATGGAGTCCTGTGCTGCTTTCCTACCAAACATGCTTCACATACTTGATTCAGGTGATCAATACACGGCAGCCCTTCAACCATTCCAGCTTTTCCACATCTCTCAAGAGTTCTGAAATTTACATGTCCATACCGAAGCGTGCCATAGCCATTCTTTATCTCCTTTGATAGTTAAAGACGATCGGCTCAGATCGACAAGATTCATCACATAGAGCCAATTCTCTAGCCTTTTAACTTTAGTTACCAATCTTCCATCTTCATCAAAGATGCACATTGTGCCTTCTTTTATTATCGTCTCATAGCCTTGTTCATCAAGTTGCCCCAAACTCGACTATATTGTCTGATAGAGAAGGAATGTAATACACATTTGACAATGTATGGTGTTCTTCGCTTTTACCTTTGAACAGAGCTGTCCTCTCGCCATGAATCTCCACATTAGATCCATCTCCAAACTTCACAAAACCACGCATCAAGTGTCAAGATCATGGAAAACGGCTCGGCATCCGTCATGTGGTTGCTGGCCCTCAGATCTAAGTACCTGTATCCGCCGATTCGATCTTCCTTTCTCAACGTGGGCTTCATTCCTTCTTCCTTCAAAAGAACTACCTCAAACTTGCTCAGATATTGCTTCTCTTCAGGTTTCGGCCATGAAGAGAACATGGTCTTTTCTTGTTTCTTCTCAATGTAGAGCACCTTCTCCTTCTTGGGTCTCCTGCATTCAGAGGCAAAATGCCCAAAGATATCGCAGTTGTAACATTTGATTTTAGATTTATCAAACTTGCAATATAGCCTGGCATCTGCATCTTCAGAGGTCCTTTCTTGTCGGTACGGCTTTGCCTCTGACTCTTCAAAATTTCTGCCGTATCCTCTTCCTCGGCCACGACCCTGGCCACGACCCCTTCCTCGCCAGCTTCCTCTCCCTCTGCGCTACTTGATGCTTCGTCACCGCCTTTTTTTTACTTACCGACGATCAAGTTTTGTGCTAACATTAGTGGTTACCTTCATCCTTCAATTTGGCAAGGCCGTCCTTCATCGTTTCTTCAATGCCCGAAGTCCGCCGATCGCTTTTGAGATCGACATGGTGAGAGGTCTCCCCATTGCTCAATTGTTCCCACAATTGGCATGAACTTGTCGCATCTTCGCTAAACAACTTCTCGACAACGTCAGATTCCTTCATTTCAGCGCCAAGAGATCGGATTTCACTTACCAGTGTGGTAAGTCGCATTGAAAACTTGTTGATGCTCTCATCATCTTCCATGTTCAATCGGTTGAACTGCCTCTTCAACACCTGAACGCGGGCTTGTCGGACTCGATCTTCCCCTACACGCATTTCCTTTAGCGTGTTCCATGCCTCTCTCGCCGTTTCCTTCTGTGCTATCACCATTAGCACCTCGTCTGGAACGGACTGAGCAAGGGCCGCCAGAGCCCTTTGATCCATCTCTGGATCAACCACATTGGCTCCTTCAATTGCAGCCCAGACTCCGAGAGAGCTAAGGATAATCTTCATCTTCATCGCCCATACGCCATAGTTCGAGTCAACAAGATAGGATATTGTATTGGGACGCTTGCTCTTGTTGCTGGCGCTCTGATTTGGAGCGACATGTTCAGATAATCCCAGTTGCTCTGATACCAATTGTTGGAGCAGTGTCTGCACAAACACCGCTTCCTTCTTCTCCAACTAGCGCCTGCACCAAAACAGAGCAGAAAACTCACAACGTCCAGACACAAAGCGTGCCGGATGAAACACAGTAAACTTCGGTGGTTTGATTCGCAGACTTCTCACACAACCAATGCAGAGAATACTCTTTTGCCTGGCGAATACTTCTGCCAGCTTTTCTGCTTTGTATTTATAGTAGAGAAGGCTAAACAAAACTTAGTTTACATTGACTCGGACTCAAACTCAAAACCGAGTCCTGACTGGAATTAGGATTCCGACTCCTACTGCAATACGATACGTAATAACCAATGTTACTAGCGTAAGCTGAAAATACAACAGATAACAAGATTATGGCTAACAACTACTACTACTATTAGCCATGGCACCTCGCGTAGATGGCAATGTCGTTGGAAATTCCTGCAAAGGCGCCCCGCCATGTCTCCTACCCCTTGTCCATAGAACTGAGCCCACGAGCCAAACACTGAGCCACCTCTCAGCGCATATAAAGAGTCTCGCCATAGTCGCCCTAAGCACAACACACTCCCCTGCCCTTCTCCTTCCCTGAGCCCACATCATTAGCTCCATGGCAAAGCTCCATTGCTGCCGTGTAGCAAGAAAGTGAGCAAGATCAATCCTCTTCCATGGTGAGCAATTTCCCAAATTCCTTTGGGTTGCAACTTCTCTGCTGTGCCTTAACCTTTTCCCCTACCTTCTTCTCATCAGCTTGGCGCTATTGGATCATCGCCGCCATAGCCATTGTCTTCCTTGATTACGGTCACCGTTGCCAGCACTCCACGGTGAGCTCCTCTCCCTACATACTGTTAGAACCCTCCCTTTTGTCATTGAATACCTAGAGAATCTCATGTGCATACCGTACTAGTCTCATTATCAGTGGCTAGTATGCACATTTACAACATTATCATCACATCCATTCATGAAATCACATGTTCATTAATAAAACATAGTATGTACAAGAAGGCCATTACATGCCAAACAAAGTGCATCCGAAGAAATGCAAAACATCCAATAGTGGCAAATCCTTGAGAAATATGCGAACACAATGGCATATGATCAATTACAACATGAATAGTGACATGGCATGTGATCAATTTTCTCCTACTATTGTATACGGTGTGAAGATTGTGGGAGTTCAATAGCTCAAACACTGTTGGCTGGCACAGAAGCCCCACCACGTACATGACCCATTGCACGCTTGCTGCCTGGCAGCCAAAGCCAAACGCTGATGATTCAAGAAACTCTCCGGTAAGATGAACTAACCAAATATCAAATTAATTATCCTGAGCGCTGATTATGAAAACTTGTTGCAGTCATTATTCGTTGCGCTACAAAAATTGTAGCTACCTACAATTACTCCGTAACATATGCCACTGAACATATCAAGCATACAACATATTTTAGCAGGATCTTAATTTATAAAAGGTTGCACATACATATACCACCTTTACTTAACTCCATAGTGTTACCGGCCAAGGAACCCTCCATGTGTCCTCCCTCCATGAAAGCCCCTCAAAAAATACATAATTATGTTTAAGTCTTTTCACCGGTTGAGGTAAAAAATTTTCTAATTTAATTGAGCTAGCAAATAATGTTATAAATTTTTGAAACTTTTTTATAAGGGTTCTCAGATCATTACGAAGCTACCATAAAAAATTCGGATCATGATCACACTTGTAAAATTTTTTTAAAAAAATCTGACAATGCTACTAATGCATTTAGAGCAATTCCATTGATTTAATTGAGATAATAAATCATGCATATAGTACTATGGGGTTATTTGTCACAGCTCCAGCTCCACCAAAATCCGTAGAGTTGGTAGAGTAGGGTATTCCCAACTCTAGAAATTTATAGAGTTAGAGCTGTGAGTATATTAAGAGTTTCAGGTGGTCATCTTATTTACATTTTAGACTAAAGATATAAACTTAATTCGCATGTAAGCTCCAGATTTGAGGTGAAGTTAGGATCTGAAGTTCTGCCAAATAGGACCTATATATAGAGCAAGAACAACCTGTCTTTGACACAGTCATGGATGTTCTTCGAGAAACATAAAATAGACATTATAAAGTACATTGACAACTCATAGATGACAACATTGCAAACTGATTAGGGCTTGTTTAGGAATTGCAATCTCTATCGGGATCCTAGCCAATTCTCGGGGGAAAAAATCTACAGGGCAAGTTTTCCCGGGCCAGCCAAAAGGCCCGTTTGGATGCTTACAAAACAGGGATTTCCTAGCCCAATCGACGTCATTTCCGCAAGGAAAAATTCCTTGACTCCCCACTTGGGAAAGATCTCCCCGTCGTGTTGCCTCTCCTTGCGCATGCTTAGGGTGCGTTTGGTTGTCTGGATGAGGTTGGATAGGATATGGCCATCTAGTTTTGATGGGATGGAGTCATCCAGGTGGTTGTTTGGTTGGGTGGATAGGGATGAGTCAGTTTTTTGTTTGGTTGGATGTATGAGAATGGATGGGATGAGCCAGTTTTTTATTTGGTTGGATGGATGAAGAAGCTCTTGACCCATATGTATGAATTTTTACAATAAATTTTTGTTAAAGACCATAATAGGGTTGTAATCAAAGTTTAATTCAAATAATTGTTCTAAAGTTCAAAAATTAAATATTTTTGTATATAGATTCTTATTGATTTTAGATGAATATAGAAATTTGTTCCATTGAATTTGGATTAAAATTTCAGAAGATAATCAAGATTGAATTTAATTCGGTTTGGAAATTGACTGGAAAAAGGAAATACGCTTTTGGAATTGGGAAAGCGTATTTTACCCTTCAAACTGGCGCCGCTTGCTCTGGCTGACAAGGATGGCCCGCGCGACAGTGAGAAGAAACAGAGGCACTGTTAGGGCACGGCAGCGACTGAATTCCGGTGATCTTCCGGTGACGGCGAGGACAGGGGAAGCATCAGCTCGGCAAGACGCATCCAAAGGTGAAACCCATTCAGCTAGAGATGAAGCAGAGAGGTGCGCCACCAAGATTCAAGCGGTGGCGCTAATGGCGCGTGGCCGGGAGTGAGAACCAAGGCGTGGGAGCTTGAATGTGTAGCATATTTAGCATCTACAGGTTATGGTGATCCCATTTTTGAACTTATTCTGGCCGGAGAGTGGCCGAGGAGATCCAGCGACGGGCGACCGGAGTTGAAAAAGAAGGAGCAAGGCGGCAACTTGATTTCGCATGAAGAAGCTCAAATATTTTTTAGGGTTCTTGATCTTTTTAGCTTGGTGATGCTCTAGCTCAAAGGAATTTGGGTTTGGATCTTTGTATTACGAGAATTTGGGCGAGAGGAGATGATTTCTCGTGGGGGCGACTGAAGACTCACAGGCGACGGGTGGGAATGGGATGGCTCAGGTGCCGGCATCTGTTCCACCGTTGTTGCCTCGATCGGTGGCTGGCGGCGTGGCCGGGGGCGATGTGCCCGCTCTGCCGTGGCGAGCTCCTCACGGCGACGTCGTTCGCCAGCGAAGATCGAAGGAGACACGCGCGACTGGGATGGCCTTGTCCAGGCAAATTCGTAGGATCAGTCTATCCGGCATCTTCACAGAATATGCCTTTTTTCTGGATGGCCTCATCCACCCAATGCACCCACCCAAACACCTGGATGAGTGAAAAAATAGGATCTCCCTATCCCACCCAGGTCTTGCGCTTGAACCAAACACACCCTTACCTCATGATGACCCTCATAGCCTCCGCCTCCGCCCCTCGTTGGCCGCCATTGCTAGCCGCTCGCCTTGCCTCCCGTCGACTATCTCTGCCCATCCATCGTCTCACCTCCCGACAGCCACCTCCGCGCCTCGTCTCCCATCCCGATGGCTGCCTCCTACGCTGTGTGCCTCTCGATGGTTTGAGTTTTCTTCCTACCGCAAATGTTACCACTCCTCTTCTCTATTTGGTTTTGTTTTCTCAGTTTTGGCTTGAATTAGTATTGAGATCTGATACCAATGCAATCGGATCTGATGTTATGATTTAGTTCACTATGGATTTGTAGTTTGCTCGTGTTATACCTCTACTCGATCAACGTTATAAACATGTACCTGATCAACGTTAGAAACCTGTTCACTATAGCTCCAGCACAATTTGGTGAAGTTGCTGCTCGTCTGATTTTGTCATGTGGCTTGAGCTTTCAAACTATTGAGGAGGTTCTGAAGAAAATGGAGGATGCATCTGTGTTTCCCCACATATCTTTGATATCTATATTCAGAAAATATCAGCCAGTTCTTGCACTTTGCCACTTTACCCAATAAGGGGAGCAAGAACTAAGATGGAAACGCTAGAAGGGTAGCATTTTTTGAGGTATCTCTGAATTAATCCTAGAATTGGGAAGTCCTTAAAATCGTCATAGCATTTTTGGAACCTTTTCAACTTAAACCGGCTGCAAAAGCAGCATGTTTTAACAAGGCCTTGGGAATGTTTTTTTTTTCTTACTTGATACTGCTGTGACTTTTTGGCCACATATAGATGTTTCCTTCAGTACTAATTCACCATTGACTATCTCTGGTTTTTTTTCTGATAGTGTTATCCTTTTGAATTGCTTGTCAATAGAGAACATATTGCTTTCTCATACACAATTTACTATTTTCTCATACACAATTTTCTATAAATTTTGGGGAAGAAAGCTGAATATCAGCGTAAATAACAAAAGAAAGAAATTGCCGTGGGCCCGTGGCTATCATTTCATGATGATTCTTCCTCCCTAATAGTAACGCATCTGGGATATACTACTACTCTATTAGTACTAACCTACAGAGTGTTGTAGAAGGAAGGAATAAGCTTGGAAAGAACATGGCCTGGCCAATGGTAGAACCCAATAAAACGGCATTGTCATTTTGGAGCCACTGCTGGCCCCGAAAGTGCAGCTAATCTCTCTGATGCTTTTGTATTTGTTTGTTTCACTGGATTTGCTTGCTTCTAGATATAATTTTTTCTTCCTAGTAGCATGGCTTTCAACTGGCAGAACTGTGGTTCAGTCATGAACTCATGATTAAAATGAGCATGGAATATGTTGCTGAAGATATGGTAACAGTGGACTAGTTTAGGTGAATTAAGATTGTTTCCATTTCAGCACATGATACTGTGGTCTAACATAGTTAATAAGGCAGACTGAGTAAACAAGAATTGGACAGCAGTAGCAGGAAAACAGCTGACTCACAAACTAATATCTCTTTTGGTTTCAGATTCATTAATTCCAGATGATATTTTGATTGTTTATTCTTTTGAATAAGGACAATTAAGTCCGAATTTCCTCAGTAGTCATACAGGGAATGGGTTGGGCTAATTCTCTGGTTAGAATTATTGAACGTGTGAGCGTTTGCCCTTGGAATAAGAAATTAGAATCAGTTTTCTACATATCTAAAGCCAAATGACTGGCACTCAACTATGTAAGGAAGCTTGAAATGATAGTCATAGTACCGTTTTCAATATCATTTCAGAAGAGCAAGGTAACAACATATATAAGAACAAGAACTAGAATGCAGCCGGATGTTTAAGCAAAATGCGAAGTACTAACGCCCAAAAGGTTCAATTGTTGCACCATACAGATGAAACTCCTTGCAGAAAGAAAGAACTTCACATGATAACAGTGGAGCTAATTTCCATACACTCGAAAACTGTCATGGTAACCATGTGCTGATGTGCATCACAGATCACATGTGCTGATCATTCAAGAACAGTCATTCAAGGGATTGTAGGTAAATTTAGTACTCGAGGTGACCATCACCGGGAAAATGGTGACGGTAGGCAAAGTAAAGCTGACACTCTAATCCTTATCAGATCCATAGTCCTCAAATGGGTAATATTCATTATAAGAGTGAACAGGTAGAGTCAGGTTCTTAACTCTAGCACATTTGGCCAGTAACTCCTCGTCCATTAGGCAATAGAAAGAGCAACTGATGTCAAGAGATTCCAGTTGAGGGCAATTGTCAAGGATGGCCGTCAGTCCTGCCTTAGAGAGGCTATAACCCCAACAATTCAAAGGAGTGCAGCTCGGACATTGTTGGAATTGCAAGCGTTTCTCCACCATGACTCTCCCAGCCGTCGTCGTATTCAAAGTTTATATAAAAACCGTTCAGTCTGAATTTCTTGAGATGGGGAAAAGCTTGGCAAACAGATTCAAACAACTTGTCCGAGGCACACTCATATCGCGTCATTGAAAACTGCATTTCAAGATCAAGTTCTTCAAGAAGAGAAAGCTTGCTGATCGCCTCATTGAATACTCCAGTGGATGCATCGAGGAAGATGAGACGGAGGCTTTTCAATGAGGGTGCTCTGCACAAATGCCTTCAGAGATATTAGAATACATACTTGGTAGTGGTAATAATAGCATCATAAGCTGTGTTGGAGAAGTGTTGAACTAAAAACTTGAATAAGATCTAATGTACAAGTTTTTCACCATCTCACAGATGCTGCAGAATATACTACCTTCTCTTGTCACAAAAACATATCAACATTGACACAGTCCGAAAAATTTAAATTTGACTGCTAAATTTTATTGTAATATATTTATAAAACCCAATAAACTTGTAATATTACAAAAATACTCTTCAAGACAAAATTACAGATATGATATTGATGTATCCAATCTAAGTATTTAAAAAAGATATCGATAGCTAAAGTTTTAAAAGTTTGGCAGTAGCATCCCAATGTGACAAATTTGGCAGAGTGCACGTGAAAATGTTGTTTGTGCTTGAAAATTTTGCCAGTACTGATCTAAAAAGGCACCAATGATAGTAGTGTGATACCAGTACCACAAAACAAGACGGACGGATACCTTTCGACCAAATAGAGAAGCAAGTCTCCATCGGCAGGGCCCATGAAGGCCTCGCACTGGCCGGCGCTGCGGTCCACGGCGCGCGCAATCGCCGGTAAGCCCACGTACCGTCCAAGGTCAAGGCGGCGCCACAGCGCGGGTTCGTCTACCGCGGCGCACCGCCACGCCGTGCACACGAGCTCTGCTGCCCGTATGATCTCGCGCGGCCCCAGCTTGAGGAAGATTGTGAACAGGATGTCGCGGGGCAGTGCCGCCCAGTCCCTTGCCGGCGGGGGAGCGGATTCCTCTGGGGGAGGCTTCTTGCGACGGCGGCCACGGCGGCGGGAGGATGACATGGCTTGGGTGAGGAAGCCTTGAGCAGCCGAAAACGGACCAACTGCTGGTCGTTTCGACTTTCAACGAAAAAAACACACTAACCAGCCCACGGCACCTCGCGCGTGGGTGTTATGCTAATCTTTTTCTGAATACTCCCATTCTATTTTTACATCTTTTTATGTCATTCTACAATTTTTAAGATGATTTTTTATATTTTTTTCTTTTATATTTCTACCCTTTAGCTATTTCCAATACCATTTACTATCATAGACTAAAGTATATAATAAAGACACACTATGTTAATATATATGGAATTGCTATGAGCCGGACTTTCGATTTTTCCGGATACTGCAACATTTTTCCCTCTTCGTGAAACATTTTTTTCTATGTGTGAAACATTTTCCTTCGATAACAGTAGAAATGTCGATCCAGATCGCTGCAATATTTTTTTCCGTGTCTAAAACATTTTTTCCTACACGTGAAACATTTTCCTTCGATAACAATAGAAATGTATGTGCAAAAGAAAATATTGGAAACATTGGAAAAAAAAGTTGCAGATGTTGATAAAAAATATTGCATCGAGCGTCCGACAAAGATCGAACGTCCAGGTGCTAGTTCTTGTCTAATATATAATAAAGATGTGCAATGCAATCTTTTACATATATGTCTTGGTGGAAGAGTAATATCACGACTCGTTATCATGAAGGCTCATTTGCTTACGTGGAGCGATTGTGGGATTAGTCCTATATTATTTGTCTAAAGTGAGTTATAGCAGTATATAATTAATGCATGTCAGATCTAAAAATAACAACTTTAGGTTAATCTTTTTATACGAAGCAAGCAGTGTGTTATTTTGTAACATCCAAAAATTCATTAAATTGGAATAAAAAGTTGCCAATTTGTTTTTTTGAGGTTTTTATGATTTTTTTGAATTGTCATGTATTTTATAGAATTTTGGCATTTAAATAAAAATGCTTTTTCAACAACCTATTATTGATTCTAATTTTTAAACTTCAAATTCAAATCATCAAAAAGTTTGAACATATTTTATTTAATTCCCAAATAATCCAAAGGTCCTCTCCAAACAATTTCATGAATTTTGGAATTTAATTGATGCTTTTGAAAAATCATAAACTAGATATTGCATTTCACTAAAAGAATTTTTACGAAAAACTTGGGATTGGTTATGGTCTGAAAGTTTTGCAAAAACACTAGTACTACCTCAGGATCATCTGTAAAATGTTTCATTTGATAGCTTTAAAAATTTCAAAAGCTTCAAATTGAAACTTAATTGAAAAATCTGTTTAACCAAAATATAGAAAGCACCTTTGTCCAAAAGCAGTGTTTGTCGATGGAAGACATAGTTTTAGAAATACGCCTTTCTCTTGGGTTCATAACTCTCTCTCCCTCCTCTCCTCTCTCTAGCAAATGGCCCCAACTGTCAGCTCCCGTCTGGCTTAGGCCCACCTACCAGCCGCTCATCCCACACCAGAGCGTGCCCTGCCCCGTGCCAAGCCACACCATGCGCGCCCACACTGCACCAGCACACGCCCAAGCGCATGAGCTTGCCATCACGCGTGCATTGCTATGGGAGGGCAGGAGCTTGCCGACATGGTTGGCACTGAAGGATAGCGGCGGCGGCAACTATGGGAAGGCAGCACTAGGATTAGGGCTGGAGTAAGGTGACCCTGTGCTCCCCCTTATATGGCCGGTGCAGCCAAGTCCGGCTCAAGCACGGCATGTACGCTGAGACCACCCCACCCAACATCGAGTTCCGGGGAGCAGGGTCGCGGGCAAGAATGACGGTTGAGGGCAGCCATGACCGAGCAAGGAAGAGAGGAGTGGCAAATCCTCGAGAAATAAAATGGCATATGACCAATTCAAGTATGAATAGTGACATTTTATATAGTGCTCGATAAATTTGGGTGCTCCTTGACCGGCATGGCATGTCAATCGGATCCCCAAGCTCGGAAGGCCCCGACCACGACCTTGGTGCATACTGAGACGCTCGACCTAGAGCGCTGTGGACCCGAGCTCGACCTCGCCGACCTCGAGCTCGGCGGGATCTCGCTCAAGCCTTGGTCGCGCCTGGATTTCGGATCTAGCATTTGACCGTGAGCTACGGAGAGCGGGTCGGGGATGACTCAGAGGCGCGGCAAGTCCGGCGATTGCCGCCAAAACCACGATGTGCATGAAGGCCCCTTCCCGGGGATATCTCCCGACCGTTGCGTGCAGAGGGAGTATAAAGACCAAGGACGCGCAAGCTCCGAGGACAACAAAGACAACCCAGTACACACAGCAGCTCGAGCTAGGAATCACCATTACTGTCTTGAGTTGTAAACACCTCCCTGTACATCGATATAACAAGAATCACCGCCGCAAGGCGACTGGAGTAGAGCTATTACCTTCACAGGGGCTCGAACCAGTATAAACCTTTGTCTCGTGCTCGTTGTCGCCTTGTTCACCATCATCACGATCGTTTTCCCCGCTCGAGCGAAACACACGGGTCCCATAATACATCGACCCCACCTCACTTTTTGCGGTTGGCGATCCCGATCGCCGACAACCGGCGCCACCGTGGGGCCCGATTGTTTCGCTCTTCGCAGAACGACACCAGATCCTGTGAGCATGGCGCCCTTCATCGATGGATTTTCCTGCACGGACTCGACTCCGTGTCCTCGTTTCACGCCGCCGCCGCCGCCGAGCAAAGACGCTCGTGGCGACGGTCAAGGCGCCGAGGAGATGCGGATGACCGTGATCCGCAGACCAAGACGCTTGTCGGATGGTGCAGTTGCCATCAACAAGCCATAACCGCTCTCCGGCGGAGGCCCAGAGAGGGCCAAGACGTCTTCGAGCCACCCAGCTCCTCCTATGGGGGCGCCTCGCGCTATCGCTGGTCATGGCCGACCCGATAGGGCGGTCGAGCTCTTTGGCCGAGCCCTGGCCGAAGAACTCGATCGGGCTGCGACCGAGGTCGCACCTCCGCAGCACCGAAGTCAACACTCGGGGACCCGCTCCCAGAGAAGTAATGATAACACGTCGCGCCGTCACCCGCGTCGGACGCCTCCTGCGCAGGAGGTAGCCCCCGGGCAACGGGCTCGGGACGAGGCTTTGACATAGACGCGCCGGCGTCCCACGGCACCGCGACCAGAGGGCAGCCCGAGCCGAAGCACTCCGAAGTCGACCGGGCGGCGGATCTGCGGATCTCTCCCGGGACGTTCCGCCCAGGCGCCATAGGGTCCAGGACCGCCTGCGTTACCAACCAGGTGATTCCCGTGCCCGGCACCATGGTCGCTCTCGCCGGAGGTCGGGCCGCCGAGCGACCTCGACTCGAGTCCCAAGAAGAAGAGGACCTTGTCGGCGATGACCACGATCCGGCGTGCTGCTGTCGACCTACGGTGATGGCGATTCGACGACCTTCGTCACAGACGGCATACCGCCCCGCTTAAGTTCAAGCCTACGTCGAAGCGTTGACGGGACCAAGAACCGGACGAGTTCTTGTCCATCTACTCGACCGCTATCTGGCGCCGGGGACGAGCTCGTGATGGCAAACTACCTTCCGACCGTCCTAGACGGGGCCGCGAGGACCTGGCTTTTTAACCAGAAGCCTGGCTCCTTCAGGTCGTGGCGCCAAATCCAGAATGCCCTTCGCTCCAACTTCCAAAGTTGTTACGAGCGGCCGGGGAGGGAGAAGGACCTGGATCGTGTCATCCAGGGCAAGAACGAACCACTACGCAACTTTGTGCGGTGATTCATCCGCACGAGGAACCTGATCCCGAGCATTTCCGACGAGGCCGTCATCAAGGCCTTCAAGTTCGGGGTCCGTGATCGACGCCTCACCGAGGACCTGGAGATCACATCGAGGCTCAGCGTCAACAAGCTTTTTCGCATGGCGGAGCGATACGCGGACGCGGACGACGCCGTCCGCTGGAAACGTGACTACGACCAAGGCAAGCTTGGTCTAAACCAAACGAAAGCCGGCCCTTCCAACTCCAGGGGCGCCGACCACGGCGCCACCTCCAAGAAGCGGAAGCGCGATCGCAGGGCGGCGAGGTCTCATGGTGATCGTTTCGGCGGATGGCCAGCGCGAGGTCCTCGAGGTCCGAGGTCAAGCTCGGGAGGACTCTAAGCCTCGCCAAGGTCGACCTCGACCTCACCAGGCGAAGAACCAGCCCCAGCAGGAGGGCCAACGATCCGGACCCCGGCGGACCGATGCTCGGCCGCAGGGGGCCGAGGGGCGCACGGGATATGACGAAGCAAAGTTCTGCCTATTCCACAGGGCGGCCGGCCACGACCTGCGGGCCTGCAGGGCATGGCAGAATAAGCTGGACGCTTTCTATGATGGGCGGGGTGAGATGCCCGTGCTCCCGAAGGATGACGACCAGCCCGACCGGGTGAATGCCGGCGCGGAGCACGACGACCTCGATTTGGAGTTCCAGCAAGGCGAGCGCCGGATCGATGTCATCTTCGGTGGCTCGTCGGCCTACCAGACCAGGCGCGAGGTCAAGGCCGCGCGTGGACCATCTACGGTGTCGCCATTTGGGAAGCCCATCGAGCGACCATTTCGCAAGTGGTGGGGCCACCATCACCTTCTCTCGTGAGGACGCCTCTCTGTATGGCCCGAGACACGAAGACCGCTTTGGTCGTGACCCGACCATCGGCAACACCGCGATCGGTCGCGTCATGGTCGGCGGCGGCGCCTCTCTTAACTTCTGCGCGGCGGGGTGCTTGACCGGATGCAGATTCCCGGTCGAAGGTCAAGAACGCCGCCATTCCCTTCTTCGATCGTGCCGGAGCTCGACCATTCCCAGGCGGTGGTCTTGCCCGTCACCTTCGGGCTCGGACAACTTCGACCGAGTGGTCACCTTCGAGGTGGTCGAGGGCGACCTCCGCATAACGCCATCCTCGGCGGCCCGCCTTGGTCAAGTTCATGGTCACAACCACTATGGCCACGGTGCATGAAGTCGCTCGCCCCAACGGCATCATTACCGTCAGGGTGATCTGCAGCGGCACATGGATGCGAGACCAAGGCCTTGGCTCTTGCAGTATGCGCCCAGCCATGTCCGAGGCGACGACAAAGAACGCCCGCCAGGAGGCGGCAATCCAGCCTAGTGAGGCAACGAAGGCCATGCCGCTCGATGAGTGTGATCCGACCAGGTGCGTCCACGTCTCGGCCGGGCTGAGTTCCAAATAGGAACTCGAGCTCGTCACCTTCCTTCGCGCTAACAAAGGTATATTCGCTGGGAGCCCGCGGACATGCTGGCCCCGAGGGAAGTGATCGAGCACAAATTGCGGTGGGATCCGGCCCGACCAGCGCGCGAGAAGCCGCCGCTTCTCCGGAGAAGGTCGCGATCATCAAGGAGAACCTTGACAAGCTTTTGAAGGCCGGGTTCATCAGAGATTGATTACTCGAGTGGGTAGCCAACCCGGTCATCGTTCGAAGAAAGGCGAAAGTGGAGAATGTGCGTCGACCATACGGGGTTGAACTCGGTTTGCCCGAAGGACAACTTCCCGCTTCACAAGATCGACGGATCGTCGACTCCACCTCAAACGCCGGGATGTTGAGCTTTCGACACTTACCGGGATACCACAGATCAAGTGGCGGTCGACGGCTTAGCGGCAAAGATGCCTTCATCACGCCATTTGGCACCTATTGCTACACGACCATGTCATTTGGTCTGCGCAATGCGGGGGCCACTTTTCAGCATTTGATGACCAGGACGTTCGAGCCGCAGATCGGGCGGAACCTCGAGGTCTACGTCGACGATATTATAGTCAAAAGCCTCTCTGAAGGCAACCACGTTCGTGACCTCGAGGAAACCTTCACTAACCTAAACAGGCACAATATCAAACTCAACCCTGAGAAGTGCGTGTTCGGCGCGGCGTCCGGTAAGGTGCTCAGCTACATGATCGGGGGCTCAGGGGTTGGTCCAAACCCGGAGAAGATCGAGGCGATTGAGAAGATGACGCCCGACCTCGATCAGCGGTGCAAAGCCTCACCGACGCATGGCCGCCCTAAGGAGGTTCATTTCGAGGCTTGGCGAGCGTGGGCTCCCATTCTTTCGGACCCTGTGCAAGCACGGGGGCTTTGAGTGGACTCCAGAGGCGCAGCGGTCCTTCGACGACCTGAAGGTATATCTGTCGTCCCCACCTCTCCTTACAACGCCGCAACCTGGTGAGAAGTTCTTCGCTCTACCTGCGGCCACCGCCCATTTGTCGATCTTTGTCTGGTGGCGAACAGGGTCTCAAAGAAGACCCAATCTATTACGTCAGCGAGGTCTTGCACGGCCCGAAGGAGCGCTACCCGCAGGTACAGAAGCTGTTGTATGCTCTCCTCATGGCTTCGCGGAAGCTCCGGCACTATTTTCAGGCGCACTCCGTGGTTGTCCCGAGCAACTTCCGCGCCGGGACATCTGAGAACCGGAGGGTGGCGACGAATCGCCAAGTGGGCCATGGGCTGGCGGCGTTCGACGTCCGTGTCATGGCACGCACGACCATAAAGTCGCAAGTGCTCGCCGACTTCGTGGTCGAGCAGACGTCGCAGCCCGCTCCCGAGCTTCAAGACGAAGAGGAGAAGCCCTGGGTCATGTTCTTCGACGGCTCGAGGTCCTTCAAGCGCTCGGGGGCTGGGATCCTTATCCTTACCCCGCGCGGCGATAAGTTGAGGTACGTAATTCGTTTTGGCTTCCCAGCGACCAACAATGTGGCGGATCTAAAGCCCTCTGGCCGCTTATGAGCTTGCAAGGCTTTGGGTGTCGTCGCTGATCGCGAAGGGTGACTCGGCTTCGTCATCAACCGGGTTCAACAAGGACTACCGGTGCTCGGGGACTCGATGGCAAAGTACCTCGCCGAGGTGCGCAAGATGGAGAAGTGGTTCGAACTTGGAGATCAAGCACATCCCAGAGAGACAACTCCAAAGGCGGACTTTCTCTCCAAGCTCGGCTCCTCGACAGCGATATCCCACCCGATGTCATCCTCGAGACATCGGGCGGCCCCATCGATCTCGACCAAGAGGTCGTGCCATTGTGGTCGGGGTATCCCCCTGGGCGAGGCCATCCACAATTTCCTTGCGGGCGACATGCCACCCGACCTGCCGAGAGGAGCCGGATCAAGCAGGCGAGTCTATACGCTTCGAGGGAAAGCTCTCTGAGCGAAATGTTTAAGCATCTTGACGCGGTGCATCTCCACGGAGGAGGGTAAGTACCTCCTACATGACATTCACTCAGGCCTCTGTGGGGCGCACTCTTCGTACAGGACAATGGTCGGCAAGGCCTTTCGCATGGGGTACTATTGGCCTTCGGCGCTTCAGGATGCTCGTGATATCGTCCGCACTTGCCGAGCATGCCAGTTCCACGCCCGGAAGTCGCATCAGCCCGCCCACGCGCTCCGGACCATCCTTCGCTGGCCCTTCTCGACATGAAATTTGGACATCCTCGGCCCTTTTCCTCAAGCAACGGGGAAGAGGTTCTGCTCGTCATTGTCGACACCTTCACCAAGTGGATAGAGGCTGAACCGGTCTCAACCATAACTGCTCGGGCGGCAGTTCGTTTCTTCCGCTTGTTCGTGGTCACCAGGTACGGGGTTCCATGCAAAATTATCACTGACAACGGTACCCAGTTTACCAGTGAGTTGTTCCAGGAGTTTTGCGAGGAACTCGGCATCAAAATATGCTTCGCCGGTGGCTCACCTCGAACAACGGAAGCGTGAGCGCGCCAACCGCAAATTGTCGAGGCGTCAAGAAGCGAGTTGCGTGATGAGCTCGTCGACACGGCAAGGCACGGTGGACGAACTTCCACCGCCCTATGGTCTATTCGTACCACGACAAAGCCGAGCCACGAGGGTCCACACCCTTCTAGCTCGTGTTGATGCAATCGGCCGCAATCCCGCCTCCCGAGGTCACTGCTGGGCTCTGCCAGAGTTAGCTTGGACCAAGTCGACCGAGCACGAACGGTCTCTCGACCTCACCCTCGCGAGAAGAAGTAAGTGCCGTGCATCGCCACGATCAACGCACTACCTGCAAACTCTTCGCAGACATGCGTCTCGGTCGATACGACCTAGGAAGCTCCTTGTTGGGGACCTAGCCCTGAGGCGGATTCAGAGCTCGTCCAGCACCAACAAGTTATCCCCGCGGTGGGAGGGCCCCTATAGAGTTGTTTCAACAGATCGCACGGGGGCTTACCGGCTAGCGATGCCCGATGGCAGAGAGCTCTCTAGCTCGTGGAACATAGATCAGCTTCGGAAGTTTTATGTGTAACCTCTATGCCCCACATTTCAATAAAGCTGGTCTTTCATTTTTACCCCTTTTATATCTGCTTCCACTTGTGTTGCTGCTATTCTTTTTCGGCGGCTCCTTCTTTTTTTCGAACACGACCTTCGTGCGCAACGCATTCGCTCCTAGTCTAAGTGACGCGGGTTTACGTTCACCCCCAGCGGACGAGCTAAACGTAAGCCGAACCTCTTCACCATCTAGCTCTCCCCTGTGCCCGGGCTCGAGCCAAGAACCCCGTCGCTTTGGCTGTCGAGCAATGCGCATGGTCGCAAGGGCCGTTCGAGCGCTAATCTACTTAACGATGTTCGCTTCGTGTCCTTCTACCTTTGCGAATTGTTCCTCAACTTTGCAGGTCGTGGCCTCTCGTCCGCATCTACGTCTTGTGCCCAAGGCACGCGTCGCTCGACCTCGGGCCCAACGGGAAGTGGGTATAGCTACCCTGGCGCACGACCTAAAGAGCACGGCACCAAGCAAACAAGCAAAGCAAAAAAGAGACTTCAAGTATCCCCAAACCACGAATTCTACAACAGGACGAGGTTTCTTTGTTCACCAAAACAATCCACTTCATTAGTACATTCCTTGCTTTTTAACGTTTCTCTACAAAGTTGGCCATCTCGCGGCAAACTTTTTCCGCCTCAGTGGGCCACTTTTGCCTTGAGGTTGCGATCTCCTCTCGAGGTGGAGGGCTTCTTTGGGAAGCATCCACACCGACGCCGCTGTCTTCAAGCTTGGGCAGGCACTCTTTGTCGCTACTAACGGCTCGAGCTTCTCTTCGAGCCCGAGGACCCTGGTCTCGGGCCCAGGAGGCGACCTCACGGGAGCCTTCTCCAGCGTCTCGACCTTAGCGTGCTCGGCCTCGAGCGCCTTGGTGGCGCGGTCGAGCTTCCCCTCAAGCTCGAGGATTTTGGCCTCGAGCTCGGGGGACACCCTCGCCGTGGAGTGTGCTTGCTCCGCAGCGGCCTTCTCCAAGACCTTGACCCTGGCCTTCTCGATTTCGAGCGCCTTGTTGGCGCGCCCAAGTTCCTCCTCGAGCTCAAGGATCTTGGCCTCAAGCTCGGAAGTCGACGCCTCCGCGGAAGCCTTCTCCAGAGCTTCGATCTTGGCCCGCTCGGCCTCGAGCGCCTTGGCTGAATGTGCACGCTCCTGCTCCACGGTCTTAAAGCCGTGCTCGCGCTCAGAGGCTCTGGCCTGCTCGAGCTCGGCCGCGTGGGCTACCTCCTGCGCCGTCATCGTCAAGACGATTCGGCGAGCTCTTGGGCTGTTGCTCGAGCTCCCCCGCTTTCGACCTCAATGGTCCGGATGAGCTGGCGCGCTCAACCTCCGCGCCTCTCTTTGCGTCGAGGAGGCCCTTGGTGTGCACGCAACATGCTCTGAAGGCCTTGTAGCCCCGAGAGGCATGACCGATCACCTTCACGACAAAGAGGATAGCCGGAATGAGAAGGGACAAGGGACTTGGACTAAGATCTCTGGCGCAAGGGAGGTCCTTACCTCATGAAGGTGACCCTCGAGCGTCGCGGTGAATTCCTCGCGATCATCGATCTTGATTCTTGATCTCCTCCTCTTCGTCGTCCGCCATGCCGGTGTCAAGGACGGCCTCGGCCACCACTCGCACGCTCGGGCTAGGACCTTGAATTCCGCCTGAGGGCAGTGGCCGTCATTGCCTCCTCCAAGAGACCAACCCGGCCACGGGAGGGCGTGATGGCGATGTCGGCCCGACCCTGCGGCGGGGCTCCCACTCGCCTCCCGGCGCCAGAGGATTTGCACTGGATCCGCCGCGGCACTCACGACCTCCGTGGCCTGGGATGCCGCGACCTCGGCCCACGCAACTTGAGCGCATGGCCGGGAGGTCTGTGGAGCTTACGACCCGATCACCTTCGGTGGCCGTGAGGTCGGCGACCGACGCCCGGGCTGATCGTGGTGGTGGGGTTTGGGAGGTCACTTCAAGTGTGGCCTCAAGGCCTGAATGTCCTCCTCACGGTGGCCTCGGGAAGCCTCGTCGGCGGCGGTGAGTCGTGGGCCCCGCCAGTCGAGTCCCCGTGGCCGCGGAGTTCGTTTTCTTCAGACGAGTCGTCGAGCCCTTGGTAGAACTTCGCCGACCAAGGGTTGGCTCGGGATTTGAGAAGGAGGCGTGTCCCGTGACGATCGCGGCCGGAGACCGGCTCAGCGTTCTCCTCCTCGGACTCGGACTCGCATACTGGACAATGACCATCGTCAAAGCGGGCAAGTTTCGAGCTAGGGTGCTCAAGGTCTGCGATCAAAAGCATACACTAAGCGAAGATCTGAAGGGGCGGTATGACCGGGATCTGGGAGGCTTACTTGGTCACGGTCTCCTTCTCGCCAAGGGTCGTCGAAGGTCTTGTTGCCCGATGCCGAGGCGCCCGCGCTTGCGTGTCCTCGCGACTGAGGTCTCGGGGTCGAGCCGCTCAGATCGCCCGCCCGTGGGTTCGAGCTCGAGGCTGGGCGGAGTGCTTTCGAAGGCTGGCGGCGGCGGCCTCTCGCTTCTTGCATAAGGAAAGCTCATCAAACGGCAAGGCACCTAAACACAAGCTCGGGGGCTCGACTAGTAGGGCTCTTACCGTGGCGCGGTCCCCCCACTCGACATGGCATTTCTTCGCCTCCGTCTGGCTTGATCCGGCCGGGGGAGGTCGCTTCTTCCCTTTCATGCTCCTGCCCCCGCCGGGCAGCGGGAGCATCCTCCTGGCCGTTTCCAGCAACTCCTGGTGGGCCTACGAGCAAGCGAAGCTCAGGAAGGGGCTCGCGGGCAAAAGACTCGAGCGCTTGGTCGGGTGACTTACCTCGTCCTTTCGACGGAGTACATTCTTCGGGACGGGGTTGCCGATGACGTACTCGTGCGCCTGCTTCCCAAACATCTCGACCATCCTGGCGGAGACCCAGGATTCTTTCGGCGCTGCAAGACAAGCGGTTGTCAAGAGAAGATCGGAGGGTGTACGCAAGCCAGACCTTGGGGCAAGAAGACTTACCAGACGTGCCCTCGCGGGTCGAATCGTCGCCCCCCTGGATCTCGTAGAACGGGTGCTCCCTCCGCCTAAGAGGGGACACACGGTTCCGAAGGAAATCGTTGGCGATCGCCTGCCCGTTGAGGCCGCGCATGGCACAGATATGAATGAGGGCGATGGCCTCCTCGTCAACCTCGAGGTCGTCCGACTCCGGAGTCTCCTTCTTGCGGTTGGCGATGGGGGTCCCTTCGTACACCAGCGTCTCGGTCTCACCCCTCTTCAGGTAGAACCAGCGCTCGGTCCACGGGCCGAGGGAATCCCGAGGTTGGAACTTGGGGAAGGACCATTTGAGCCCGACCCGCTGCCGGAAGTAGAGGCATCCGACCACGGGGTCCTTCCCGGAGCGGAAGAGACCGAAATCTGGGAAGAAGAGCGAGGAGTCGGGAGGATCCTAGAAATCCCTCGCATAGATGGGAAAAGATGGTGAGGAGAAGAACGGAGTTTGGCACGAGTTGATGAGCTCGATGTTGCGGTGGAGAGGACCTTCGCGACGAACTCACTCTCCGGGTCCATAAGCCAAAGAGGGCATAGTGCTTTCGGTCTGAGCGATCTCGTCGTCCTTGGGGTGCGGCTCGGTCTCGTTGCGGCCCGCCATGTAAGCGGATCTAGCGGCCCGTGGACTCGAGCTCCTTCATCCTCGAGTGCGACAGAGTGCTCCTTCTAACTTGGCCATGGCGGTTGTGGTGGTTTGATCGAGGAGAAAGGAGGACCTTGCTCGGCGAAAGCTTGGAAGGCGAAGGCGCAAGAGCAAGAGCTTTCGACAGACGATGTGTGCTGGGTTTATAAACCGCATAGCAATGAAATCCGATCCACGGCGCTGGCGTGCCAACCACGATTTGACGGGTGCAATTAAGGCTCGGGCTACGGAGTCGAGACGCCGCCAGGTGCCCGCCAACCGTTCACATCCGTACCAGCATCGAGAAGTCCGAAGGTCGCCAGGTGTCGAGGCCAAAAGACTCGCTTTGTGGTCTCCGCCCGACCTCGGCCAAGGAGCCAAGACCTGCGAAGATTGCCTCCGTCTCGAGATAAAGGCTCGAGGTCGTCCTGGGAGTTCCCTCCGACCTAGAGCCTCGGGGGCTAGCTGACGAGGGCTGGGTGCTCCTTGACCGGCCGGCGCGCGGTCAACGGATCCCCCAAGCTCGGAAGGCCCCGACCACGACTGGTGCATCGAGGCGCCGACCGAAAGGCCAGCTGTGGACCCGAGCTTCGACCCTTTCGACCTCGAACTTCAGGCGGGATCTCGTTCAAGCCTTGGTCATACAGGATTTCGGATCTAGCATTTGACCGCGATTACGAGAGAGCGGGTCGTGGGGATGACTTCGAGAGTCTTGGCAGCAAGTCCGGGCGATTCCGCCAGACCCACGATGTGCATGAAGGCCCCTTCCCGGGGATATCTCCCGACCGTTGCGTGCAGAGGGAGTATAAAGACCAAGGACGCGCAAGCTCCGAGGACAACGAAGACAACCCAGTACACACAGCAGCTCGAGCTAGGAATCACCATTACTGTCTTGAGTTGTAAACACCTCCCTGTACATCGATATAACAAGAATCACCACCGCAAGGCGACTGGAGTAGAGCTATTACCTTCACAGGGGCTCAAACCAGTATAAACCCTTGTCTCGTGCTCGTTGTTGTCTTGCTCCGACCATCATCACGACTGTTTTCTTCCCCCGTTCGAGCGAAACACAGCTCGGGTCCCATAATACACTGACCCCCACCTCACTTTTTGCGGTTGGCGATCCCGATCGTCGACAGTGCCAGACTAAGCAGTGGCATATAATCAACTTTCTCCTACTATTGTATACGGTGTGAAGAGTGGGAGTTCAATAGTTGAAACGCCGTCGGCTGGCACGGAAGCCCCATCACGTATAGGGGTGGAGCTGGGCCTCAGGCCACTGGGGCCTGGGCCCGAGGCCCAGCTCAAATAGCGCAAGATCATGCCTTATTAATTTTGAGTGTTGGAATGAAAATTCAATCTAGATTGGTACTAGTGCTTTTTAGAAATTAAAATACGGTGGTCAAAGTGGAATGTTTATTGCTGGCTTAACCAAAAGTTTTACTTTCGTTGCCCGTCTTGTGGCTAATGTGTATTTGAAATGATGTAAAATTCTGAAATGTGCTCAAGGTGAATGCCTTTTTGGTTAAATATTCTTGCAATCTTGCTTGAGCAATTTTCCCCATTTGCGTACCAGGCTAATAAGATAAATGAAGACCTTTTTTCTTCTTCAGTGCTTAATTGCTGTCATTTTGATTACATTTCTCTTGTATGGTTGTATCAAAGTACAATAATGAAATGAAATACTTTCACATCTCCAAAGAGAACAAAGACAAACATAGATAGGAAAAAAGGGAACGCTAACCTGCGTGTATCTGATCTTTTTTTTTTTGTCTTCTTTTGTGGAAACATTAGTGAGGCAAATTAGATAGGAAAAAAAGGGAACGCTAACTTGCGGGTATGTTACATTCTTCTAATAGAATCTGCCCTTAATAGTTATCTTTGTAGTTTTGTGCATCTAATTTATATGTACAATTTCCTTTTTTACAGGTTTAGGTTCTTATTCTATTGCTGATGAAAATATAATAGTCTCAGATGCACCAAACCTTCTTTAATTAGGCATTAAGTTTTCTATCACTCCGCTACATTATATTGTTTTGATATATTTTATCTATTTTATTGAAATGTTAAGCATGGAATTCAAATTTATCTTTAATTGTGTATTTGTGTAGTGTTTTTGTTATACCTCGGTGTGGGTAGTACTTGACGTTAGTTATTGCCGCTTAGTTTTCGACCCGAGACTTCGATGAATTCTGTCTCCGCCACTGATCACGTACACGACCCATTGCACGCTTTCCAGCCAAAGCCAGACGCTGATGTTGCATGAACGGATGAACCTCGCCGGTAAGACGAACTAACCAAAGATCAAATTAATTATCCTGAGTGCTGAATTTGAAAATTAACTTGCTGCAATCATTATTCATAGCGCTACAAATATTGTTACTACCTACACTTGCTCCGATCTCATATGCCAGTCTGAACATATCAATTAGGAAATAACATATTTTAGCAGGATCTAAATTCATAAAAGGTTGCACATACATACTACCTTACATAAAGGTGAGAGATTTTTTAGCTTCTCAGCGGTGCCGCGTGGAATTCATGGCGGCGTGGCCCCTCCTGGCATGGCCGTATCGCATGTGCGAGAGCGCCGTGCGTATGGCTCGCACGCCCAAAGGCCACGCCGTCTACGTGATAATCCGCTAATCAGGCTGATATATTAAATACTGCTCACAATTTACAAACGCTCCGTTGCTTGGTTGGTTAGCACGTTCGGTTCGCAGCGGCTGGTCCTCGGTTCAAGACCGCCCCGCGACAGTCACTGTGGAGAAAACACAGTCAAGTTTTTTTGTCTCAATCAGTCTCCTAGCGTGTAGTAGTGCAAAGGTCTGCGGCTTAACGCACTCATTCAAGCTTTCTGTGCACAGTAGGAAACACATTTGGAGAATCCTTCAGTTTGATTAAATTAGCTGGAGAAAGTTTAAGTAATTTGATTAAAGAAGTGTCAATTTACAGTTAACAAAAATTATGTGCTATTGTTTGGGCTGGTAATTATTACTTGTCTCGATCAAGCTCCCAACATTTTTTCTTCCAATCTTAGCTTTGAGTAATACTTTCTAGCACGTTGAAAATGTAATGCAACAAAAAAACGATTTTTTCTCTTTTAGTGTGGTTCTCTTTTTTACAGCTAGGTATAGTTCTAGGGCGCTAAGACCACGAAAATACATTTTAGAGTTATGCGCCCCAAAAACATCTAGAATTTGTTCCTGATTACATATAAGTGCATTTTTTCTCTGATAAGACCCTCATAGCTTACGAGTTTTTTCCCCAAAAACTTCTAGAATTTGTTTCTAATTACATATAGGTGCATTTTTTCTTCTGATAAGGCCTCTAGAACTTACAAGCTTTTTCCCTATTTAGCACATATTACTTTCTTACGTCTACGTGCAATTTTTTTAGCGATAAGATCAAGAAAACTTTCCAAATTTATTTCCTTTTTCTGTAGATTATTTTTTTCCCACTGGGATCCTCGAGAGTTCTAGAACCAACTCAATTTTTTTGGCGAAGTACCTCACGAGATTCATCTACACACGGTTTTTTTTGCAAAAAGTCCCTTCAAACTTCTTTGATTTGTTTTTTCCTCTACAGTTCTTTTTTTCGATGACAAATTGTCTTTGCGCCGCGTCATGCATTAGCTTTTCCCCCATTTAGCATATATTGTTTTTTACGTCTACGAGTAATTTTTTTCCGTAAGATCCAAAAAGCTTCTATAATTTGTTTTCTTTTCCCGCAGATTGTTTTTTCCCACTGGGATCCTCAAGGGTTCTATAACCAACTTGCTTTTTTAGGCGAAGTACCTCACGAGATTCATTTAGGCAGTTTTTTTATGCAAAATCCCTCCAAACTTCTTTGATTGTCCCCCCTACAGTTCTTTTCTTCGATGAGAAAATCATTTTTAAGCGGCGACATGCACCCGTGGCGCAGCGTGGAGCCATATAAGCGCATCTAGTATACCATATATATATAGAGCAAGACCAACCTGTCTTCGACACAGTGATGGATACTCTTGGATAAACATAAAATAGACATTCGAAAGTACATTAACATCCCATAGATTGCAACATTGCAAACAGATTCTAATAATAGTACCGTTTGAAAGATCGTTTCAGAAGAGCAAATTAACAACATATATAAGAACTAGAAGGCAGCCAGAGGTTTAAGCAAAATGTGATGTACTAATGCCCAAAAGGTTCCATTGTTGCACCATGCAGATGAAACTCCTTACAGAAAGAAAGAACATCACATGGTAATAGTGGAGCTAATTTCCATACACCGCAAGCTATCAAGGTAACCATGTGCTGATGCGCATCAAAGATGAACAGTCATTCTAGGGATTGTCGGTAAATTTAGTACTCGAGGTGACCATCACTGGGAAAACGGTGACGGTAGGCAAAGTAAAGCTGTCACTCTAATCCCTATCAGATCTGTAGAATGGATCATATGTATCGCTGCCGTAGTACTACAGGTATAGCCAGGTTCTTAACTCTAGCACATTTGGCCAGTAGCTCCTCGTCTATTACGCAATCGAAAGAGAACCTGATGTGAAGAGTTTCCAGTTGAGGGCAATTGTCAAGGATAGCCGTCAGTCCTGCCTTAGAGAGGCTATATCTATACCCCGACAGTTCAAAGGAGTGCAGCTCGGACATTGTTGGAATTGCAAGCGTTTCTCCCCATGACTCTCCCAGCTGTCGTCGTAATCACAGTGTATAAAAACTGCTCAGTGTGAATTTCTTGAGATGGGGACAAGCTTGGCAAACAGACTCAAACAACTTCTCCCAGGCACAGTTATATATTGGTCGCTTCATTGAATACGACATTTGAAGATTAAGATCTTCAAGGAGAGAAAGCTTGCTGATCGCCTCATTGAATACTCCATAGGATGCACCGAGGAGGGCGAGACGGAGCCTTTTCAAAGAGGGTGCTCTGTAGAAATGCCTTCGGATATGTTAGAAGGCGTACTTGATAGTGGTAGTAATAGTATCATAAGCTTTGTAAGGGAAGTGTTGAACTAAAAACTTGAATAAGATCTAATTTCCAAGTTTTTCACCATCTTACAGATGCTGCAGAATGTACTATTTTCTCTGGTCACAAAAACATATCATTACGGAGATTAACACAGTCCCCAAAACTTAAATTTAACTGCTAACTTTTATTGTAATATATTTATAAAACCCAATAAAATTGTAATATTACAAAAATACTCTTCAAGACAAAGTTACATATATGATATTAATGCATCCAATCTAAGTGTTTGGGACAGCTTCAGCTCTACCAAAACCTATGTAATTGGTAGAATAAGGTATTTCTAGATCCAAAAATTTATGAAGCTAGAGCTGTATGTATATTAAGAGTGTTTAGATACATTATCTTGTTTACATTTTAGACTAAAAATATAAACTTAATTCACTTTATGTTAGCCTATAAGTTTCAGATCTAAGCTATAGCTAGGATTTAAAGTTCTTCCAAACAAGGCCTAACAGCCTAAGTACTTAAAAAGATACCGAGAGTTAAAAGTTTGACAGTAGTATCCCAATTTGACAGATTTGCCAGGGTGCACGTGAAAATGTTGTTTGTGCTTGAAAATTTTGCTACGCACAGATGAAACCAGCAATGCGATCAATACCACTACAGATCTAAAAAGGCATCGATGATAGTGTGATACAAGTACCACAAAAGAAGACAGATGGATACCTTTCGACCAGATAGAGAAGCAAGTCTCCATCGGCGATGCCCGTGAAGGCCTCGCACTGGCCGGCGCTGCGGTCCACTGCAGCGCGCGCAATCGCCGGAAAGCGCATGTGCCGTCCCAAGTCGATGCGGCGCCACAGCGCGGGCTCGTCTACCGCGGCGCGCCGCCACGCCGTGCACGCGAGCTCTGCGCCCCGCATGATCTCGCGCGGTCCCAGCTTGAGGAAGATTGCGAACAGGATGTCGCGGGGCAGTGCCGCCCAGTCCCTCTCCGCGGCGGAGCGGACTCCGCTGCAGGAGGCTTCTTGCGGCGACGGCGACGGCGGCGGGAGGAGGACATGGCTGGGGTGAGAAGCCTTGGGCAGCCGAAAGCGTCGTCTCAGCTTTATATGGGTTGTGGACTGTGGTGGAGGCATCCGTGTTAGATATATATATATACGCACGTATGTGCGTATGTATACTGCGGACACGCTGACTCTCAACGGAAGCGCGTAAACTGCGGAGGAATCATCCGGCGCAATCTAGGATTAGTTTCCTCTATTGTTGAGTGCATCCAAATCTTGTAGTTTGTTTCTAAAAACAGCACTGATGTAATCTATATATGCGCCATACTAGTTAATGGAAAGTTTTACGTGATTGCACCAAATTCATCTGCTTACGTGATAGCACGCTACGCTGCGTCGTGTACGACGTGTAACATATAAAATTTGAGAAATTTGATCGTATTTTTTGTTTTCGTATTTTTGAAAAAAATAGGTCGTTAAGATCCGTCGGCGAATCTATGGGTTGCTATAAACCTTCGACGAATCTATATTTTTTTTTAGAAAATCGCGGTTAAAAACTTGTTGGCGAATTTATAGGCTGCTATAAACCTTCGACGAATCTGTGTTTTTTTTTTTGAAAAAATCGTGCCTGTTTTTTTACGTAACCTAGGAAATTTGGTCGTATTTTTTGTTTTCATACTTTTTTTTAAAAAAAATGGGTCGTTAGGACCAGTCGTTGAATTAGTGGGTTGCTATAAACTTTCGACGAATTTGTGTTTTTTTAGAAAATCGTGGTTAGGACCTGTCGATGAATCTATGAGCTGCTATAAACTTTCGACGAATCTGTTTTTTTTAGAAAATCACAACTACCTTTTTTTATGTATTTTCGGTTTTTATGTTTTTTTAAAAAAAGGTCGGTAGGACCCGTCGGCGAATCCGTGGGCCGCTATAAACCTTCGACAAATCTGTATTTTTTTGTTGAGATATATTTTTGTTTCTGAGTCCGCTTCTCTAAAAACCGTTGAGAGGAACTAAACGTAAATCGTAGAGGGAGCTAAAGTAATCTATTTTTTCCGGGTTCTGTTCCGCTAAAAACCACCAAGAGGACCTAAATGTAAACCACATAGGGACCTAAATGTAATTTTGAATTTTTTCCGGTCTATTTTATTAAAAAACCAACCGAAGGACCTAAATGCGATTTCGCATTTTTCGAAGGACCTTTTCGCGAACGTGCTGATGTGGCATGGCTAGGAGGCCTCCAATCCTTAGCTCTATAATATATAGTACTAGATAGGATCTCGTGCTACGTCGCTTCGCTGGTTATTTTTGAAAAAAGATCGTTGGAGAACCCGTTTGCGAATATACGAAACTATAAGGTCTTTTCTGTAAAATTACCGATAGAAGGACCTGGATGTAATTTTTTGTTTTGCAAAATTACCCGTGGAGGACCCGTTCGCGAATAACTAGAACCACGTAGTTTTTTTGCAAAATAACCGGCTGAGGACCTAAACGTAATTAAAATATTTACGGAGGGCCTTTTCGCAAAAAAAACACGTGACACATGGCCACTCTGGTTGAGCTCCAATTCTTCCGGCTCTCATAGATAAGATATATATCATGGCGCCACATCGTGCGTCTGGCTCGCTTCCGCATCCACCATTGCTAGGCGCTATGGCCGGCAGCGATGATGAGCACTTGAGCCGTCTTGGTAGGAAGCGAGCTGCGCGTGAGGACTTGAGGCGACTAAGCATGCCCGTCTCCGCACCATCGCTCTCGCGAACACCCGCGCCACGCTCCACGCTCAGGCCATCGCCGTCCAATCTATCAAGGCGCTAGTACCCATCGTTCTTGATGGCGAAACCGGCAATTACAACAAATGATCCAACCTCATCCTCAACACCCTCGGCAAATACGCCCTCGACGACCATGGCCTTGTTTGGATGGGCTAAAACTAATTGTTAGCTAGCTAATGGCTAGAGCTAATTGTTAGCCAGCTAATAATTAGCCCATCTAAAATTAGCTCAGGGCTGTTTGGATACATGGCTAATGGTTGGGCTAATTTCTTAGAAAAGTCATGTCTACCCCTCGTGAGGAAGTCATGATAATGCCAGCGCGAGGGTATTTCAGACTTTTTCCCAGCGTGTTACCTGCTATTAGCCCAAATTAGCTCCCACCCACCAGCTAATGGGCTAATTGTTAGCTGAGGGGTTGGCTAAAAATTAGCTCACCTATTAGTCTTTTTGTTTGGATAGACTAGGGCTAATTTTTAGCAAGCTAACAATTAGCCTAGGGATCCAAACATGGCCCATGTCCTCTCGGACGCCGCCAGGCCCGACAACGAAGATTGGATCCGCCTCGACTTCACCGTCAAGTCCTGGCTCTATGGCACGATCTCGCCGGATCTCTACAAGCTCGTCATGAGCCGCACGTCCACCGCTCGGTCTGTGTGGCTCGGCCTCGAGCAACAATTCCTTGGCAACAAGGAAACTTGGGCTCTCTATCTCGACGCCGTGTTTCGCAACTTTGTCCAAGGTGACTTGTCCGTTTCGGACTACTACCATAAGCTGAAGGGCATGGCGGACGCGCTAGGCGATCTTGGTGAACCTGTCCTGGATCACACCCTAGTCCTCAACGTTCTTCGCGGTCTCAACGACAAGTTTGCCTACATGGTGCCGCACTTCAAGCGTTAACGCCCGTTTCCGTCCTTCATTGAGGTTCGTGCTGATCTCATGTTGGAGGAACTCACCATAACGAACGAGTTCGTCTCGCCGTCATTGCCTCTGCATTTGTTCTTTGAAGCGAACCCGATGCACCGTGACCAGCGGCGGAAATCGACTAAGCGCCTCTGCTTCTCGCCAGCGTCGTGTCGGTGCAATCGTGCGCGGTCACGATCGTCATCTTTCAGCGGCGATGGCAACCGGGTTAGCCCATCTACAATCCTTGGGCGGGCTCCTTCCGGTGTGGGCGGTCCTTCTCGGCCTCGTCGAGCCTTACGATCCACAAGATCGGGCGTCGCGAGCCATCAATGCGTCGCGAGCCGCAACAACTGATTCGCCTCACGTCTTTGATGCGCCGATGTCCACGGTGATTTGCTGCCGGCTTCATCGAGTTATCTGAGTCTTCCTCCACAGGTGCCGCCTCTGCTCCCGGCTATATGGGTCTTCCGCCACAGATCGGGACACCGGGGAGTTCTTTGTCGGGGTTTCATCTCGATCCACGTCGCGGCATTTGGATGGGATCAACAACGACTTGCCAACTCCTTCAACACAATGACTGTCGACGATCGGGATCGCCAACCGCAAGAAATAGGGTAGGGGTCTATGAGAAATAGGACCCGAGCCGCGCTTTGCTCGAACGGAGGAACGAAGTCGGGAAGGTCGATGGTCGGAGCTAGGCGACAACGAGCGAGAGACCGAAGATTATACTAGTTCGAGCCCCTGAGAAGGTAATAGCTCTACTCCAGTCGCCTTGCGGCGGTGATTCTTGCTATTCGAGAGTACAGGGATGTGTTTTACAGCTCGAGTTCAACAAGGCTATGTCTAAGCTCGAGTTCTAGTGTGTATGCTGGTTGAGTGCGTGTCGTAAGAAACTGTACAACCTTGATCTTATATCCTCCCTACATGTAACGTTCGGGAGAGATTCCCGGATAGTGGGCTTAATGCACATTGAGGGTTGATGGTAACCGTTCCGATCTTCCAGCGTGCGCCTGCATTACTCCCATGATCCCACTTCTTCGTAACCGTCAGTCATTACGCGCCCGAGATCCAAGGGGCGGTTACCCGAGCATGGGCCAACCCAAGCTCTAGGTCGCGCGGTATCCGAGCTCGGGGTCGCATGCGCTCTTGGTCGGGCGGCCTCGAGCTGATCTCGATGCACCCTTGGTCGAGTGGCTTCACGTCGACCCAGGTCTTGATCGAGGCCTCCCGAGCTAGGGGGCCGGTTGACCGTACGTTGACCGGCCAAGGGTTGCCCAGCCCCCAAGGCTCAAGGTCGTGGAGGAGCGCATAGGACGACCTCGAGCCTCACTTTAACAAGTCGTTGGCGGCAACCCTTGCAGGTCTTGGGCGGAGATCGCAAAGTAGAACCCCACCAGACACTGGCGGCCGTGATCTCCCGTTGGTGAATGCGGATGTGGCGGTCGGCGGACACTGTGGCGCCTCGAGTCCGCAGCCCGGGCCTTAATTGCACTGTCCAATCATGGCGAGCCGCCTTTGAGGCAGCTGCTGGAGCGGTTTTAATGCGAACATAAGCGAAAAAAACCCGAGCACTCGGCGGATCGAAAGCCTCTGATCCTCCTGTTCTTCATCTCCCGAGCAAAACCTTCTTTCCCTCCCGACCAAGCGCACCGTTTTGCCATGGCCAAACTAGGAAGGAGCACCTTGTCGGTCGCGAGGATGAAGGAGCTTGAGTCCTTAGGGTTCGTGGACCAGGTGACGTGGCGGCTGCCGGGCGGCGACCGAGCAGCGCCGGAGACAGCAGATAAATGCTGCTTGAGCACTATTCCCTCTTCGGCCTGCAGACCCTAGAGAGCGAATTCTTGCCTGACGTCCTCAACAGCTGCAAGATCGAGCTCATAAACCTGGTCCCGAACTCCATCCTCACGCTCGCCGTCTTCTCTCATTTGTGCGAGGGGTTCTTGGGGATCCTCCCCTCCCCCTAGCTCTTCTTCCGCTACTTCTCCCTTTTCCGCTCCGGGAAGGACCCCGTGGTCGGGTGCCTTTACTTCCGGCAACGGTCCGGGCTCAAGTGGTCCCTGCCCAAGATCGCCGGTCGGGACTCCCTCGGCCCGTGGTCGGAGCGATGGTTCTACCTCAAGAAGGGGGAGAACGGGGCGCTGACGTACGAGGGAGCCGCCGTCACCGGGAAGAAGGAGACCTCGGAGCCCGATGACCTCGAGGTCGACGCGGAGGCCATCGCCGCCATTCACATCTGCGCCAAGCGCGGCCTCACCGGGCAGGCGGTTGCCAACGACTTCCTGCGGAACAGGGTGTCTCCCCTACGGAGGAGGTTACACCCGTTCTTCGAGATCGCGGGACGCGATGACCCGACGAGCGAGGGCCCGTCAGGTTAGATGCCCAGCCTTAGAGTTATTGCTCGAACTCTCATAGCCTTCTCTGATGGTCTGTGTTCTTGCAGCACCAAAGGAATCCTGGATTTCTGCCAGGATGCTTGAGATGTTCGGGAAGCAGGCGCACGATTACAGCCTCGATGACCCGGTCCCGAAGAACGTTCTTCATAGGAAGCCCGAGGTAAGTCGCCCGACCAAGCTCTCTACCCGAGCATCCGAGGTCTCGTCTGACCTTTGCTCGTCCGCAGGATCACCAGGAGCTGTGGGAGACGGCTCGGGGGTTGCTCCCGTTGCCCGACGGGGGCAAGAGCAAGAAGGGCAAGAGCAGCCCGTCAGGAGCCGAAGAGGCCCCACGTCGAGTGGAGTGACCGCGCCATGGTAAGGACACTGCGGCCGAACCTCCGAGCTCGTCTTTCGTGCCTTCCACGGGACGACAATGCTCTTTTCTTTTTCGCTTGATCGGCCTTGGGCCGCCGCAAGGTCTTCGAGTCCCGCCCGGCCAGAGAGCCCAAGGTCGGAACCCGGGCAGCCACCCGGACGACGCGGGCCCGTCGCGGCGCCGCCCCTCAGGCCGAAGCAGGCGCCCGCAGCCGGGGACAGCAGGACCTTCGCCGGCCCCCGGCGAGGCGCAGGCTGCCGACCCAGGTAAGACTTAGTTTTCCAACCTGCTCCATGCCTTCGTGTTTTTCTGTCTTAGTGTCTGTCCTTGATTGCAGACCTCGAGTGCTCGAGCCCCAAACTTGCCCGTTCTGACAATGCCTATTGTCCAGGGCGAGTCTGAATCCGAGGAAGAGGAGAACACCTTCGTCTTGGCCGCTGTAGATCCTTGAGCCAGAGGCGCATGGGCACGGAAGTGCTGAAGCTGGGTCCAGGTCGGCGAGCACGACCAGGGCCTTGATAGCCCGGACGAGGAGGAGTTCCAACCCGCAGTCAGCGAAGACTACGACACCGGTGAGAAGGGTGCCGCCACGGTCAACGACCCTCCTGAGTCCGAGGTGGAGCAGGGTGCCCAGAGCCCCCTGGCTGCGGCCACGGAGGCGTCCCCTGCGCGCCCGACCATGGTTGTTCCACGCACCGAGGTCGCGGCGTCCCCGGCCGTCGAAGAAGGCCGCATCGCTGAAGTCCCTCAGGTCCACCCGACCGAGGTTGTGCCTGGCGCCGAGGCCGCGGCGCCCCGGGTCACGGAGGGTGGCCACGTTGCGGGGAACCGCATGGCGGACCCAGCCGGCGCAATCCCAGCCCCTAGGGTAGACGGAGCTCCAACTCCAGGGGTTGGGCTGGATGTTGTTGATACAACGACCCCCACCGTCGAGTAGCCGCCGGGCACGACCACGAAGGTCGGGCCGAAGTTGCCACCATAAAGCACCTAATGGGAGGGTCCGACCCAGCGGCTGAGGTTGCAAGACCCCAAGTCGCCGTCGACACGACGACCGAAGGCCCCGGACAAAATACGCCGGCGGCGGTCGAAGTGGACCCCGATCTCGAGGACCTGGGCGAAGGGTACGATATCAACACAGCTCGTATCGACAAGTTGAATGTGGAGTTCTCGCGCGCACGCGTGGAGAGCCGCCTTCGCGAGGTAAGGGATTTCTTCGCATGCCCTGCAATGTGTTTGATTGGTTACACTTGTTAGTTTCTTACCGGGGCCTCTTTCCTCCCCTCAAGGCGGTCGGTGATGTCACCCGAGGGCTGCGAGGTCTCCATGGGCATGCCAATGTGCTCGGGAATCTGGGCCTTGGAGGCGCGGAGGGCAGCAGCGCGGCTCGCTCTGCGACCATCGAGGTCGATCTTGGAGGAGCTTGGCGGAGCGACGAGGAGCTCAAGACCTTCAAGCGATCTTTGGCGCAGAGGTGTCTCATCTTGCGAGCTTGAGCAAACCCGGTCCTCCGAGCGCGAGCATGGATTCAAGGAGCAAGAGCAGGAGCGCGCGCGGGCGAACAAGGCGCTCGAGGCGCTGGAGGCCGAGTGCGCCAAGGTCGAGTCGCTGGAAAAGGCCGCCTCAGAGCGAACCTCATCCTCGGCCTCGGCGCTCGAGACACTGCGGGCCAAGGTCGAGGCCCTCGAGATGGCCGCCAGAACGAAGTAGCCTCCTCGGCGAGCTTTTCGCCGCCAAAACAGCGCCGAGGCGTCGGAGAAGGCTGCCGCGGAACGATCTTCATCTTTGAGTTCGACGCTCGAGACCCTGCGGGCCAAGGTCGAGGCCCTCGAGAAGGCCGCCGAGAGCAGTCGCATCTCTCGTGGCGCTTCGTAGAGGCAGCGCCAAGGTCGAGTCTTGGAGAAAGGTCACAGAAACAGCGTCGTCCTCGGCAAAGGCATCCCCCGAGCTGGAGGCCAAGATCGCGGGATTGGAGGAGAAGCTTGGGCGTGCCAGTAGGGTAGCGAAAACAGCCCTGGCTCAGCTCAACGACGAGCGTCGCCGAGCTGCAGATGCTGCCCAGGAGGCCCTCCAATACCAAGGCGAGGTCTCGACCTTACGAGCCAAGGTTGCCGAGCTCGAGCAAGAGAAGCTCGCACGCGAGATGGAGGACTTGTAGTTTGCCAACTTCTGTCCTGTACAAAACACTTAGAAGTATTATAATAGAGTTGGGTTACCTTTTTGGAGTGTCAAAGGTTCTATCCCGTGGCTTTTATCTTCGTGATCGAAGGTCTTTGGTTGGTAGTATGCCCTTGTCCAGCCCCCGTTGGGTTCAAGGTCGAGCAACGCCGGCCTTGGGCACAAGACTTAGATGCGAGCAAAATGACCATGTCCTGCAGAGTCAAAAAGGATTCCACGGGAGAGAGGGTCTAGCAAGCGAACTGTTTAACAACTTAGTCACATTTGGACTACCATTCTTACCACTATCACGACCACACGTGCGCCTAATGACCAGATCCATGAGGCTTCGATTCGAGCCTGGCCAGAGGTGGTGGATTGCGAAAAGATTGACTACGTTGAGCTCGACATTGGGGTGAGCGTAAAGCTCATGGCCTCAGACCAAGAGAGTCGAGGTGCGTGCTCGGAGAATTACGGATAATGATAAATTCATAATCACCAACAAAGAGAAGAAAATGTAAATGGCAAGAAGATCAGCTTTATTGAAATTCAAGGATATAGAGATTACACATAAAATTTGCGAAGCTGATCTATGTTCCATGAGCTAGAGAGCTCTCGCCATCGGGCATCGCTAGCCAGTAAGCCCGTCGCGATCTGTTGAAACGACTCTATAGGGTACTCCCATCATGGGATAACTTGTTGGTGTTGGACGAGCTCTGGATTAGATCTTAGAGCAAGGTCCCCAACAAGGAGCTTCCTAGGTCGTCTGGCCAGAGGCGCATGTCTGCGTGAGAGCTTGCGAGATAGTCGTTGATCGTAGCGAGGCACTGACATCTTACTTCTTCCATGAGGGCAAGGTTGAAGACCGTTCTTGCTCAAGGTCGACGTGGTCGATCGAAGGCTGACTCTAGCGAGCCTAAGCGTCACCTCAGGAGGCAGGACGGCTTCGGTACCAAACACGAGCTGAAAGGGTGTGGACCCTGTTGCTCGGCTGACGGTGGTACGAATGGACCATAAGGCGGTGGGAAGTTAGATCCACCCGGTCTTGTCAGTAGCGTTCGAGCTCATCGCAACTTCGCCTCTTGATGCCCCGGACGATCTGTCGTTGGCGCGTTCTGCTGCTCCGTTGTTCGAGGGTGAGCCACCGGCGAAGCACACTTTGGTGCCTGGTCTTCGAGAACTCTGGAATAATTCATCTGTAAGCGGGTACCATTGTCGGTGATAATTCTGCATGGAACCCCATACCTGGTGACCACGAATATCGCAGCGAGCAATGACTCGGCGGTGATGGTCGAGACGGGTTTAGCTTCAATCCACTTGGTGAAGGTGTCGATGGCCTGACAGAACTTCTTTCCCCGATCGCTTTGAGGAAGGGCGAGTATGTCGACCCCCAAGTCGAGAAAGGCCGAGTAAGCGGAATGGTCGGCTTCGTAAGCCGGTAGTGCGACTTCTGGCGTGAAAGCGGCATGCTCGGTAGGTGCGGACGATATCCCGAGCATCTGTTAGCGCGTCGGCGATGAGTATCCCATCTCGAGCTTTGCCGACCATTGTCTGTCTGAAAGTCGCCCACAGAGACCTGAATGGATGTCGTTTAGCAGGTACTTACCCTCTTCCATAGAGATGCACCGTGTTAGGATGCCAGAAACATTCCGTCTGTAGAGCTTGCCATCCACGAGCTTGTACAGGCTTGCTCGTCGCTTGATCCTACTCCTGTTAGCGGGGTCGGGCGGGAGTTCACCTTTTGTAAGAAAACGGTGGATGGGCTCAACCCAGGAGGGAACGCTCTCGATCATGTCAAGCACGATCTCTTGGTCGGAAATTGATGGGGCCGCCAGCGTTTCCAGGATGACGTCGGGGGGAATCTTGTCATCGGAGGAGCCGAGCTTGGAGAGGAAGTCGGCACTGGAGTTGTCTTTCCTCGGAACATGCTTGAGCTCCAAGTTCTGGAACCACCTCTCCATCTTACGCACCTCGGCGAGATACCTTGCCATCGTATCTCCCGAGCATTGATACTCCTTGTTGTATTGGTTGATGTGGTAGGGAGTCGCCCTTCCACGACCGGTAGTTGCCGCGCCTAGGGCCTTGCAAGCTCGTAGGCCCGCCAAGAGGGCTTCGTACTCTGCCACATTATTGGTAGCCGGAAACCTAAAACGAACCACATACCTCAACTGGTCATCGCGCGGGGTAAGGATAAGTATCCCAGCCCCCGAGCGCTTGAAGGACCTCGAGCCATCGAAGAACATGATCCAGGGCTTCTCTTCCTCGACCTCGAGCTCAGGAGCGGGTTGCGACGTCTGCTCGACCACGAAGTCGGCGAGCACTTGCGACTTGATAGCCGTTCGAGCCACGACCTGGATGTCGAACGCCGCCAACTCCATAGCCCACTTGGCTATCCGCCCGCCACCTTCTGGATTCCGCAAGATGTCCCCGAGCGGAAAGTTGCTCGGGACGACCACGGAGTGTGCCTGGAAGTAGTGTCGGAGCTTGCGCGAAGCCATGAGGAGTGCATACAACAGCTTCTGCACTTGCGGGTAGCGCTCCTTTGGACTGTGCAAGACCTCGCTGATATAGTAGATCGGGTCTTCTTTGTGACCCCGCTCGGCTACGATAAAGCTTGACAGCGGCTTAGGCGGTGGCATGAGTGAAACAGCAATCTCTCGCCAGGTTGCGGTGTTGTCAGAAGGGGTGGGGATAACAGGTATACCTTTAGCTCGTCGAAGGACCTTTGCGCCTCTGGGGTCCATTCGAAGCCCCGTGCTTGCGGGGTCCTAAAACGGAGTCGCGCTTCTTAGAAGCCTCGAAATGAACTTCTTGAGGCGGCCATGCGGCCGTGGCTCTGCACTTGCTTGATCGGTCGGGGCTCCATCTTCTCGATCGCCTCGATCTTCTCCGGGTTCGGACCAACCCGAGCCCTCGATCCATATTAGAGAGCACCTTAGGACCTTGGCGCCCAACGCACTTCTCGGGGTTGAGCTTGATCTTGTACTGTTGAGTTGGCAAATGTTTCCTCGAGATCGTGACGTGTAAGTGCGCCCTCGGAGGGGCTCTTGACTATGATGTCGTCCACGTAGACCTCGAGGTTCCGCCCGATCTGCGGCTCGAACGTCTTGGTCATCAGACGCTGGAACGTTGCCCCCGCATTGCGCAGACTAAATGACATGGTTGTGTAGCAATAGGTGCCGAATGGCGTGATGAAGCGATCTTGCTCTGCGTCGTCATTGCCAACTTGATTTGGTGGTAGCGAGTAAGCGTCCAAAAACTTAGCATCTTGGCGTTGGCGGTGGAGTCAACGATACGGTCGATCTTGTGGAAGGGAAGTTGTCCTTTAGGCGGGCGAGTTCAATCCCGTATGGTGACGCACATTCTCCACTTTCCGCCTTTCTTCTGCATGATGACCGGATTGGCCAGCCACTCGGAGTAGTCGATCTCGCGGATGAAGCCGGCCTTCAAGAGCTTATCGGGATTTTCCTTGATGACCGCGACCTTCTCGGCGAAGCGGCGTAGTTTGGCGCCTGGTCGAGAATCGGTTCTCACCTGTAACTTGTGCTCGATCACCTCCCTCGGGACGCCAGACATGTCTGCGGGCTCCCAAGCGAATATACCCTTGTTGGCGCGAAGGAAGGTGACGAGCTCGAGTTCTATTTGGAACTTCGGCTCGGCCGGAACATGGGCCTTTTAGTCGCGTCGCCTTCCTCGGCGGCCTGACGCCGTTGCCCCGCTGGGCTGGATCGCCGCCCTCTGCCGGGCGTTCTTCTCCGTCATCTCGGGACCTCGTTGGGCAGCATGCCGGCGAGCACCAAGACCTTGGTCTCGCAACCGTGCGCCGCCTGCAGGTCGCCCGCGCCGCGATGATAGCGCCATTGGGACGAGCGACTTCATGCATCGGTGACCATAATGGTTGGCCGCCATGAACTTGACCAAGGCGGGCCTCCCGAGGATGGCGTTGTACGGAAGGTCGCCCTCGACCACCTCGAAGGTGATCAGCTTGGTGCGGAAGTATTAGAAGCGCCAAGGTGACGGGCAAGACCACACCCCAAAGGGTGGTCGAGCTCCGAGAACGATTGAAGAAAGGAATGGCGATGCTCTTGACCTTCGGCGGGAATTTGCATCCGTCGGCGTTTACTGCGACAAATTAAGAAGCTGCCGTGGTCGACCATGACACACCGAACCACGGTATTCGATGGTCGGGGGTCACGACTCAAGCGGTCTTGAGTCTCGGGCCATACTGTGAGGCGTCCTCTGAAGAGAAGGTGATGGTGGCCCGGCCACTTGCAAAGTGCTCGATGGGCTTCGGCGACACAGTAGATGGTCCGTCTGTGACCTTGATCTCGCGCTGGACTAGTAGGGCGCCCAAGACGCCAAGATGGCGTCAATCCCGCTCGCCTTCTTTGGAACTCGGTCGAGATCGCCGTGCTCGACCCGGCGTTCACCCTTCGGTGGTCATCATCAACCGAGAACACGGGCATCTCACCTCGCCCAGTCATAAAGCCTCAAGCTTCCCTGCCAAGCCTGCGGGTTAGCGGTCGTTATAGCCGCCACAATAAACAAGCAGAACTTTTGCCGTCGTAACTGGCGCCCCTCGGCCCCTGCGCCGACGAACGCCGCCTGCGAAGACGCCGACCTTCATACGAGGTGGCCTTGCGCTTGGCGAGGCGAGGCCGACCTTGGCGAGGTCGGGACAGATCTCGAGCGATCTCGGACCTCGAGGACCTCGCGTTGGCCGTCACCAGAGGCGATGACCCGCGGCAAACCTCCACCGGTCATGCGGTCGCGCTTCCGTTTCTTGGCGCCGGCGCCTTGGTCGACGCCCTTGGAACTCGACGGGCCAGCCTCTGTAGGGTTCAGACCAAGCTTACCTTGGTCGTAGTCGCTTCCAGTCTTGATGAGCCTTGGAACTCGGCGGTTGTTGCCACCGAGCCTCGTCGTAATCTCCAGTCTTGATGGCGGCCGGTCGCGAACACCAAACTTAGAAGGCATTGATAGGCGCTTCGCCGGAGATGCTCGGGATCGGAGTTCCTTGTGCGGATAAATCGCCGCACAAAATCCGAAAAAGGCTCACCTTTGCTGGATGACCACGATCCGGTCTTTCTCCCCTCCGGCCGCTCATAACAACTCACGGAAGTTGGGCGGGCGCTTCTGAGATTTGGCGCCCACGACTTGGAAGGCAAGGGCCACGGTTGAAGAGCCGAGGTTGGGCGGCGCCGTCAGGGGCGGTCGGGAGATAATTGGCCATGACTAGCTCGTCGCCCGGCCACTAAGATAGCGGTCGAGTAAATGGACAAGAACTCATCGGGGTTCTTGGTCCGTCGAAGCCTTCGTCGTAGCGGGCTTGAGCCAAATTTGGCGGTATGCTGACGAAGGTCGTCGAATCGCCCTGTAGTAGTAAACGACCGAGTCTTGCGTCGGGAGTGTCGTCACCAACAAGGTCTTGATTTGCTGTACAACTCGAGCAGGCTGCCCCGGTGGCCCGTTCTTCGATGAGATCGGCCATGGCGTCGAGCATGGGAGTCGCCCGGGAGATAAGCGGCCGGTCTGCCTGTGGCGGCGCTTTGGGCGAACGTCGGGGGAGACCCCCAAACACCGCTGCTCGGTCGGCGTGGAAGCTTGTAGCTCAGCTTCGCGCGGAAACCTGCTTCGAGTTAGTGCCGTGGGGGGCGATGTGGTGGCGTCGGCGTCACGTCCGGCGTGTGGAGGGGAAGGTGCGTCGCGCCTGGGAGATGACCGTCTGGTCCGCCGACGACAATGCGACGAGTTATCCTTTGCTCCTCGGGGAGGGTCCCGGTGGCGACCGGTCTTCGCGGAGGTATGACCTCTGTCGTGGCTTCGGTCGAGTTCTTGGCGAGGGCCCGGCAAAAACTCCGACCTTGCCCTATCGAAGTCGACCATGACCCATGCGATAGCTTGGCGCTCCAGGAGAAGTCTCTCTGGTCCTCATGGGAGGCGATTATAAGCGATTGATGTAATATGCACCATCCGGCGGACGTCCTCGGGGGTCTGCGGATCGTGAACATCCGCCACTGCATCCGCACCGAGGCTACCCGCCATCAGAACGTACTGCTCGCATGGTGGTGGAAGGCGAAACGAGGCCAGCGAGTTAGAGTCGTGCGAACCTCGCAGGGAATCGCCATCCTCCAGAGACCTTGAAGTTTTTCCTGCGAATGAAAGCGAACAATCAGACCCCGGTGGGCGCCCGTTTGTCGGCGATCGGGATCGCCAGCGCGAAATGGGGTAGGGTCTATGAGAAATAGGACCGAAACTTAGCGCTTTCTCGAGCAGACGAAGTCGGGAAGGTAGATGGTCGGAGTTAGGCGACAAGCGGCGAGGCAGAAGATTATCTTGGTTCGAGCCCACGAGAAGGTAATGGCTCTACTCGGTCGTCTTGCGGCGGTGATTCTTGCTATTCGAGAAATGCAGGGGATGTGTTTCTGGCTCGAGTTCAACAAGGCTATGTCTAGCTCGAGTTCTAGTGTGTATCTTTGGTTGAGTGCGTGTAATAGAAAGCAGTACAACCTTGATCTTATATCCTCCCTACATGTAACGTTCGGGAGAGATTCCCGGATAGTGGGCTTAATGCGCATTGAGGGTTGATGGTAACCGTTCCGATCTTCCAGCGTGCGTCTGCATTACTCCCATGATCCCACTTCTTACGTGGCAAGTCGGTCATTCTGGCAGAGATCCAAGGCGGTTACAAGACATGGAGCCAACCCAAGCTCTGGTCGCTTGTGATATCAGAGCTTCGAGGTGCATCTTGCTCTTGGTCGGCGACCTCGGTGATCTCGTGCACCCTTGGTCGAGTGGCTTCACGTCGACCGAGTCTTGATCGAGCCTCGAGCTAGAAGGCGGTTGGCCGTCGTTGGCCAAGCCAAGGGTTGCCCAGACAGCGACAATGACATTACATCCTCCTGTGACCACGGACTGGTATTTTGATTCCGGTGCGACCTCCCATATGAGCATGGACGCCGGTAACCTTTCCGTATCCCATCCTCCCTACCCCTCCACTCCCTCTCATATTATTGTTGGAAACGGCTCCTTACTTCCTGTCACCTCCACCGGTGCTACCACTTTTTCCGCTGCCTGTCCGCTTCACCTTAATCACGTTCTTGTTTCGCCTCACATCATTAAAAATTTGATCTCAGTTCATCAATTTACTCTTCAACTATTCCATTGAGTTTGACCCTTTTGGCGTTTCTGTGAAGGATCTCAACTCCAAGAACATGATCGCCAGGTACAATAGTTCCGAGCAGCTCTTCCCTGTTCATCCGGTGTCGTCTTCTCCACATGCTCTTGCCACCGGCACCATATCCTCGGTTACTTGGCACCATCGTCTTGGACATCTTGGTCGTGAGGCTTTTTCCAAACTTTCTATTCCTTGTAATAAGAGTGAGCTTGAAACTCTATGTCATGCGTGTCCTTTCGGTCATCATACACGTCTGCCATTTTCTAGCTCCTCCTCTCGAGCTTCTCATATATTTGATTTGATACATTGTGATCTCTGGACATCGCCCGGTCGCTAGGATCTCGGTTATAAGTATTATCTTGTCATTTTAGATATTTGCGCATTTTGTGGGCGTTCCCCTTGCGGTTAAAGTCGACACTTTCTCTGCATTGTCCAACTTTTTGCTTATGTTTTCACTCAATTTGGCACGCACATTAAGAGTGTCCAATGTGATAACGATCGAATTTGATAACTCTAGCTCCGTCAATTTTTCCTCCGGCCGCGGTGTGGTTTTTTGCATGTCATGCCCTACACCTCCTCTCAAATGGTAGAGCTGGCGTGTCATTAGATCAACTAATAACATCATTAGCTCTTTGCTAATCTGAGCCTCCCTTCACCTTCTTATTGGGTCGAAGCCTTGCATACCGCCACACACCTTCTAAATCACCATCCCACTAAAACTCTTAATTTTTCCACCCCGTTCTTCGCTCTTTATGGTGTTCAACCCTCCTACTCCCATCTTCGCGTTTTTGGCTGCAAGTGCTACCCCAATCTCTCTGCCACCGCCCCAACAAACTCTCACCTTGTTCCATGCTTTGTGTCTTTCTTGGATACTCCTCGGACCACAAAGGTTATCGCTGTCTTGACCTTGCCTCCAATCAAGTCATCATCTCTCGTCATGTCACTTTTGATGAGTCATCTTTTCCCTTTGCTGAGTCGATCACCACCCTCCTTCATCTTCCTTTGACTTTCTCACGATGTTTGACACATCCTCTCCCCTCCCTATTGGTTTTCTTTACTGCGGAGTCCTCGTGCTGGCGCCCGGCATTGCTCCCGGACCACGTTGCCCTGTTGGCTCATCGCCTCGAGTTCTTTGCCACGACGTCCCTACGGTTTGCATTGCCTACAAGTTATCTTTGCCCTCTTTGGTCCCGTGCCACTGTTCTTTGCCAGCGTGACTCTGCTTTCGGCGCCATGCACCTCGCTTTGCATGCCTTGTCGCTCCGCGGAGTTCTCGCCTGACTCGCTCTAGCGTGGCCCCCAGCGTCGCTTCTTCTTGGCCCGAGACTTGGCCTCCGCACTTTGCGCCATTTACTCCTGTTGCCTGCGTCCGGCCCGGCGAGCACTCCGCTAACTCGCCTTGCCGCCCGTGGCCTTTCGGCTCATAGCAAGCGACCACTGCTCCTCCGGCATAGTTACCATCATGCCGATCAGATTCAACACATGCACAACAACCATTCCATGGTCACATGAGGTAAAACCGGGTTAAACGGTAGCGCCGGTTTCGAATCTTCATGCGATTCTCTGTCTCAGTCTGCAAGACTTATCGAGGTGCTCTAGCCGATCCTAATTGGTGTGACGCCATGACTGAAGAGTTCACTGCTCTCCAGGCCAATCACACATGGGATCTTGTGTCGCGTCCCACTGGTGCAAATATTGTCACAGGAAATGGGTTTATTGTCATAAGTTCCTTCCCAATGGTGATCTTGACCGTTACAAGGCTCGTTGGGTTTTCCGTGGCTTCACCCAGCATACAGGCTTGACTTTGATGAAACTTTCGATCTGTCGTCAATCGGCCACCATCCGGACGGTTCTTACTGTGGCTCTCTCGCATAATTGGCCCATCCATCAACTTGATGTGAAGAATGTATTCCTCCACGGCACCCTCACGGAAACAGTTTATTGCATGCAGCCCTTTGGCTTTGTGGATCCCGCCAAGCCTGATCACGTCTGTCATCTCAACAAGTCTCTCTATGGCCTCAAACAGGCGCCTCGAGCATGGTACAGTCGATTCGCCACATTTCTCCTCTCTATTGGGTTTACTGGTGCCAAGTCTGATCCCTCGCTCTTCATTTTTTGGTGTAGAAATGATGTCATCTTACTATTACTATATGTTGATGACATCATCCTTACTGCATCCTCTGAGACTCTCCTTTGATAGACAATTGGTGCCCTACAGCAAGAGTTCTCCATGAAGGATCTTGGTCCTCTTCACCATTTTTTTGGGTATCTCTGTCAGTCAGCGCAATGGTGGTCTGTTTCTCTCTCAGTAGCAGTATATTCTGGACATTCTTGCTCGCACCAACATGAGTGATTGTAAGCCATGTTCCACACCAGTTGACACTAGTGCCAAACTATCCTCCACCGATGGTGTTCCCGTTACTGATCCTACTCACTATCGGGGTCTTGCTGGAGCTCTGCAGTATCTCACATTCACACGACCTGATATTACATATGCTGTTTAGCATATCTGTCTTCACATGCATGAGCCACGTGAACCTCACTTGGCTTCCATCAAACGGATCCTTCGGTATTTGAAGGGCACACTTAACTTTGGACTTCAGCTACACCGTACCTCTTTTTTGAAGTTGGTCGCTTACTCTGACGCTGACTGGGTTGGTTGTCCAGATACCCACCGCTCCACGTCTGGCTACGCTGTGTTTCTTGGCGACAAACTCATTTCCTGGTCTTCCAAGCGACATACTATCGTATCCGCTCCGGTAGCGAAAGCGAATCTGAAGCGATCGCTAATGTTGTGGCTGAAGCATCATGGCTGCGATAGTTACTTGGTGAGCTTCACCATCCCCTTCAGCGTGCCACTGTGGTCTACTGTGACAACGTCAGCGCTGTCTATCTCTCCACCAACCCAGTTCAGCATCAACGAACAAAACATATTGAGATCGACTTGCATTTAAATGGTGAATGAGTGTCGCTTCTGGCGTCGTCACGTGTTCTTCTCGTCAAGCGACATCTCGATCTGTGAGATGTGTTCACTGCGGGCTCCCTTCTTTACTATTCACGATTCGAGAGCGATCGAGCGTCTGTCCGCTTCACCATGATTATTCGCTCCACTCCCGCTCTGACTGCGTGAGGGGGGAGTAGATATATATATATATATATCATGCGTATGTGCGTATGTATATAAGCGGACCTGTTGACTCTCAACGGAAGCACATAAGCTGCGGATGAATCATCACGTAATCTAGGATTAGTTTCCTCTATTGTTTAGTGCATCCAAATCTTGTAGTTTGTTTCTAAAAAGCACACGATGTAATCTATATATCGCCATACTAGTTAATGGAAAGTATTACGTGATTGCACCAAATTCATACGCTTTCAATCCGGTTTAACGAGTTGAGATCTATGAGTTTAACAGATTGAGAAAATAGTTTTCGATACTCCTAAAAACTGACGGCTAGGGCTTGATCTACAATCAGTATGGCTTTGATTAGGGGTGAAAATGGGTCAAATACTGGTAGATATTACTCTTCCCGCATCCTAACTCATTTTTTTTCCAGATTTGGAACCGGATACGGATACGGATTCGAGTTATTCGGGATACAGATATGGGACGGATATGTGACGGATTCGAGTCGGAAATAGATAAAAATATACAGATAATGCATGCATATATAGAGTAATATATATTTAATTAAAACCATATGAGTACATGACTATAGTAACAAATTATATATCAATCAAACTCAACAAATGTTGTAGAAAGAATATGTTACTTAAGAATCAATAGAACCAACTAATTGTTAATATAAATGGGCTGACATGGCAAAAATATAGTGAAAATGGGCTGGGCCTTGCTGATATCCGAATATCCGATCCAATATCCGAATAGGAAAAATCCGGATATCCGAATAGAAAAAATCCGAATATCCAGATCCCGTCCTGGATTTACCGGATATTGGATGCTCTGGATCCGATCCCAAATCCGGATTCAAGTATCCAGATCCGGTTCCGGATCTGACCGGATAGTAAAATCCGGTCCCGGATCAAGTCCCGGATGGGCGGGAAATATCCGACCCGTTTTCATCCTTAGCTCTGATACCACCTTTGTCGGGACCCGAATATGCAAATCCGGAACCTCTTTGTATTTCGCACTAGTCTAGGATCGCGCTAGTGCACATAGGCTCAACATTGATGAATATCGCAATCATACTCAACGATAATATAAATAAGATTTTATCAAGTTTAATATAGCTGTTAGACGACCTTAAGGTCCACCTTACATTCATATGCCACGTAAGGCTAAGACTGAAGTAAATAAATAAACTGCAGCGAAAATAATTAAAAGTGTAGAAACCCTTCAACTGCCACAGGCAACTAACAAGGTTCTCACCCTAGTTGTTCGCCTCCTCCTGGAACTCCTCCTCAAAAGCAGGCGTTGCTTCTTCCTCAACTGATGATGTTGGTGGCAAGGGGTGAGTACATAAAGCACTCAACAAGCCGTGCACAGAATGCAAGTCTACTTACTATATGCATAGCTTAGTACAAAGGATAGGCTACAATGTTACTTTGCATAAACGGTATTTACAAAAGAATAGAATAAATAGATTGAAAGACAGTAAAACAAATAATAACAGTAATAACTTTCGCATTTGTTTTCAATGACCAACTCATACCCTTATTTCTACATTCCAACATTCCATTCCCAAACCTATTTTAATAAAATCTAACCCTTAACTATAATCACCGAGCAATGCCCAATACCGTGAGCATGGCTATTCGAATATGTTTTACACTCTGTAGAGCTTACACACTTTATCCACAAGATATAATCAAACACCACAAAGGCGAGTGACCATAACAAAGCCTTTCCAATGCCTATCTATACCCAGTAGTATCTTCTGAGGTTTCAACACTGGTGGGACTGGTTACCACATCCAGGGCCCCCTCTTGCACCATGTGAGCCAACCCGTGCGAGGACTAGTTACTACTACCCGGGCCTCACACCACCACAATAGTACTAAAGTTTAGACTCAACAAATTAATCACCTAGGTCTGTCCCATTCCAGACTTGTGGTTGTATGAATGACTCAGTTCAAATTCTTGCCTTAATTGACCAAGGCAAGACTAAGCAAAAATCATTATGTCCAAAACCACAATCATCATAAAAAGCAAATGCGTCCGCTTACGTGCCACACTAGCCCACCACAAAGACTTGCCACTCGCCTCAGTTTAAATCATTTTACCACCCCAGTTAATTTACCATGCACCACGTGCCATCAACAACTCCAACATTATGTGACAACACCGACACATAATTAATAAACATGTTCCATAATCATTAAGCAAGATTAATCTTTTGCACATGAAATGACGACTCGTTGCATGGCTAAGCATTCTATTTGCGTTCTAGCTACCCACATCGGCATGTATAGCTACCAATTACTATCAAACCATTCTAGGGTGACAAATGAACTATGGCATACGACATGGCAAAGGTGAATATAATTCAAGTGGACGATTAGCTATTCCCAACATACGGCAAACATTTAATAATTGAGATAACATGCAATACATTAAAGCAACATAATATTTAAAGCATAGGTGCAACATGATCAAAGTATGACTTGCCTTCGAATGGGTCTAGATCTTGCTCTGCAACCTGGTCAAGTGCTAGCTCCTCAACCACGAACTCACCGACTTTGCCCAGATATACATCTTGTAGCGAAGGAGAAAGCAATAAATAACCAAAACAGAGAGTAAAATCAACTATAAAAATTAAATAAAATTCACTAATAAATATATCACAATTTTACAAATTTTTAGGGACTAGAATCACCTCAATCGGAGTTCGGATGCAAAAGATATGGCCTTTGAAAGTTTTAAATAATTGGAAAACCCTAAAAATTAAAAAATCCGATTTATCCGAATTATTTTCCTATTTATGACGTCAGCATGACCAAATGATGATGTCAACACCGAAATGAATTTTCAGCCGAATTATTTTTCTAACGAAAATCGAATTATGACGTCAACATGACGTCATCGGACACGTGGCGGCTCCATGGCCCGACACATGGCTTCGATGCATAGACTAAGTCCACGGCTCGGCCTCGGTCCACCGTGGACTGGTCGGCATTATGCCCGTGCGCCAGATGATGCAAGCACTGGCGTCAGCGGCGACACGTGCCCCATCACAGTGCGACACGAGGCGCGATACGACTAGCCAAGACTCAACGCAATCTCGCCCGTCCAATTCAAAAACGAACAGCGGAGATTGATCGGCGCAAAGCAGATATGATCAACTGCGAGTCTCGACCCGTGGCGGTCGGCCAACGGATCGATCCAGCGGCGATAATAAGCGGCGGCGGTGCAATGCGCGACATGATCTGGACCGACCGGCGCGCATCTAACAACAGCAACGACTAAGCACGTGGCACAACAAGCACCCTAGGATCAATATCTAACGACTGAGATCTAACTAATACAAACATACGCGATTCAATCTTTACCGCACAAATGAAATCTAACGGTGAGAGTGCGGAGTAGTTCTTTGTGGATCGGGTGGCGTGGCGAGATCCGGCGTTGGATGAGGATCGGACGATCGTGGGCTCGGCTCGGTAGCGATAACGCGATGTACGGGTTCACTAGAAGCGAGGAAGGCGGCCGTGGAGACGGTGCTACGGGTCTCCTTCGGCGATAAGGAATGGCACGATCGATGCGGCTCGGCACAAGCGACACTCCGGTGACCTCAGCGATGGCGAGCGAGCCGTGGCGGTGCTGATGGCTGAAAGCCTCGATACTCCGTGAGTTCGTGCGGGCGAGCAATGGCGGCTCGGTGGCGGGACACAGGTCAGCGGGTGCGGCGAAGTGGAGATCACGAGGGTGGCAACGGAACAATAAATAGGGACTCAGGAGGTGTGCAATGGTGGGGGCTCTGAATCCGAGGTTCGCGGGAGTTCGGCAACGCGGTGGACTCGGACGGGCGACGTGGAAGGATCTCGCGCGTCCATGCAGGCTCGATCCAACAGCAGATGGTGTGGGCGAAGTGGACAAACGACGATCGCCCGATCGCGATTGAACGGCGGAGGCGCGAGCAGCTTAGGGTTTTTCGGCGGCTGGGTTAAACGGGCCGGTGGCGCAGAAGATTGGGCTAGGCCGACTTGGGATTTGGCCCAAACACTGCTACGAGATTTTTAATTATTTTCTAAATAAAAACAAATCAAGAAAATCAATAAACCCAAAATAAATAGCAGGAAAATTCAAAAAATTCCAGAAAATACTTTGAGACAAATAGAATCCAAATAAAATACTTCCAATAAAAGGTCATCAACAAATTGCATAAAAAAATTAAAAGACAACAAATGGCTTAAATAAATAAATACAAAAATAAATAAATAAAATCCCAGAAAATCAAATAAAATCAAGAAAAGCACAATAAATCCAGAAAAACAAAATTTGAGATGTTACATCAGCCAAAGCCAAATGCTAACAATTCAAGAACCTCGCTGGTAAGATAGCTAACCAAAGATCAAATTAATTATCCTGGGCGCTGATTATGAAAACTTGCTGCAGTCATTATTCATTGCGCTATAAAATTTGTTACTACCTACAATTACTCCGTAACATATGCCACTCTGAACATATCAAGCATACAACATATTTTAGCAGGATCTTAATTTATTAAAGGTTGCACATACATATACAATATATACTAGCTATGTGTCCGTGCGATGTAACGAAAACTCAATTTATGATAAAAAAAAATATTTACAAAGAGCACTAATCTTATCTGAATAATAATGTTCACTCTGAATGTACAATGGTTAAATGTTTAAATCAATTCATCGAAGCATACAAATTCCAAACACCTGTTTACAAACTCGAGCTTAAAATTATCTTTAATTTCACAAACTTAAATAATAACATTGCAGTACTTGGGATTGTAAATTTGTAACTTCATAATTTGAGATCGAACGATCGACAGAAAGAGGCATCACCTTCTGCCCAATGAGCGCAAAGGCATTGAAGAGGTAGCCGTCATTCATATGTGGCTGCCACCATCAGCGGCGTGCGTAGCTTGTACAACTTGCTCCAGTCATACCATAGCCTCACCCCATCAATGAGCTCCACCGCCTCCTCGCCTCTCCCCCCCCCCGCGAGTGCCTCTCTCAACCTATTGACATCATTCACCGCGTGCAAGCTCAGCGGCGTCGCTAGCCTATGTCACCATCCAGCACCGGCGACCTGCCCTTGCGCCACATCGATGAGATCAGCAAGGTCGCCCATTACCTCTACTCAACGGATAAACTCAACACATTTATAGGAGAGGCAAAAAGCGGTGGGGTTATATAAATTCAGTAGCCAAGAAGATATCTATAAAATCCAGATTAAGAAACCATCAAATAAGGAAGACAACAAAAGGGAAAGAGCTCTGCTTCCTTCTAAAGATAATTAATCAATCCAATCCGAAAAACACCGGGAGCAATTGCCACCGATTTGAATGCTAGATCAATAGGAGAAAGAAAAGTAATAAATAAGTTATGCATATTCATTTACCTCCAGAGACGGGATGATCTAATTAAATCTACCGGGGAGGCCACTGCCCCGCTTCCCACTCAGCCACGCGGATGCGCACACGTGTTAGGGTGAGGATGGAGAACGGACGTACCACCACCAACTCCTAATTAAAATTAGTAGAGATAGAGATAACAAACTTATTTAGTCGTGTCATGCATAGCTGTGCGCATGTTGCTAGCCGGCCAGAATCAAGTCCATACGTGATTAGATAAAAAGAAAAGATGATCTTATCTACACATGCACACAAATATTTAATGGAAATGATGCATATAGCAACTCAAAGGCACATGGTAACTCAGAAACTGTATGCGTGCAGTATATAGAAAAAGAATCAGTCATGCAATATTTGGAAATAGATTGGCTGATTGAGATAAGAGTCTGATATGCCACAGATCACGCATGCAGGCATATCCAACTGAATTAAAACTTTCTCCGTTTGCCAATGTATAAAAGATCTTGACAATGACGGTTTTAGGGGGAGGAGAGAATGGACCACCGCCACCAACTCGTAATTGGAAGTTATAGAGATATAGAGCAAGAACAACCTATCTTTGACGCAGTCATGGATGTTCTTGGAGAAACATAAAATAGAAATTAGAAAGTACATTAACAACCCATAGATGACAACGTCGCAAACTGATTAGAGCTTGTTTGGGAACTGCAATCCCTACTGGGATCCTAACCAATTCCTGGGGGGGAAATCCACGGGGCAATTTTTTCCAGACCAGCCAAAAGGCCCATTTGGATGCCCATAAAACAGGGATTTCCTAGCCCAATCTAATCGTTTCCCCAGAGAAAAATTCCTTGACTCCCCACGTTAGGAAAGATCTCCCTGTCGTGTTGCCTCTCCACGCTCACGCTCAACTTTGCCTCATGAGTCGTGATGACCTTTGTAGCCTTCGCCTCCGCCCTCGTCGGCTACCTCTGTCCGACCCTCGTCTCGCCTCCCGACAGCCGCCACCGCTCGCCCTTTGTCTCGCCTCCCGACGGTCACCTCTGTTGGCATAATTGCGGTATAAGCAATTTATTAAGATATTAATCCTAAGTGAACAAATAAACCATGAAACAGAGAAGCACATGTTGATACTTTGAAACATGACAATAGACAAAAACATAGTCCGGAAACATATGATCACTGGAATAAGCATATTCATTGCCATGAGTATCAAAGAAAACAACCCAACTAGCATAAAGCTCAAGTTGTTTAATTTCTGAGTGTTCTCATATTTCGGGTTGCCTAAAAGCCCTCCTCGCCACAAGAGACTAGTAATAGACTAATTTGTGGCAACCTTACCTCAATTATCAAAACTTTTACACTTGACAGATTAAAACAATCCTACTCAACTAATTATCAGCTGTGCATTAAATAGAGAATCAAGATAACATGCTTATGAACAGAATCTATATAACATGAATGAACTGGCGATTTGAACAGAGTACAATAAAGCAATGCCAAGCTATTCTAAATAGAGCAAAGTTACTGGAACAACCGCAACAGCATGAATATGATACAAAATAGTAAGAACAAGATTGTCTAAACAAGCATATACAACAGCATATCAATTGAGCTAATCAAGTATGTATCAAGATATAATTGATTGTCAAGTTTTGTTGTCACAAATAGTCTATTTCAGTCCCAGAATCCTCACTGAACACTTTAACCCATATGCAAGGTCCCCAAGCCAAAGAATTGACTGGCCCCCTTGCATTCACAGAGAAGGAAGTAATCACAGAAGTATGGAAAATACTTATAGAACACTGACCGAATGACAATGTAAAATGGCTACGCACGTCAAAGACGCTAACCCAGAAAATAACAATGCCCCTATAATGCCACAGTCCTCACAGGCGAAGGTCTTCGGAGATACAAAGCCAAAAGTCCTCTCAGTGAGGCAATTCACCTGAAGACTTGAGATGCACCGCAACCACTCAGGACCACAGAATCAACCCTTCGGCCGAAAGGGATGAACAAGCCGAGCGCCAAGAATAGACCACACAGGTCAGTATCCAGCGCAAGCAAATCAAACCGAAAAGACCCACAATCAACCGGCTCAAGAGGGCAGAAATAGTTCTACGCAACCAGAGGTTCCTATCTTGTGCAGCTTCCAGAACCAACACGCAAGAACCCTAGGCCTCAAGATCTGACAGAGATTCTACTAGGGTTACACGTGAAAGCGGTCATTCACAGGTTAAATCAAGCATAGATCGAGCCAGGGAAAGCCAGAGATTGCAATATGCACAAGACACTACAAGAACTCCAACCAGATTGTGTGAAATTCGGATCAAAGATGGGAATTGGATTGATCTCACTGGGAGAGCCAGACTGCGGAATATAAAGGGTCTCGGGAGGTGATGAAGTGCAACCACCGCTGCACCGGCCGTGCGCAACCACCGCAGTCGTAGCACCGGGCAACACAGTAGATGCCGATGTAGCCTCCAGATCCATGCGACGCGGGCGAAGCCGCCTCCTCCTCCCCATGTGCAAGTCCCTCATCCGCCGTTTTCATTGCTCACTCGGTCAAAAGCAAAGGCAACACAGAGCTGCCTATTTCTTTCCTCCACCGGCTGGGCCAATTGGGTTGGCCTGGCCGCAAGAGCCAGGCCGGCCCAGTTGTCCTACCGACTTTTTCCTTTTTTTCTTTTAGAAATTTGGAGGACACTCAAATTTACCAACAACCTCTGCCCCTCATCTCGCCTCCTGATTGCTGCCTCCTACGTCGTGTGGCTCCTGATGGTTTGAGTCTTCTTCCTATCATGTACAAATCTTACCACTCCTCTTCTTTGTTTGGTTTTGTTTTTTGAGTTTTAGCATGAAGAAGTATTGAGATCTGATACCAATGCAACTAGATCTGATGTTATGATTTAGGCCCTGTTTGGTAGAGCTCTAGATCCTAACTCCATCTGAGATCTGAAACTTGTAGTCTAAATTAAAGTGAATTAAGTTTATATTTTTAGTTTAAAATATAAACAAAATGACCCATCTAAACACTTTTAATATACCAACAGCTCCAGCTCTATGGATCTGGTGGAGCTAGGAATACCCAGCTCCACCAGATCCACGAATCTGATAGAGTTGGAGTTGTACCAAACGCACCCTTAGTTCACTGTGGATTTGTAGTTTGCTTGTGTTATACCTCTACCCGATCAACGTTAGAAACATGTACCCGATCAACGTTAGAAACCTATTCACTATAGCTCCAGCACAATTTGGTGAAGTTGTTGCTCGTCTGATTCTGTCGTGTGATTTGGGCTTTGAAGCTATTGAGGAGGTTCTGAAGAAAATGGAGGATGTATCTGTGTTACTCCACATATCTATGATATCTATGTTAAGAAAAGTTCAGCCAGTTCTTGCACTTTGCCACTTTCCCCAATAAGGGGAGCAAGAACTAGTGATGAGCACGCTAGAAGGGTAGCATTTTTTGAGGTATCTCTGAATTAATCCTAGAATAAGGAAGTCCTTAAAATCTTCATAGCATTTTTTGGAACCTTTTCAACTTAAACCGGCTACAGGAGCAGCATGTTTTAATAAGGCCTTGGGAATGTTTTTTTTTCTTACTTGATGCGGCGGTGACTTTTTGGCCACATGTAGATATTTCCTTTAGTACTAATTCACCATTGACTGTCTCTGGTTTTTTTTCTCATAGTGTTATCCTTTTGAATTGCTTGTCAATAGAGAACATATTGCTTTCTCATACACAAATTATTAGTGCTATACATTTTGGGGAAAAAAAGCTGAACATCAGCATCTCTACTACTTCTAATTAAGAGTTGGTGGTGATACGTCCGTTCTCCACCACCAACCTACGGCTAAACCGTGAAAAAAACTGACCGACGGAAAAAAAACCGAAGCTGTTTTTCGCTCTGTTCCTCACGATATGCTCATCTCTCGACTTCTCCACGAACACGACAGCCGCCCCATCTGCGAGTCCAGATGCCTTCCTCGATGCGTCCCCGCTCCTCCATAATCGGGAGAAATAGATGTTTATCTTATAGCACAATTTTCTTTTATTGCTTACCTTTATGTTCCGTTATTAATTTTATTTTTCGTAGTATCGTACGGGCATTGAACTAGTAAATAACAAAAGAAACAAATTGCTGTGGCTGTCATTTCATGATGATTCTTCCTCCCTAATCGTAACGCATCTAGGTTGTACTACTACTCTATTACTACTAACCTACAAAGTGTGGCAGTGTGGTAGAAGGAAGGAGCTTGGAAAGAATATGGCCTGGCCAATGGTAGCACCCTAGAAAACAGCATTGTCATTTTGTGGAGCCATTGCTGGCCCTGAAAGTGTAGCTGATCTCTCTGATGCTTTTGTATTTGTTTGTTTCACTGGATTTGCTTGCTTCTAGATAAAATTTTTTCTTGCTAGTTGCATGGCTTTCACCTGGCAGAACTATGGTTCAGTCATGATTAAAATGAGCACGGAATTTGTTGCTGAAGATATGGTAACAGTGGACTGACTAGTTTAGGTGGATTAAGATTTTTTCCATTTCAGCAAATGATACTGTGATCTAATATTGTTAATAAGGCAGACTGAGTAAAATAGAATTGGACAGCAGTAGCAGGAAAACGGCTGGCACACAAACTAATATAGGTTTCAGATTCATTAATTCCAGATGATATGTTGATTGTTTATTAGGAATTGCTAGAAGCCGGACATCCGATTTTTCCGGACGCTGCAAAAATTTTTTCCTACTCATGAAATATTTTTTCCTATACGTGAAACATTTTCCTTCGATAATAGTAGAAATCCGGATCGCTGCAACATTTTTTTCTACGTGTAAAACATTTTGCTTCGATAACAGTAGAAATGTGCGTGCGAAAAAAAATGTTGCAAACATTGAAAAAAATGTTGTAGACGTTAGAAAAAAAATGCTACACCGAGCGTCCGACGCAACATACTCAGATCGAACATCCGGCTGTTAGTTCTTCCCTTGTTTATATTCTTTTGAATAAGGACAATTAAATCCGAATTTCCTCAGGAGTTGTCATACGGGGACTAGGTCGGGCTACGAGTGACCGTTCGCCCTTGGAATAAGAAAATAGAACCAGTTTTCTGCATATCTAAAGCCAAATGAATAGCACTCAACTATGTAAGGAACCTTGAAATGATAGTAATAGTACCGTTTTCAATATCGTTTCAGAAGAGCATGGTAACAACATATATAAGAACTAGAACTGGAAGGAAGCCAGAGGTTTAAGCAAAATGTGAAGTACTAACGCCCAAAAGGTTCCATTGTACTCCTTACAGAAAGAAAGAACATCACATGATAACAGAGGAGCTAATTTCCATACACCCAAAAACTATAATGGTAACCATGTGCATCACAGATCACCTATGCTGATCATTCAAGAACAGTCATTCAAGGGATCGTCACTAAATTTAGTACTCGAAGTGACCATCACCGGGAAGACGGTGACGCCATCGAAAGAGCAACTGATGTCAAGAGATTCCAGTTGAGGGCAATTGTCAAGGATGGCCGTCGGTCCTGCGTTAGAGAGGCAGTTCAAAGGAGTGTAGCTCGGACATTGTTGGAATTGAAAGCGTTTCTCCATAATGACTCTTCCAGCCGTCGTCGTAATCATAGTCTCTATACTTAAATTTGCTCAATCTGAATTTCTTGAGATGGGGACAAGCTTGGCAAACAGATTCAAACAACTTCTCCCAGACAATCATATGCTGATAGCTTTTCAACAAGGGTGCTCTGCAGGAATGCCTTCAGATATATTAGAATACATACTTGGTAGTGGTAATAATAGCATCATAAGCTGTGTAAGGGAAGTGTTGAACTAAAGACTTAAATAAGATCTAATGTACTAGTTTTTCACCGTCTCACGAATGCTGCAGAATGTGCACTTTCTCTGGTCACAAAAACATATCATTACGGACATTGACACAGTCCCCAAAACTTAAATTTGACCGCTAACTTTTATTGGAATATATTTATAAAATCCAATAAACTTGTAATATTACAAAAAATACTCTTGAGGACAACATTACATATATGATATTTATGCATCCGATTAAGTATTTTAAAAATGATATCGATAGTTTTTTAGATAATGGAACAAAATTCCGGCTTCATCTCTCTTGGAGAGAATCAGACCACCCTTATTACAAACTTTAGAACCAAACATCGTTTAGACAAAAGAACCAAAACAATCAAGCGGTATAACCAATCCGGCCTCTAAAAGCCAACCAAAAGAAGCAAACAATTGCAGAGCGAGTTGTCTCGGTGGCGACAAGCATTGAGGAGACCCTCTTTGGTCGATTCACTTCGCTGTAATTTGGCCCATGTGCGAAGCCAGTACGTTCCTCTGAACAAGACCTGCAAGAAAGATTTATGTATGCAATTGTCACAAACAGTATCATTCCTTGTACACCATAAGGCCCAACAAATCCCGGCAACTCGATAGTATCTGAAACACGATCTGGTCCCCTTTGTTTCACCCACCCATCAAATAAATGATGGATAGAATGGGGCGGACCCAAACCCAAAGTCATGTATACCAATCGCCATAAAAATTTAGCATAACTACACTCCAAGAAAAGGTGATGGATAGTTTCAATTGTTCATAATAACGGCGGACTTATCCCCGCCAATTGCGTTTAACTAAATTGTCTTTAGTTAATAGCACCCCTTTCTTCATATACCACAAGAAAATTTTAATCTTCAATGGTAATCTAGTATGTCAAATATCCTGTGAAACTCTAACTCCATTATTAACCAGGTATTTGTACATGGATTTAACCGAGAACAGGCCAGTATTATGAAGCTGCCACTTAAATTGATCCGACTCACCTTGTAAGGAAGTATTCACCGTTCTCGCTAGTTAAAGTTTCAAAAGTTTGTTAGTTGTATCCCAATGTGACAGATTTGCCAGAGTGCACGTGAAAATGTTGTTTGTGGATGAAAATTTTGAATTTTTTTTATTTAATATTTATTTTAAAACATTTTTTCAAAACTGATTGCCCGCGTGAAAAAATTAGAACTACTACCCGCTTAATGCCGCCCCTTGCAGGCGACAATGATGCCCTAACGGCAAAAATCGAAACATAGCGATAAAAAAAAAAATGTGCGGTGGCCCTTGGCGTCCAAGTCTTTCTTAATCTTTTTTTGGCAATTTTTGTAATTTGTTTGTACATGGAATTGTTGTATTGAGCAGGAAGAATTAGAAAAAAAACTTATTGTCATGTAATGAATGGAAAAATTATTTTAGTTAGTTAGTGATCACTTAGGTATTTTCGTAGCCTCGTAGGGTCCGCCAAGTATGTCCAAAAATTATGGAAAAATTACAGCGTGGGATACCACTTCCGGTCTTGAGCGAGATGGCGGACGTTGCCCGGCATTTTGTTACCAAATTCAGAAAAGGCACTCGCGGCCACGAAACCACAGAAATCGTGGGCACTTAGGGGTTTTCGTAGCCCCGTGGGACAGGCCGGACACGGTCGAAAAAATACGGAAAAAATCAAGGGCAGCCCTACGCAATCGCGGGCTACCACTTACGTATAAGCGAGATGGGCGGGGCGTTACGTAGGCATTTTATTCTGAAAATCGGAAAAGGCACTGTGACCCCACGAAACCACAATCGTGGCCACTTAGGGGTTTCGTAGCCCGTGGGACAGGGAGACACGGTCCAAAAATACGGAAAAAATCAAGGCGGCCTCGCAATGCGGGCTACCACTTACGTATGGGCGAGATGGGCGAGGCGTTGCCCGGCATTTTATTACGAAAATCGGAAAATCGCTCGCGACACGAAACCACATAAATCGTGGCCACTTAGGGGTTTCGTAGCCCGTGGGATAAACCGGACACGGTCAAAAAATCTGGAAAAAATCAAAAGGCGGCCTCATAATGCGGGCTACCACTTACGTATGGGCGAGATGGGCGAGGCGTTGCCCGACATTTTGTTATGAAAATCGGAAAAGGCACTCACGACTCTGAAACCATGGAAACTTTCGACGTCGAAAAATTTTGAAACTTTTTATGGTGGTTCTGATAAATCAGTGATATTACCATAAAAATTTGAAATGATTTTAAGATCTTAGAATTTTTAAAATTCAAACAATACATATATAAGGGCACATACAGAAAGTTCGGATGATAAAATAAGCAATAGATTAGATTATATTACAAGGGCATTACAACGATGTGAAATTGCTTGACCAGACTAACTAACGAAAGCCTTGTTAGTCATGGTGGAACAAATAATCGTTCCGCCTGTCGAGTCTGACGAGAATGATGCAAGACATTTTCTACATATTACGACCCGTTCTAATATTGCGATCGTCCTCGAACACCGCTCAATCCCTACTATGAAAGAACTCCATAGGGATCCTTGATGCTCCCAAGCATCACCGATTGGGTGGCCTATGCCGTCACGTCTCGGGTGTATAAGACATAATTTTTGGTCTTTTTATGTGGATTCTGCCCTCCCATATGGGCATGTCATCCGATTCAGCGTCCCTATGTTAATACCACACGGGTTCTGGATGGTCTGCATAGCGTCAAGGATTTGTTGCGTGTTGCGGACCTCGTATTGCTTCCCTTGTCCCTTCTTCTTCGAGAGGAGGAACCTCTTGCACCTCGGTGTGTTGTCCGTTAGCGGAGACATGCGAGCGCTGCTCTGTTTGGCTCGCACTCCACTATATGGTGCGAAGGTGTGTGTTGGGCTTATCCTTGGACAACGGAGCGTGCCCTGCGTCAATGCGATATGCCCTTTGGTCGTTGAAGAACACCGTAGGCGTACTAAAGTGCAGCTTTACGGGCGGTAGTGGCACCACGGAGAGGTTGCTCCCCGGTTATCCCATGCAGAAGCATGAGATGTGGGTGAAATGCGTCTTGAGTCCACCAGTTGAAGTAGCCGCACGATTCATCCTCGGGCAAAGGCACGCAGTAGAATCTCCGTCCGCTAGATCACCGTGGCAAGTATCAACCACTTGCCTCCGAGGCCATGTTACATAACGTCGGGGCTTTCGGGTGGCCACGGAGAGGTTTCTCCTTTGACTTGAGCACATTCGCAAGTTTCCTTTTGAACTCACGTGTGCGATGAACTGTTTAGAATCTGGTTGTGAGTTTAACATGAGTATAGCGCATGAAACTCACCGATTAGTTGGCCCTTGCACCGCCCTAAGCTCTGGTCGATCTAGAAAAGGACATATCTGGCGGCCTCTCCACGGGTGAAGTTCTCGAGCGAAGCGGGGTAGGCGTCGTGGCGGTTGTTGAGAAATTAAGTAGTCACGTCGTTCGGCCCGTCGATCCATTGGAAGAAGCAACACCGTCCTCGTCTTTGAGAAAAGAAAGAATGATGCATGAGATGGTAGTGTTACCTGTATTGTGTGGACACGATGGGTTTACCTTGTAGGCTGCTGACCCAGTGTGAGTGATGTGGTGACCGTCTCTCCATGGGTAGATTGCTCCATCTTATTTGGTAGGTTCGATCGCATTTGGGTGAAAACTCGGTAGAGGCTGGGCGTCGGCGCTCTTGGCATCCGAATATTGGGCGGGATGACTTACGCTTCTTTGAAGGCGCCAGTAGAACAACATTGTTCTCTCTCTTTTTCTTTCTTGTTGTCTCATTTGTGGCCTTTGCTCATTCTTTGGCTGCGAGGAGGCATCAAGCGAAGATTATAAAGGGTAGATATCGCTGGGTATGGGCGATCGCCCATTTCGAGCGATATTTATCTTAGGCGATGTGCCTCGACATAGCGAGCGATCGCCCCATTTTGGGGCGATATTTATCTTAGGCGATGTGCCTCGACATAGCGAGCGTCGCCCATTTAGGCGATATTTACCTTTGGGCGATGTGCCTCGACATTTTCACAAGCGGAGTTATTTTTCGCCGTTTATTAGCGCCGATTATGTATTGTCGAGCTAATGGGACGTTGCTCAAGCATGAAGTTCTAAAATCGGAAAAATAATTTGCACGACATGGCTAAGAAAAGATAACCTACATAAATGTAAGCACTTAGTTCAGATAGTTAGACAACATGGTGGTGAAGAAAATAAATTACAAGAGTACAAGCTGTACAATAAGTCGATGGCGACGCCTCTGATCTGCCCATTGAAGATGCGTGAGTGGCGACGGCGGACGGACGACCCTCTTAGCCCGCCCTGCTCCTCGGGGGTAGCGTAGTCTGTCGGTGACTCGGGTGTTTGCTAGGGTGGCGGGCCGGGTTACCCGGTGGACATGGCGGTTCACGTCGAAACCTGCGTCCTCGTCAATGTCGTCGTAGCTCGAGTAGCGGACAACATCGTGGGGACTTCTTTGCGGCTGAGGCAATGGCCGTCCCCACGGTGGCCCCGCGTTGTCAGGCGAGAGATTTAGAGTGGCCCTCCTCACCCACGGTGCCCACTGCGTCGGTGGGAGAGGACACGAGGGCACGTACTGGGTGACGTCGGGCAGTGTGGGCCGACTCGCTGGGCGAGGTGTGGGCACGGCTCCACTAGGCGGGGGAGGTGTTGGCTGATGGGGATGTGCTGCGCTGCGCACCACGTCTCCCCCCCCGGCAGGTGAGTAGGCGGCACATCCGCGACAACGTGCCGCGTAGCCGACCAAAAGTCTCCCGCTGCTGAACGGGAGTGAGTCACGACGTCGCGTCGAGGCCCGCCAACACGGACTCCACCTCCGTACATACGCCTACGCAAGGCGTGCACTGCAAGTAATGCCGCTTGATATGAGGTAATTTACATAAAAAATATACTTGTAGGGTGTGAGGGTGACCCTTCATAGCGTTCTCCTCGGGACATCTGTGAAAGGTCGTCTCCGACACCGATCTGCGGAATGGGACATACTCTGTGGTGTGTACCCAACCCTAAGCCGTCATGGCGAAACCCTCCATGTAATCGTCGTGCGTGCAGCGTCGTCTGGGGTCTCGTCCACCGTGTCTGGGCGACTGGTCCCCTTGCATCGACCCGCGGTATCATGCGCAGCGCAAGAACGGAGTGCCTAGTGCATGCCGGCCGGGTCATCTGCAAAAGCAAAACGGCAATTTACATACAACATTCATTCATTGGAATGGTAAGTATTAATGCTCATGACACTTACTTGTCGCTGCACCGAGACGATGTGAGTAATCTGCGGGGAAAGTGCGAAGAGGCCGAATCGCTGCTAGCGACACCGGTGCGGCGAGTACTCCTCGACGCCAGGTCAAACAGAGGGCCTTACGGGTGAGCAGAGGTGATGGTCACGCCCGAAAGCTTCGGACAGCCAGCGAGGTGCTCGGACACGGGCGTCGCGCTTGGTATGCGGTGTCCACCGCGTCCTCGTCGTGCGACCTATCAAACTCGAGCGAACTCGGGTACGACTTCTTGACACAGAGGGTGGGCGTACACATTGCGGAACAAAAAGTAGTGCATCTTATTAAAGTGTCCAAATTAGGGGTTAGATACAAGGGGCATACTGTCGTTGAACCCGATGAGGCCCATAGTGGGCGGTCGATCTGGGAGGCCGTGTCACAGTCTGTGAGTACGGCGCGGGTCAACCTCGGCCTACTAGAAGGAGAAGTGCTCCTAGGACCACAGTACTTGCAGAAGAACGCACGACAGCATCAGCGATGCTGTGTGGCTACCTTGGACAACTGACCTCGCCTTCAGACCCTGACGCGTGCGCGAGCACAGCAGAGCCCCACGACCTTTGCACCATCTGTGTACAGCAGCAAAGTTAGACATGTCTGTCAGAAGAGATTTTAACGAAATGTGTTACCTGGTCCGCGGGGTGTCGGCGATAAACCGGGCGAACTCGACAAAAAGTCGGTCAACGTGTCCCGTGCGAGGACGGAACAGTACCAACAAAACAGGACTAGCGAGTACGCCTCGGTGGCGTGCGAGTCCTCCTCGTCGACCTCCGGTGGAGATGCTCACTGCAAAGAGATTCGTGACATGATTGTCGGCATGACTCGGTGTGTATCCGTTAAGTTGCAATGAACTAGGTACTAACCGTGAATGGAAGCGACCACATATACGGACTCCGTGCTTCTCATCATCTTGTGGGGCACGTCTGGGTCGGTGTTGCGGTGTCGGTCCACACAAGCGGCGCGCCTCCAGCCTTTCGCTAATCGTCGGCGTCGTGGCGGCACAAGCTGCAGAGACCGTGCGAGAGGCCTAGGAGGTAAGACACGTCCTGCAGCGTGGGAGCCATCTCTCCGCAGGGCCGGTGGAACGTGTGTGTCTCCGGTCTCCACCGGTCCACGAGGCGGTCGGCGAGGGACGGTCGTCTGCGAAGCCGTGTGACGTGCGGGCCCTCCACGGTCGTCTGCTCCACCATCCGGCAGAACGGAAGTAAGCCGGCAGCTCGTAACCTGCACGTAGTGTGTAGCGTCGTTAAAATTCCATAAACAGGTAAGTAAAAGAGTAGAAAAAGTCGGCAGCTTACTGTGGAACCTAGCGCGGGTCGATCCGAAGAAACTCCTTCGGCACCCGAGACCGCAGTGTCAACAGCCACCGGCCCTCAACTGCGGACAACCTAGACCGGTGGGTCAAGTCCACGTGCTAGTCTAGCAGCTCGGGAGTAGCGTCAGCAGCACGCCCAACTCTCGCCATCGTCGCCTGTGCCTGCATGGTTACAAAGGAAATTCATGGTTAGAAAGCAAATAAAACAAACTGGATAATAACTAAATGGTACACGTTGCAACTACAAAAAATTAAATGAAAAGTAATGAAATGTTCCATATTCAAATATTACATTAACGGGGATAACAAATAACTGGTACATAGAATCGAAAACACATTGACGGGGACAACAAATAACTGGTACATAGAATCGAAAACACATTGACGGGGACAACAAATAACTGGTACATAGAATCGAAAATACGTTGACGGGGACAACAAATTAACTGGTACATAGAATCGAAAATACATTGACGGGGACAACAATTAATTAGTACATAGAATTGCATTATCCACAATTACGGACGCTCTCGACTCATCCATATCGTTCCTAATACGTCGTGTCCTTGACGCTTGAATCTGCTTCAACATTCGGATGTCGGTACCCATCGATGCCGGAGGGCTGCCGTGAACGATCCATCGACCCGCACCGTACACCTCGTTATGCCACGTGTTGAGAACACTTTGCTTGTAGTAGTAGTGGGAGATGTCACGGACGACATGGCTGGTGTGTCTCGCTCGCTGCGGCAATCACGTCGCGAAAGCACGGCAAGTCAGCAGCGTGGCCTGGCAGAGCACTCGCAGATTAGCGGCTCGGAGTATGCACAGATGGAAGTCCTCTCCGGTGGGCACCTCTTCGACCCGATCACCGCGATGCACGTGGTACCTCCGTTCACGCCACTCTCCAATGTCAGCGATGTGTCTGCGTGCCTTCCGTGTCTTGTTGGCCATGTCTGCAGAGACAACCGTCGAGTAGGACAAAGCGATTGTCCGACATACATGCAGCGGAGGCCTTGTACCGCTCAACAAAATATCTTTGGGTGCCTAGTAACACACCCTCAACAATGCCCACCAACGGAGGCATCTCGCGCCTTTCATTACCAGTTGTAAATCTCCGCTAGGTTGGTTGTCATTATTCCATAGCGGGAACCACCCTCGTCATGCAGAATGGATCATTTCTCCAATGGCTCGTGTCGTATCCAGTCCGTGAAACTCTTTATACTTGTCCCCGACCTACGCCGGATGTTTGGTGCGTCGGTCGGGGCGCACACCAAGGTGTGGGGTCATCTCCTTGCTCGTAGTAGACCATAGGTTCCTTGACGAACTAGCGACATCCCTTGGATTCAGTGATTGCTTCTTGGTTAGTTCATCCAACGTCCTCCACAGCGAGTCGAACTTCCTCCGCTGGTTCTGTTTGCACAGCCGCTTGAACATGTTCATAAGCTCCTTGTTCTGAGCGACGGAAAAAATTGGCACCCATGTGCCTCATGCACCACCGCTCTTCGTGTCGGCCACTTTTCTGCTCCCACGACGCCGCACCCTTGTTGCATATCCACGATCGCCCTCAAGCAACCCGCATGTCGGTCATGGATGACACATACATCGGGCGGTCTTGGACAATCGCCATCTTGACTCTTTCAAGAAACCAGCACGACTCTCCGTGTTTCCCCCTCCACGAAGGCCAATGCGACCGTAGAACACGGTTGTTGGCGTCCACCATGCGATTCAGATTAGAATCGGCCCTTGTATTTCCTGTGAGGAATGTGCCATCCATGCAAATGACCGGCGGCAGTCTTGGGAAGGCATTTATGCATGCGCCGAGGGCGAAGAAGGCTCATTGCAAGACCCACTTACCCGCGACGCACCATCCGCTGGAAACTCCGCAAGGTCGATGACCGCATCGGATTCCTACTTGATATTGCCACCGAGCAAGTGTGGAATATTCTGTAAGAAGCCTCGTATGTCCCGAACCGTATTTGTAAAGCTGTTCTTTTTGCTCTCCATGTCTTTCCGTAGCTAATCTTGTCTTTGAAACCTCTCCTCCACGGCTCGATAATGGATCGAGGCTGCGGTGCGGATTGTCCACGATCGACCATAAACACATTTGCCACCCAAGTGGACGACAAATTGCGGTGTTCTGCCCGCTTCCTCCGGTTAGCGATTATGCTCGTCACTATGGAACATTTCAAGAGTCCCTCCACTTCCCTTGTATGCATGCACCCGCCATGGGCACGAATCAACTACGCACTTGACGTCGTAGTCTTTTTCTTCAGACTTCACTACTCGAATTGCCGTCGAAGAGACATTGACCAAGATTTCACCGCATCCATCACGGCCTCCTTGTCTTTATATATGGCCCTCGCGTGACCTCGTTCTCATGATACTCCCATGCATCTCTCGTCCCTTCATTCATTGTTAGGTCTTGAAATTATAATTAGTCCACGCACAGGGCAGGCACCTCATGAGTATTGTCCTCCTCGCTCGGCGTTAGCCATCGTGGACTTCCTCATCCGCACGGTCCTCCTCCTCCATCAACTCAACTATGTGCTCCACCTCCTCCCCCTCGTCGGCCACCCCCCGCGCCTCCACGGCTAGCTCCTCGCCCCCCTCGATCCCGTCGCCACCGCCAACCTCGCCACCACCTTCATCATCGTGTTGTTGCATATCGGTATTCCCCTCCTCCGTAATATCTACCCCGACATCACGCACCTCCGACACCGATGGAGGTACCTGGTACCAATCTACCAGCAACATGAGCGGCCAGCCCCGCTCTACAGCGTACCCAACATAGCTCCTCCATGCCGAGGTCGCGTTAATAGGAACCAGCTCTCCATAAAAAAGTCTGCAAGACGACTTACTATTGCTCTAACCCGCAGCCGAACACTCTGGGTATCCAAACTGAATATCAGAAATATCCACTCCAACAAACCCCTGTATGTCCTATCTCTCGGCCTAGATATGCCCCGTATGACTGCTGAAAATGCCGACAAATCGACTCCATCTGGCCCCTGTGCTATCTCCCCATCTCCATAGAATATCTAAAAATACAATTTCTCCGACATATTGCCTACAACATCGAACCGAAAAAATCATCATTTCTCCACCTAACCGCTATATAAATGTTACACTATATTGGCGTCAAAAACGGTGCCTACCATGTTTTTAAATATACTAATTTTTAACGTAGTACGGTCATTGACTATAAATAAGTAATTCGACTACCTATATTACATACATAAATATTAAATATCTAAAATATTAAATACATAAATACTAAATATTAAATCTCTAAAATATTACATACCGCAAATACTAAATATTAAATCTCTAAACATTGCCTAATATTTCTACTATCCAATCCTAACTAAATTAAATTTCTAAATACTATATTGATTCTCAACATTTCTAAATACTACAATCCTAATATTTCTAAATACTACATTAAATCTCTAAACATTGCCTAATATTTGTACTATCCAATACTAACTACATTAAATTTCTAAATTACTACATTTCTACATTTCTAAATATTACAAAATACTAAAATTTTAAAAATATTACATATAAATTTCTCGGACTTACCTTCACAAAAAGCATTTAAAATTTCTTTTCCCTCTTTTTTCTTCCCTTCCTTTTCCTCTCTTTTTTTTCTCTCTTTTTTCCTCTCCTCCTCTCCTCTTTCTTTTCTCGCAGTGCAGCCTCTCGATACGGTACGCATAAGAATGAGCACAGTGCTCGCGAGCGGCGATTTAAAATGGCCGTCTCTGCATTGAGGCGATCGTGCACTGGGCTGAGCGACCTCCCAGCCTCGCCACAGCGTGTCTCTGCCCAGTGGCGGAATCCAGCATTACTGGCAAGTTAGGTACCACCATCGACACAGCGTGCAGGCGATCGCCCCTGGCTAGGGCGAAGGCCGTGTAGATTTGAAATTTTTTTGCTGTGCCGCTTAGTTCTGAAAAAATGATTAAAAATAAATATTAAATAAAAAAATGAAAATTTTGCTCCACACGCATGAAACCAGCAATACGATCAATACCACTACTGATCTAAAAAGGCATCAATGATAGAGCAGCAAGTCTCCATCGGCGGGCCCATAAAGGCCTCAGATCGCCGACTGCGGTCCACGGCGCTGCGTAATCGCCGGTAAGCCCACGGACCGTCCCCAGTCAAGGCGGCGCCACGGCAGGCTCGTCCTCCGCGGCGTGCCGCCACGCCGAGCACACGAGCTCTGCGCCCCGCATGATCTGGCGGGGACCCAGCTTGAGGAAGATATATGACTTATGTCCCTAAGGTTGAACAAAGATATCTAGAAAGTGTTAGTAAAACTGTGAAGCAAGTGAAGTGGATGTGCTACTCACATCCCATGCATGATGTTCTCATCGGTCACTAAAACAATGAATAAGCAAGGGTAAATTCAGAACTCAACAAGTACATAATAAAACAATAAACATCGACAAAACAATAACTATCAACGTAACTCATTCATATTATCTTCATCATAACTCATTGTCAACTATGGCACTCATTAATGCAGTGCAAATGCTCATGCACATGTTTCATGACTTTAGTATATACTGGTATAGCAGACCACAATACCGCTTGTGCGCACTCAAGCCTGCTTCTTTCATACAGGGACATCAAGCTCATCCTCTTTCATACGAGGACCTCATCTCCACTCCCATGGATTGGTCACACAAAGTAGGCTATAGATGCCCACTCACACCATCTATTCCATACCATGGATGCAAATGATGCCATAATTTCTTTTATTCTATCATTCAATATTAGCCATTAACCATCATCTAGTAATCATCATATTACCTTCGGCATTTAGACAACATCATTAAAAGGAGTATTCATATGAGCGACATAGTAAGCAAATCATATTTATAAAACAACAGAGCAATCAAACTGTCTATCATTCTACCATGCACTTACCCTGTTAACCATGTGGAGCGGATTGATGTGAAGTTGGCACCAATTCCAAAGTCACTCCTCCTATAGTAGATACACAATCTCAATAAGGTAAGCAACATCAATCAAAACATTATCGCCCCTATGCACAACCCTGATTTCTACTATATAAAGCAATAGTTTCTTCCCACGTCACTTTATCAAGATTACCTATCTTTGCCACTGCTATTTAATTACTCATCTTTGCCACTGTTCTTTAATTACCCACCTTTGCCACTGTTAGTGCTCTTTGTAAATAAACTTTTTATCGCAAATTGAGTTTCCGTTGCAATACACGGGCACATGGCTAGTGTAAATAACCTCGATCCTGCTAAAAATCCCCCCTCGCAGTCTAGGTGGTCAAATGACCAAAACTTTTGGCTCATGAACCCAAACAAATTAGACCATGAGTTTTTTAATCTATATAAAATTTTCTACAATTCTTTAGTTGGCCAAAGATCTTGATTAAACCATTTAGCCTTTCATGTTTAACCCCGAAGGCTATTCTATTGCATTATTGGGCAGAAGGCTTAACATTTAATATCTATTTTTATACCATATTAAAAGTTGCAAGCCATACAACTTCTAGAAAGTACAAAAGATTATCGAGCTTTCCCTAGTTATGATCAATATTTAATTTGGCCATCTATTAGATAAATAAGAAGATTAACACAAACTGCAACCAGCTGGTACTAATTCTAGAAACTAGCCTTTCCAATGTCATAACTTCTAAACCACTAAACCAAACACAACATTTTTTCACTCTATGAAAACCTTAAACAATTATATATATATATATTATTCATAATATAGTGATCGAACAGAGACACCCCAAACGTGGTCCCCAAAAGGATAGCACAACTCGACGAACCCCGCAATCAAGACTTCACTCCCAAAGCAGTCCATCTACACCGTTCAGCACAAACATGCCCCATCTGTGACCTACAATGTCATCACCGCGAGGAACACCATGAAGATTTATAGGAACTGACAAAAAAAACAGTGAACTTCGTGGTCCCCACACGTTCTCTGCCTTGACACACTCCTCAAACTCGACACACGACACATCTCTCGCTATCCATGGCACTCCCTACAAAATGTGATGTGATCAGATCTCCAAAAAAATGCATGAATTGACGAGAAATGCAAGAGGACGGTGATATAAGGTCGCGTGCATGGCATAGGCACGCTCTGGCGTAGCGCGACACGGCGCGGCGGCTCACCTCTAGATGACAGCATCAATAGCGGCTACGCTGAAGGATAGCGGCGGCGGCAACTATGGGAGGGCAGCGCTAGGATTAGGGCTGGAGTAAGGTGGCCTCGTGCTCTCCCTTCTATGGCTGGCGCAGCTGAGTCCAGCTCAAGCACGGCATGTACGCCGAGACCAACTCAGCGACGCCCAACCCAGCCCAAACCCCATTTTTTAACGGAATATTACAATCTTTTCCTGCAAAGATGTCATTTTGATGGGTGTAGCAAATATGAATTTACAAAAATATCTTTAGATGAGAGTTTAGAAAGTTGTTCGCTTGTGCAAATGATTGCCACAAAGTGCTTCGTATCTTTCCTTTGTTGTTTGATGTGACCTAGATGTAGCCTACCAACCAGTTCTTCCGCCTCCTCACCTTTGGTATCTGCTCCTCCACCCCAGCCCAGTCACAGAGTTCCAGCGGAGCAGGGGCGGAGCTAGCTTTGGACCAGGCCTCGGGCCGGCCCATAGCTTATTGGGCTAGATTTTAAATTTTTATAGATTTTAAGCAATTTACATAGGATTTTTGGGCCAGGTCGGGGCCCAGTTCGGTGGCTCCCAGTGCCTCGGCTCCGCCCCTGCAGCGGAGCAAGGGTCACCGGGGAAGAACGATGGTTGTGGGCAACCATGACCGAGGAGCAAGGGAGAGAGGAGCTAGCAAATCCTCCATATGACCTATTACAATAGGAATAGTGACATTTTCTATAGTGCCAAACTAAGCAGTGGTATATGATCAATTTTCTCCTACTATTGTATACGGTGTGAAGAGTAGGAATTCAATAGTTCAAACGCTGTCGGCTGGCACGGAAACCCCACCGCGTACATGACCCGTTGAACGCTTTCCAGCCAAAGCAAAACGCTGATGTTGCAAGAACCTCGCCGGTAAGATGAACTAACCAAGATCAAATTAATTATCCTGAGCGCTGATTTTGAAAACATGCATGCTGCAGTCAAAATTCATGGCGCTACAAATATTGTAAATACCTACACTTACTCCGATCATATACCAGTCAGAGATCTTAATTCATAAAAGGTCGCACATACGTATACTATACATAGAGCAAGACCAACCTGTCTTCGACACAGTAATGGACGTTCTTGGATAAACATAAAATAGACATCAGAAAGTACATTAACAACCCATAGATGGCAACATTGCAAACTGATTCTAACAATAGTACCGTTTGAAACTTACAGAAATAAAGAACATCACAAGATAATAGTGGAGCTAATTTACTTACACCCAAAAACTGTCATGGTAACCATGTGGTGATGTGCATCACAGATCACCTATGCTGATCATTCAAGAACAATCATTCAAGGGATCGTCGGCAAAATTTATTACTCGAGGTGACCATCACCGCGAAGACTGTGACGATAGGCAAAGTAAAGCTGTCACTCTAATCCTTATCAGATCTGTAGAATGGATCATATTCATCGCTGCCATAGTATTCTTCAGAGTAATATTCTTCATCAGAGTCCATAGGTAGAGACAGGTTCTTAACTCTAGCACATTTGGCCAGTAGCTCATCGTCCATTACGCAATCCAAAGAGCAACTGATGTCAAGAGATTCCAGTTGAGGGCAATTGTCAAGGATGGCCGTCAGTCCTGCCTTAGAGAGGCTACACCCATACAGTTCAAAGGAGTGCAGCTCGGACATTGTTGGAATTGCAAGCGTTTCTCCAACATGGCTCTCCCAGCCGTTGTCGTAACCACAGTATATATAAATACCGTTCAGTCTAAATTTCTTGAGATGGGGGAAAGTTTGGCAAACAGATTCAAACAACTTCTCCCAGGAACACTCATATAGTGATCGCCTCGTTGAAAACTGCATTTCAAGATCAAGATCTTCAAGGAGAGAAAGCTTGCTGATCGCCTCATTGAATACTCCATTGGATGCATCGAGGAGGATGAGACGGAGGCTTTTCAAAGCGGGTGCTCTGCAGAAATGCCTTCAGATATGTTAGAAGGCATACTTGATAGTGGTAGTAATAGCATCATAAGCTTAGTAAGGGATGTGTTGAACTAAAAAATTGAATAAGATCTAATGTACAAATTTTTCAAGATCTCACATATGCTACGGAATGTACTATTTTCTCTGGTCACAAAAACATATCATTATTGAGATTGACACAGTCCCCAAAACTTAAATTTGACTGCTAACTTTTATTGTAATATATTTATAAAACCCAATAAACTTGTAATATTACAAAAATACTCTTCAAGACAAAATTACATATATGATATTAATGCATCCAATCTAAGTATTTAAAAAGATATCGAGTGTTAAAAGTTTGACAGTAGTATCCCAATTTGACAGATTTGCCAGGGTGCACGTGAAAATGTTATTTGTGCTTGAAAATTTTGCTCCGCATAGATGAAACCAGCAATGCGATCAATACCACTACTGATCTAAGAAGGCATCAATGAAGACGGATGGATACCTTTCGACCAGATAGAGAAGCAAGTCTCTATCGGCGGTGCCCGTGAAGGTCTCGCACTGACCGGCGCTGCGGTCCAAGAGGCGCGCAATCGCCGGTAAGCCCAGGTACCCTCCCAGGTCGAGGCGGCGCCAGAGCGCGGGCTCGTCTACAGCGGCGCGCCGCCACGCCGTGCACGCGAGCTCTGCGCCCCGCATGATCTCGCGTGGACCCAGCTTGAGGAAGGTTGCGAACAGGATGTCGCGGGGCAGTGCCGCCCAGTCCCTCTCCCATGGGGGAACGGACTCCGCTGTGCGTGGCTTCTTGCTACGGTGGCCATGGCGGCGGGAGGAGGACATGGCTGGGGTGAGGAAGCCTTGGGCAGCCGGAGTGAAGCTGTGAAGGGAGCGTCGTCTCAGCTTTATATGGCTCAGAAGTTTTACTGATTTCAGTCAAAAAAAAATAGTCAATAGTTATGTAGTCACTCCCTTAATTATAGCACGCTGGAAACATTTTCCTAGACAGGCTAGACAGGCTCTGAACAGATCATCCAATAAAACGGACGGCACCTCGCGCGTGGTCGTTTCGACTTTCAACGAAAAAACACAGTAACCAGCCCACGGCACCTCGCGCGTGGGTGTTATGCTAATCTTTTTCTGAATACTCCCATTCTAGTTTTACATTTTTTTATGTCATTCTACAATTTCTAAGATGATTTTTTATAATTTTTTCTTTTATATTTCTACCCTTTAGCTATTTTCAATATCATTTACTATCACAGACTAAAGTATATAATAAAGACACACCATGTTAATTTATATGGAATTGCTATGAGCCGGACTTTCGATTTTTCCGGACACTGCAACATTTTTCCCTACTCGTGAAATATTTTTTTCTACGCGTGAAACATTTTCCTTCGATAACAGTAGAAATATCGATCCAGATCACTGCAACATTTTTTTCCCACGTCTGAAACATTTTTTCCTACACGTGAAACATTTTCCTTCGATAACAATAGAAATGTATGTGCGAAAGAAAATATTGCAAACGTTGAAAAAAAAGTTGCAGACGTTGAAAAAAAATATTGCATCGAGCGTCCGATAAAGATCGAACGTCCAGGTGCTAGTTCTCATCTAATATATAATAAAGATGTGCAATGCAATCTTTTACATATATTCTTGGTGGAAGAGTAATATCACGACTTGTTATCGTGAAGGCTCATTTGCTTATGTAGAGTGATGGTGGGATTAGTCCTATATTGTTTATCTAAAGTGAGCTGTAGCAGTATATAATGCATGCCAGATCTAAAAATAGCACCTTTAGGTTAATCCTATTACACGAAACAAGAACGAAGGTGTAAGCAAAGTGTTATTTTGTAACATCCAAAAATTCACTAAATTGAAATAAAAAGTTGTCAATTTGTTTTCTGAGGTTTTTATGATTTTTTTGAATTTTCATGTATTTTATTAAATTTTGGCATTTAAATAAAAATGCTTTTTCAATAACCTATTATTGATTCTAATTTTTAAACTTCAAATTCAAATCATCAAAAAGTTTGAACATATTTTATTAATTCCCAAATAATCCAAAGGTCCTCTCCAAACAATTTCATGAATTTTGGAATTTAATTGATGCTTTTGAAAAATCATAAACTAGATATTGCATTAAAACATAAACACTAAAAGAATTTTTACGAAAAACTTGGGATTGGTTATGGTCTGAAAGTTTTACAAAAACACTAGTACTACCCCAAAATCATTTGTTAAAAGTTCCATTTGATAGCTTTAAAAATTCCAGAAGCTTCAAATTCAAACTTAATTGAAAAATCTATTTAACCAAAATATAGAAAGCGCCTTTGTCCAAAAGCAGTGTTTGTCGATGGAAGACATGGTTTTAGAAATACGCCTTCTCTTGGGTTAATAACTCTCTCTCCCTCCGCTCCTCTCTCTAGCAAACTGTAACATCTCAAAATTTTCAAAAATGGTAAAATTGAAAATTTAGAATTTTAAAAATGGAATTGAGTAAACAGTTGAACTAAAACCAAGATTTTCGTTTTAAATATTATCTATTTCTCCATTTTCTAGTTGGTCAACCAAAAGAAGAGAACAAGTCGCGACATTAAAACTTTTTGGCCAAAATAAACAAACTCTGAAAATGAGTGAGAACGTAATCTTACATTGAAATCCCATCTTTTCTAAAACTTTTTCAACCTTTATAATCATTTTCGAATTTGGGTTTAAAAGAAAAATCAATGAATGAAATTAGTAAAAGAGTAAAAGTAAGATGGTAAGAGATAAAAGTAAAAAGCCAGAAAAAATATTAATTCATTAAAAAGTCCCCATCACATCTTTTCAGCTGTCCAAAGATTTTTAATGATTTAAGTAAAGAAGTAAATAATAAAGCGACATGTTTTAACTTCAAAATAATGACATGACAGAATTCTTCAAAAATAATAAGAGCTTATATCTCACTGAGAATTCTATCATGTCTTCCTCATAACATACTTAACTCATGGTAAAAATATAAAAACTAATAATTACTTTTATTGCCATTTAAAATTCAAAACAGATATCACTTAAATCTGAAATCTGCAATGTTAGAATTTTTATTAAATAATGGAGTAAAGTTTTGAGCTGAGAATTTTACAAAAACATCCTTAGCTCAAATTCATTTGAAAAACAATGTTTCAGAAAGAATAGACTTTATTTACTCTTAAAGAAAAATCAAAAACAGTAACAAGGATTTGGAGCAGTCAGTCTTTTAATTGCCAAATCCAACACCTTAATGAAACTCAAAGAAAACTCAAACAACTTGCTATAGAAAATAATTTTGTAAAATACTAGAGACCAAAAGATGAATAAAAATCAATTTTGCAGAATTTTGGCACACCATTTGCAGAGCTTAAAAATTCAAAAACTGATTGAAAACCAGCCAAGTTTGATGAATTACTGTTCTTAAATGACAATAGATATTGAGATGAAACCAAAGAAAATAGAAAGTAGGACTTCTGGGCTACCTACTCAAAACTTTGTAGAATTTTCCAACCAGGTTTACACTCCTTGCCAAGCCTGCCCATCTGATCTATCACTTCTGCACTTAAAATCGTTCAACTGCTGCTCTTCACCGATTCACTCGATGAGAACTTTGGCTCAGCCTCTGGCAGGTGGCCCCACGCATGCCTGGGCCCGCTGGCCAGCCCCTACTCCTTTCTCTCCTCCCTCTCTCCCTCTCCAGCTCCTGCCCGGGTGCTGCCTCGGTACTCATCTTCTCTGCTGCGTGCTGCCCAGGCAGGAGACTTGAGCCACGCGCGCGGCTGCAACGATCTGACTCTCGCCCGTGCTGTCACCTCCAAGCCTTGCTCTCTCCGCTGCCCATCCCGTGCACTGCTGTGCCTCGCAAGCTCCGTTGCAGAGCCATAAAGCCTGTAGGCCAGCCTCCTCAGCCCTTTTGCTCGCTGTCTGCCTTTCCTTGCTGAGGAACTCACCCGGCCAAGGCAAGCAGCCGAGCCCAGCTTGTTCAACCGAAGCCCCAGGTGAGTCGGCCTACTTCATCCTTGCGCACATGCAGCCATTGCTCCGGATCCTGAGTTGCTTTGCCTTGCATGCAGCCGAAGCCACCTTCCTCTTCCCCAGCGCCGGCGAGCCAGGACCTTGCCGCCTCCTTCTTCCCTAGCGCAGGCGAGCCAGCACCTAGCCGAGCGCCCAGGTTAACTCCTCCATCTCCTTTCTTGTGCACGGCAGCTGCTGCTCAATCTCTGACTTTGCTTCTCCATCCTGCATGCAGCCGAGCCTGCACAGACCAGCACCAAGCCGAAGCCAGCCCTTCCTTCCTTGCGCCGGTGAGCTTTCTTGGTAGCCTGTTTGCTTGCAGACTTGCCCAGATCCTGAGTCCTCTCCTCCTTTCCAGCTCAAGGCAGCTTCCTCCCCTCACCCTGGTGCTGCTCCAGCTTGGCCGAGTCCCTGCTGTGTTACTCGTCACCTCCAACAGCCATTTCCCTGGAAACATCCAAGCCAGCCAGCCCGTAGCGCCATTGTTGAGTTTGAAGCTCTAGGGTTCGTGTTGGTAAGCTCAACTAACTTTGCATGAAACCTTGTCACAAGAAACACCATGGCGTAGTGGTAGAGCACCAGGGTTGGTATTCAACAGATCTTGAGTTCGATCCCCACTTCTGCACTTTAATTTTCTTTATTTTTTTATTTATTTTTGCTTTGCGCAATGAAACGCTTATAACTTTTGCTATGAATCTCCAATTAATGCAAACTCAATTCCTAAACTTGAATTACTCAGTAAAGATTCAAAATATACAATAAAAAGTTATATGTTACTTGCAGCAAAAACCTTTAAATAGAGTTTGAATAAAAGTCGTAATTCAAGCTGCTATGAAGCAACTGATGATCCCTTGCTCCATAAATCATGAAATAAATAGAGCATGTTCCTGCGACCTTACATGTTTCATTTTTACATAAACATTTAGATTTCAATGTGATTTGGATCAAAAATTAAGTGTAGAAAGCCTTTCTTTCATGCAAGATTCAAAGGGTTAAAATATGAATTAAACGAGCTTAAAATTTAGTGAAACCAATTTAGTTGTACTTCTGGGATTGCATAGATCATAAGTATACAAAAATATTTAGATTATTCCTTAGTTTGCCCTATTTGCTCATTAGCCAAACATTCAATCCAGAAACGAACAAATAGCCGTAACCTTTGCAAATGCACCTTAAACTCGATTTAAACCGACTTCCATAACCTCGAAATGATATATCCTAACCTGCCATGCAAAAATAACATCAGTTTGATCAACTTCGAAGTTAAGCCCAGATAAGCCTAAATCACTATTCATTAGAAAACACCTTAAATGAATGCAAAATATCGGAACCAACTTTAAAACACTCTTAGGATATTCCCTACTAACCCCTAAAAATGGTTAAATTATCCTTTCGGTGTAGTCGCAACTGAAGAAAGAAAACTGAACCGCAATAGCGCTAAAAGTATAGTCACTTAAGCCTTTTCGGCGGTCCATAAAATATCACATATAAACATAAAATTATGAGAAAATACCCTAGAATCAGTGTCTGATATCTATGCTACCAGAATATGCAAAAATATATTAATTACAACTTCATTTGTATAATAATCTAATCACAAGAAAAACCCTAAGTGATCACAAACTGTGCAGAATCTTGTCACTTAAGCCTTTTCAGCGGCTTATAAAACAGCTCGTCTAAACACAGACTTTAGGGAAATCGGCCCAGAAACCTACTTCAATGTATGGACAACCAAATTATGTCAACATATATTAATTACTACTTACTTATCAAATAAATTATGTTAACGCAAAAGCCCTAAATGATAACATTGTCGAACCGTTTTACGTGAACAGTAAGAGTAGAAAGTCTTCGTCCAATGTTGCCGCAATACAAGAAATCATCCCATGACCATATAGCAACAGCAAATAACTTTAAACTTCAGATCTAACCTGTAGAAATTGCTTCCATGCATGAACACTTAAAGTTAAGCACTATTCAAACAAACCTTTAGTGAACGCTTTCTTTGATCAATCCAAACTATTTTTATGCCTTGAATTCAAGTTATAAACACTAAAACACACATTTGTAACCTCTTGGTAATATTTAATTTGGTAATTTTACCTGATTTCTTTTTGTCCCATTTTGATTCGTGTTATTTGCTTTTGTCTCTTGTTATTATTATTCGACGATAGAGCATTTATAATTCGGATTCGGTTATCAACGACATCGACTTTGATCCGGATTATATTCCGATTTAAGAGCAACCAGGCAAGCACCTCCTTTGACCATTTTGATCCCATATTTGCAATGTTATTTTGTTTTATCAAAACTATATGCATGCGTATGTTTTAAACTTGTTATATTGTGGGTGATGGTAGCTAAATCCAATTGTTGCATTCCCATTACCTTGACATTTGAATCAACGCCATTGTAACCTAGTAATGGTGTAGACAATAATTAATGTCACTTGGGTAAAACTTTGCAGATTAACATATGTATATGCTTAGACTTGCTCATTAGATTGGTTTCAACATGATGGGAGATGTTTCAACTACATTGAGCAAACTTGTTTAAATTGAACGGAATCGAGGTATGGTTTCCGTGTATCTTGGTAAAATCCAGCTCAAAACTTATGATTTAGACGCCGAAGTTATTACTTAACTTGAGGCGTGAAATGGACCTCACGCCAGAAGTTAGGGGATATCTCGCCTCGCCCATTAAGGACCTAACTTGATGCTATCACCTAAGTGTTTGGTGCAACCACATGTGCTAGTATGGGATAGCCTAAACTCACTAGATTAGTTAGAGTTTAGCCTTGCACATTGGTAGGTCAAGTAGTATGGACGATCCGATGTATTGAGTCGTTTCTAGGTGCTCCCTTCACCGAGGTGTCGGGGCCCAAGCATTCCAATACAACGGTGCATGCCTTGCCATGGGGAGAGTTCACGATGGGGCACCATCGGTTCGTGATCTCCTGAACTATGGCAAGGGTTCAACATCACCGCCGCTGCTGCAAGGTTAAGCTTTAACTAGTTGAACGGTTTCACACGCCCAGCAAACCTGTACGGTGAGTATCGCGAGGCATGGTTGACATGATTGCTAGAATGTGTCATGTGGGTAAAGTGTACACTCTCTCCGATTTGGTGGGTCTCTTTATCAAAGTTCGGTTAGTTCGGTTAACCGAGGGTTAAAACCGAATTAACCGGAAAAAGTTCGGTTATTCCATACAGCTAACCGAATCAACAACCGAATAATTCGGTTTTGGTTTTTTCGGCTTCAGTTTCGGTTTTAACGGTTTCGGTTTTCGATTTCCGGTTTATTTGCCCAGCCCTAATTACTTCATCAAAATTACTCACCTTTGCCACTGATCTTTAATTACCCACCTTTGTCACTGCTCTTTAATTACCCACCTTTGCCACTATTAGTGCTCTTTGCAAATAAATTTTTTATCGCAAATTGAGTTTTCATTGCAACGCACGGGCACATGGAACTGCAACTTAGACCCTATAACGTAGTTTCAAGAATGAGGCCTTCCGTCATACAAAAATTTGTAGAAAGCATCTTAAAATCTTTTTGATTATTATGGTTTACTCTTGTAGACTTTATACAATTACTAGAAATTATTGTTATGTTGCTTTAATTCGTTTGTAACTTATAGTTCCAAGTATAAAAGCTTTTATATATGAAAATTTGCAAATTGCACCCTAAAATTTTTCTTATTATCACGGTTTAGTCTTTTAGATTTCGCCAAGTATTGTTTTTTACCGCTTTTAATTGCCTCAGTATGAATGGTTGTTGTTCGCATACAACGACGCACTCGCCTAGTTCATTAATAAAACATAGTATGTACAAGAAGGCCATTACATGCCAAACAAAGTGCATCCGAAGAAATGCAAAATATACTTAACCACAAAATTAGAACAGATCGAACGTACTGGGTAGAAGAGGATGCGAGACGCAGAGCTGGTGCAGATGCAAGGTTGACGGACGACGCATGATCGCTTGTCGCAGATAGATTACCGGGCGATTTACGCCCAAAGCAGCAGGAACAGAAGACGAGCCGTGGTGAAGATCTTGAGCGCCGCGCGAGCGCTTCCTAAAACCTTATTCGCCTCTCCCGCAGATCGCAAAGACGAAGGGTTCCGGAGACTCGCTTCCCTATCGCGATGCACGCCGCGCCGGATGGAGAAGGCTACGGTGACAAGCAAAGAACGAAGCGGTGGCAAAACCCTAATGTGTGCTCTATATTCTACACGGGAGGCAGATTTAAAGATATATAGGATAGCTCGTAACCGTGACCGAACGTGACTTGAAGACGTACACGAACGGACTCGGTTATCGATCCTTATCTCATAATAACCGCCACGATTCCGAGTAGCAAAAGAATAAATCGCGTCTGCGAAGGCCCCGGACCGGATTTCGCGGACCATTCACGCAGTGCCAAGACGCTCAACGCCTCCGCCCGCCTCGCCTGCGTTCGAGCCCGAGCCCGGCCTGCCCGGGCGAGGCGAGGCGAGGCGCAGGCAGGGGCTTTCCCTTTCTCCCACATGGTTCTACCATGGTGAAACACACTCCACTATATAAACTAGTGTTCACCACTTTAGGCTAGCAATGTGGGACTATTCATAGTGCACATGTCTCCTCATGAGTGGGCCTTTGAGATTTTCTAGGAATTATTTGTCTCAATTAAGTGGGCCAAGCCCAAATATTCCAACAATCCCCCACCAGATCTCAAAGTCCATTTAGAGATTTGCCAATACTCACTACTGTTTAATATACCAGTGTTTCAGCAGAGACTGTTAAGTTGAACTTCTGCCTAGAGCTCTAAGCTACACCCATCCACAACTTGAACAATGGACTATGCCTTGAATTGCAAGTTTTGTGTGAACAGATTTCACTCAAAGTCATAACTGATACCTGGCTGCCAGTAGCCTTCTCCGCGGGTGGAGCATATGAGTCGTACTCCATGGTCTCTTCATGAGCTTACTAGAGATCACCCGAAGTCTCATAGATCATGCGACTTTTAGACAATGGGCTCATATAGGTGTGTTCTTTCAAGAATGCTCAGAGACAAAGATCTTCGCTAGTTAAAGCCAATAGAAACACATTAAGGCATATCGCCATCCCGCCTTTACCTTTTGAGAGTATTGCATCTTCACTTAGAGAGGTTAATAGATTACTCTCCTCGCCCGCTAATAGCTTGTTTTACCCAGACCCAATTCACGGATCTCCGATCACAAAGGCCGGGTTACCACTATTGCAACTTATATGGGTCTCATACCCATCTCCTCGATGCACCTTCTATCACATTCCGTGATAGTCCCTTCGAAGGGATCTCGCTGTGTTTTGTCTCTGCTTGAATATAAGTCACACTTATAACTCCGGAGTTTCTCAATTTCCGATAGACTTCGGGCCGTTTTTTGACGGTCTTGATGACTTCACATTATCCTTAGCATCGTTTCACTTTAGCAATCACAGATTGATTGTCACAGCTCATAAGGATAGCCAGATTGGTTTTTCAACCACCAAGAAGTCCATCAAGACCTCACGCACCAATCTGCCTCTACAAGGGTCGATCTAAAGCAAGGAGCTCGCCTCCATGGTTGACCCGGGTTTGACATGAACCTACTCAATTTGCTCACAAAGAAATGATATATATCAGTCTCGCTGCACCAAAGAAGATACATGAGCGAACCGATAACTGAGAATATCTCAATTGGTTTAAGCCAATTCTCTTATTCTTTCTCGGTCACACTCGGGATCATAAGGAGTGGGGAGGGCTTGTTGCTCATAAAGCCAAACCGCTCAAGACCTTCTCCACATAGTGGGATTGCGAAGAGTAATCCTACTCTCATCCTTAATAAGCTTGATGTTCAGTAATTGCATCGCCTTCTCCCTGCATCTTTCATATCAAATTTCTTTGACGTAAAAGACTTGACCTCATTGATCACATCAATATTTGTGCCAAAGATCAAGATATCGTCCACATAAAGGCACAATATAACTCCTTCACCCCACCATAGCGATAGTATACACATCTATCACCTCATTAATGACAAAGTTCGCAGGTCAAAGTGGTGTCGAACTTCATGCCATTGCTTAGGTGCTTGTTTCAGCCATACAAAGATTTCAATAATTTACACACCTTGCTCTCTTGACCCTTTACTACATACCTATCAGCCGCTTCCATATAGATTTCCTCATCTAGCTCTCCATTAGGAAAGCTGTCTTCACGCCCATCCGATGAACAAGAAGACCATACGAGGCGCCAGGAAAGTAGTACTAATGGTGGTCATTCTAGCAACAGTGAATAAGTATCAAAGAAATCTTCGCCTTCTTTTGGTGTAACCCTTAGCCACAAGCCGAGCCTTGTACTTCTCAATAGTACCATCAGCCTAAGCTTCTTCTTGAACACCCACTTACAAATTTCACAAAGTTTACGTACCATAGGGTCGCTCAACCACCTCCCAAGTCCCATTGGCAAGAATCGAGTCCATCTCATTCTCGATGCTTTCTTTCCAATTATCTCAGATCCGAGATGCATATGCCTCTCGCAATGGACGTGGGAGTATCATCCACGAGGTACATAATGAAATCATTGCCAAAGGATTTTTCAATCCTCTCGCTTTTGCTCTTTCTAGGAGCTTCATTGTCATCCTCCTCTAGGATTTTCTCAAGTGGTTGCTCGTAAGACTCAACAGTGTAATAGTCTCGTGAATTATCTCGTAAGAAAATCTAGAAGTGCTATGCATGTCTTTCATCGAAATATATTCTCAAAAACGAGCATCACGAGACTCCATAATAGTATCAACATACATATCGTGCACATCGATTTAACTACTAAAATCTATAGTTTATGTTCACGAGCATATCCCGTAAAGACACAAATCCACCGTTTTAGGCCCGAGCTACGCTTTTTGTTAATCAGACATTGACTTTCGCCAAGCATCCCCATGTGCGCAAGTAAGAAAGTGATGGTTTTCTCCCAACCCACTTCTCGTAAGGGGTCTTCTCCATGTTTCGTTGGGAACTCTATTCAGACATGACATGAAGTCAACACGCCTTCCCCCACCATGCCTTAGATAAACCAAAGAAGGTTCAACATGGCGCTCACCAAGTCGGCCAACAGGCGGTTTTTCCTCTCTCAATCCCGCTTGATTCAAGTAGTAGGAGGTGTCCTCTCATGAATAATACCATGTTCCGCATGTAAATTATCAAAGATTTTGGGAAAAATTCGCCACCACGATCCGACCTAAGACGCTTGATCTTTTTCTAGTTGATTTTCAACTTCACTTTATAGATTTTAAAGTAGTCTAGCTGCCTCGCATTTAGTTTTCAACAAGTAAACATAGCAAAATCTAGTCGTGATCATCAATCAATGTCATGAAATATCTTTCCACCTTTTGTCAACACACCATTCATCTCACACAGATCGAATGTATGAGTTCTAGAGGTGCCAAGTTCTCTCCTCACCGCCTTTGTGAGGCTTTCGAGGTTGCTTCGATTGCACACAACTATGGCACTTAGAACCTTTGGCAATAGTGAAATTCGAATTAAACTCATGCCGAAAGCCGATTCATAAGACCAAAATTAATGTGGCATAAACGGAGTGCCAAATACTCGATCATCATTAACACTACCACATATATGGTTCACTGACTTATTATTGAAATCTGAAAGGAAAAGCGGAACAAGCCTCCGTGACTCATAGCCTTTACCAATAAATAGTCCATGCTTGGACACAACTACTTTATTGGACTCTAACACTACCTTAAACCCATCTCGCATAGAAGGGAGCCACTAACGAGATTCTTGTTGATAGAAGGGACATGTCAGACGCTCACAATCGCACGATCTTTCCCGGTGAACTTCAGATCCACTGTGCTGCCATGAGAATGTAAGCATGTGACCCATTCCCCATCGTGACTAAGAACTCAATGACCCGATAAGAAGAGAACATATTGATGTCGAGCACACATGAACGTTAGCACCAGATCAATCCACCAACCGGAAGACTGAAATATCGAGAATACGTATGTAAATTACCATACCTCGCGCTCTCCAAAGATTGCTAGCGGTCACTGTTGATAGCCTTGACGCTCGTCCACTGCTGGCTTTTTTTCCTCGACGGCCTCGCACGATCGTGGCATTCCTTGAAAAGTGTCCGACTTCACCACATGTGAAGCAGGCACCACCTTTGTTCATCTTCTTCTTCTTGAAGTTGGTAGTCTTGTTAGGCTTATTTTTCCCTTTGTTCTTGTCGTAGTTCTTCCGAACCATGTTGGCGCCGGATCGCCCTCGCCTCCTTTACCATTGAAGTCCTTAGTTCGAGCCTTCTTCAACATCAAGGACGCCATCGATTTTCGACCGATATCTTTGTCCTCTTATGTTTTAGAGTAGTGCAAACTCCTCCACGAGGGAGGCAATTTTGCAATAATGCAACCGCCACAAAAGGATCGGGTAAGATACATTCCAGAGTTCGAAGTTCCTTGACAATGCATCAGATCTCATGGGCTTGCTCTACAACAGAGCGATTATCACCATCTTATAGTCATGAAAGTTCTCCATGACATACAGCTTCATCGCCTGCATCCGATGCAACCGAACTTGGCATTCAACAGATCCCACAAAGACTTCAAGGCTCGTTATGTGCATGTACACATCACATGCACGATCTAAGAACGCTAAGAATGCATCCCACGAAGAGAGTATTGGCATCCGTGAAACTCTTCGCCGCTTCGGCAGAGAGATTGTAACATTCCATTTTTCAATTTCTGGAACTTGAATTTCAAAATCCGAACCCATGAGATTTTTATTCAAAATTAATTAGCTTAATTTGAATTTTTTAGAATTTAAAACAGATTTAATTGGATTAATCTATACTTCAAATTAAATATTTCTTATTTTATTTGGGTTCTTTGTGATTCATATGATTTTTCTGTATTTTTGGTAATTTTTCCCGATTTATCCGGTATTTATTTGATTTATGGAAGTTTATTCGATTTTATGGAATTATTTAATTCGAAATAAATTTGAAAACTCATTTTCTTTTTGGGCCGAATTCTTCCGCTGCACGCCATCGCTCAACCGCCCGCCTAACTTTCTTTCGCTTCGCCCAAAGACCGAAAACCCTAATTCCCATCAACTTTCTCACCACGATCGTCGATCCAACGGTCCAAAGATCGCTACCACAAGAACTCAAACCCTAAACCCTAACCGATGTTTCTTCACCGTCCGATCCGATCCTTCAACCTCAAGGCGCCACGTCGAACTCAACTCGCCACTACCAGAATCCCACGCCATTAATCGACCTACCTTGTTTTCCGCTACTTACACGCAACCCTAGGCTATTTAAGCCCACACCGACTTCCGGTCGCTTCCTTCAAGGCCAGACATTTCTCTTCACCGCCGAGACGCCGCCATTCTGCGGCGTAGCGACTCGCGGAGTTCGCAGTGAGGCCCGAGGTTTCGCCACGATTCTCCTCTCCGTGAGTTCGCCTGTTCTGGTACCATTAGACTCGCTCTTGGTGATCTTCCTTTTCCACCCAAAGTCGATCGCTAATCGACTTGCCTGCCTCGCCATGTCTTCGCTTCACGTCCGGCCAGAAGCGCCGCCTGCCGCTGTCGTTTTCGAGCTTTCGCCGTCCGACGATTCGCTTACCGGATCGCTACCAACACCGCTTGGGTAAGCCAACCTTCTGGCCACTTTTGCCGCTCAATTGGTTGTGCGCCGCACCGCCACCGCCACGCCGCGCCACCTCTATGCCATGTCACGCCACCGCGGCCCCGACGCTATGCGGTCGGCCACATCATCACCGCGGGGCACCACCTCCTCGTCAGAGGTCCACATGTTCGCCATGTCACCACACCCAAGACGCATAGTCGGCCATATCACGCCGCCAAGACCACGTGATTGCCCCGTAGCGCCACGTCATCGTCACATTGGCACCACGCCGCACTAGTTCGCCGTGGTTTGCCATATCACTTTCCACGCGGTTCCGCCAAGTGATGCCACGTCAGGCCGCTGCGTATGCCACGCGGTGCCCTAGCATCCCGCGTGTCCGCCACGATCGGCCATATCGCCACCTCACCACGGCAAATACGCAAGATGGGTGTCACCGACGCGGGGTCCCACCGTCAGCCATCGTGAAATTTCTGATTTAATCTCGAATTTCCGAATATTCAACCAATCGAAAGCCGACACGTGTCAACTCTATTTAAATTCGATTTTCTCCATTTAAACTTTAAGCCCCTGCTCTCCTCCGCTCGAACTCCGATTTGAACGATTCAAATTTCTAAATTCATATAAAATCAAGATCTATCTGTTGGTATCATTTTTATGAATTTTTGGATTTTATTTATTTCGGTTTTATTTATTTTTGCCTTGTTTTATGGTTATGCTGTAGACGGCGTGAGCTGTTGAGCAAGAGGAGTATCCAGCGGAGGCTACAAGAACGGAGAGGGTGAAGGCAAGTCTCCTTGACCATTTTGAACCCAAGTTTATGAAATACTATTTTGTGTTTAAATTATTGCATGCTATTTGAATTATGAATGGTATTTTTAATGTCATTTTTAAATGCTTAGGTAAATGCCAAATTGTTATAACCACATTGATACTCATGTTGACAACCATTGACACCCTAGGAAAACTAATTACTGTAGTTAATGGTAATTAATCTTGCTATGGGAACGTAGAGAAAATGCTTAGCCATGCTTAATCACGCCGGTATTCTTACTATTATGGAAATGATTTCATCTTTGACTCAAAATGATTTAGAAATGTATGGCAATTGGTGTTGCCGGTATTATTTTGAAATTAAAGGTGAAATATGATTTTGACCGGGCGGATTGGTTGGATGGCGGTGCGGATGCACAAAATTTTTGGAATGTGTTTGCCGCCCTAGTCAATTAAGGACCTGTCAGATGGGACACCATGGGCCATGCTATACAGACAACCACATGTCTATATGGGTACGACTGCTAAGTAATTTGCATGTTTCGTTATTTGACTTCGCCTGGTCAGGCGGGTTTGTCGGGCGACACTTGCAAGGCGCAAGAGGGGCTTCGATCGGCGAGGTAGCCCTACCACGTGGAACCTTAGCATGAGTCGGTAGCGTATATGCATTGTAAAGGCCTTGTCATGATCTCCCGCCGACACACCAAAGGAAGTGTGTTAAACCGCAGGCGCAAAGGGTTGATCATGTCGGTGGGTAAAGTGTACCACCGCAGAGTCTTAAAACTACTTGAGTAGCCGTGTCTACTGATAAGGGCAAGCGTGAATGCTTTCACATAGTAGATTTTCCGTTTTTGGTTTTAAATGGAAATGATGGATTTGGTTTAAACATGAAAATATGGTTTGGGAATCATGAAGCTGCTAGAGCTTCCGGATATTAGTTTACGGTTAGAGCCAACCGTAGTTGGAACTCGGAAAATTGTTATACTTCAAAGTCAATTAATTATGCTATTTACATTTTGTTAAATGTCGCTTTATGAAATTATTACTTGTATTTACATTTCAATTTCATGTGCAAATGAACCCTATATGCTTCCTTTGTTCAAGCCATGCATTTAGTTATTGCATTATGTTTCGAGACTTGCGAGTATGTTGCATACTCACCCTCGCTTTTTATTATGGGCCGCTTATTCCATAAAGCGTATGATGGGCCGCTCGACATTTGTGCTCGAGACTTTGAGGAGGAGGAAGACTCGATCTTCTAGGGAGCGCACCCCAGCCGGTTGCCTGTGGGCACACTGAGTGGCTCGATTTTGTTCTACATTTCCGCTGTTACTTTTACACTTCAGCCGTAAGGCTTCATACTTGTAATAATGTGATGATGTTGTTATACTCTTTTGCTTAATACTGTTATGAACTTTATGATATGTCTGTGTTATCATCATCAGATGTCAGGTGCGCTTAGTCGTTCTCGGACTAGCTGTTGAAACATGGGGGTTCGGATTTGTAATCCGGTCCTCACAGAGATCACCTTCGTGCTTGCCTTTACTAACCCGTATCACATTCATAGTCAGAAGCGAGCGTGACCTTGACTTGCCACCTCTTAAAATGCACACCGAGAATTTCTCCGCCTCAAGCATGCTGGCAAATCCAACCATTGTTAATCCGTAAAATGTCTACAATAAGGTTTTTCGATTGTTGAGAAATTAGACAGCTTCCAGATTAAATTCGAATATAAATCATGAACCGCATCACAGAAACTAGCATGCATCTCTAACACACCAGACAAGATTTAACATCATGATCATCTTGATAGATATACTTAACCACAAAATTAGAACAGATCGAACGCATCGGGTAGAAGAGGATGCGACGACGGAGTCGGGTGCAGATGCAAAGGTTGACGTGGACGACGTTGATGATCAGAACACAGAGATACGCCGGGCGCACACGCCCAAAGAAGCAGAACAGAAGACAAGCCGTGGTGAAGATTTGAGAGCAATACGGGAGCGCTTCCTAAAACCTTATTCGCTTCTCCTCCTGCAGATCGCAAAGACGGGGTTCCGGAGACTCGCTTCTCCCGACGCGATGCACGCTTGCGCCGGATGGAGAAGGCTACGGATGGCGGCGAAAGAACGAAGCGTGGCAAAACCCTAATGTGTGCTCTATATCTCTACACGGAGGCAAGACGCAGATATATAGGATAGCTCGTAACCGTGTGCCACTTAACGGACTTGCCATCAGATCCTTATCTCATACTAATCGCCACGATTCCGAGTAGCAAAAGAATAAACCGCAAAAGGAAGTCGTCGTCACAAGGCTCGACCGATTTCGCGACCATTCACGCAGTGCAAGACGCTCAAGGCCTCGCTTCGCCCGCCCCGCCTGGCCAAGGCCGGGCCCGCCCTGCCCGGCGTAGGCGAGGCGAGCTGCGGTGGGCTTTCTCCTTTCTCCCACATGGTTCTACCATGGTGAAACGACTCCACTATATAAACTAGTGTTCACCACTTTAGGCTAGCAATGCGACTATTCATAGTGCACATGCCTCCTCATGAGTGGGCCTTTGAGATTTTCTAGAATTATTTGTCTCAATTAAGTGGGCCAAGCCCAAATATTCCAACACATTGTACATTATCAGGGTAGTTCCACTGTTACATTAATGCCAGTATGTGTCAAGGCTAGGCTTCACATTCTCAGTGGTAATTGGCCAATTTACTGCAACGAACCGAACTTCCCATCAGGAACTGCGAAGAAAAACATAACCCAACTGGTTCAATTTAATCTCACTTCTAGATATAAAGCCACCTTATAAAATTCTTCGATAGCCCCTACTTACTTATGGCTTTATGCTTGAAATGTAATGATTTTTAGTTTGATTTACTCCAAAACAGTTTCTGCTTTCACTTAAACATTTTAGGCATGCGATTTCCAGCTGGTTCACAATCTCAGACACGGAAGTTTCCGATTCCATGGCAACTATTTTCAGATTCAAAATCTGCATTTAATGTGAACGACAGCCTCCATGGCAACTACTCCATATTCAAATTTTGCATTCTAATGTGAATTAGTAAAGTGCTGGTTTTCCTCCTAATTAACAACATAGTTTCATGGCCCTGGTAGAAGATTATGCGGCACAGCGAAACACCTTCTAGCCTCGGGGTGTTCCTTCAGCAAACTTCCAGACTATACCCTATCCAACAATAATCATGTCATAACACTTTGTATATCACAACAGGGAGTAGCAGCACAAACAATGAAGAAATAGGTTACCGCTAAAAACAAGGTTTGGGTAAATGTAAAACCTCAAATTTGAAGCCAATCGGACACTGAGCACACTAAAAACCCCCCATTTTTATTGTTATATTAAAAAGAGAGAGATGAGACCCAAAGGGCAGCACTAATCCTAATTGATGGATCAAAGCCAACCACAGAGCAAACTAAAGCCCTAATTGACATTTGGTTCGGGAACTCATGTTTGGCTGTTCAATTTTGGGATCTCAGTATGTTTTAGTTAACGAAAAAGGGTTTACAGTTGCGGAGATTTGGGATGGTTATAATGTTAAATGCACGTTTAGGAGAACGTTCTGTGATACTTTGTTACTTAGGTGGTTTGAGCTGGTGGAGGTTGCTAATACCATTAGATTTACTGATTCGGAGGATGCGTTGGTCTGGTAATACAACAGTAATGGTATCTACTCTGTTAAATCGCTTTATGTTATTCTCAATTTCAGAGGGGTGATTCCGATGTTTATTCCTGCAGTTTGGAATCTGTTTGTTCCTCCTAAGATTCAGTTTTTTCTTTGGCTTATGTCCCATAATAAAATCATGACTAAAGATAACTTGTTAAGAAGAGGTATGAATAAAGGTTATTCCTGTAGCTTTTGTGATGATTCTGAGACTGTTGTGCATCTTTTCTTTGAATGTGTTGTTGCTAGAAGTATCTGGAACATGATTGGTGATTACTTTGACTTATCCATTGGTTACAATTATGAATCCGTTGCTCGTTTTTTGATTAGTAATAATAAAAATGCTGCATTAAATACAATTGGTGCTGCTGCTCTATGGAGTATTTGGAATATTAGGAATGACATGATCTTTCGTTCTCAGTGTTGGATAAGTGTCAGATTTCTATGGAGAAAAATGTTTGTTGCTCTGAAGGACTGGAGGCTGCTATACAAGGAGGAAATGATGGTCATGATGGATCAGTTCTGCAAGGAATTGGGATCAAAAATTCGGAATCCGCTTGTGTTGACGTCTGGAACATCTTCAGGGGGAATGCTTGATGGAGGGGCCAATAGTGATGGCAGTGGTGGTTTTCTGTTGTTCTGTTCTCTGGTGGCTGTTATTCTGGTGGTTGATGAAGAAGCAAACTTGTGTTGGGGTTTTGCGTGATGATGAGTTTTGTGGAACTTTGTTATTGGGTTGAGGTCTGTTTTTTGTTTTGTGGTGACTGGTTGTAATGAAATGGTTGAATGCTACAAGTGTTATTCTCCAGTTCTTTAATGGAATTGGGGCATCTGGTTTGATGCCCTTCTGATCTAAAAACTTAAAGAACCATAAATATGAACCAAAATCAACCATATCGGTAACTAACAACCCTTCATTTCAGAACTAGAATGAAATCAAAAGGTTCGAACGACACCTAATGAACACAGCAGCCTAAAACCCTATCATTTTTTTTGGGGAACGAAGAGATCTCACTGGTCGGGCGAGGAAGAGGAGCAAGTCTACGCCTGGGGAGAACTTGCCCTGCAAGGCCTCTTACATCGCCTGTGCTGCGCCACGGCGACTGCGCCATCCAATTGAGGTCGACACGTTGAGAGGTCGCCTGGCTGCGATGTCTATGCGGAGCCACAGCTGGCTCGCCCCGCGCGACGCGGGCGCCAGAGCGCCCACCCGCCCGACCCCCATGAGGATCTCGATGTGGTCGAGCTCGTGGAAGACGGCCAAGAGCACGCCCACGCGGCCGCTCCGCCTCGCCGCCTCCGCTGCGCTCATTTGCAGAACGGGCGTGACGGGCGTGAAAGGAGGAGTAAGGCGTCATGGGTGGGGTTGGGGCTTGGGAGAGTTAGGGTTTGGGGGAGCAAGGCGCGGCTCAGAGGTCGAGCTTATGAGGACCGCCGACGGGCAAGATCCTCGTGGGCAGCTCTGCCCAGCCATCAGATCCTCCTCTACCTCCTGGCCATGGAGGTTTGTCACACAAGGGCCACTGTGGCGACGGCGATAGGAGGAGCGATCGCTGGACTTGGAATTAAGGAGCCCAATTTACGGAGGTGAAACGGTAGGGTTTTGTGGGAGAGTTTTCAGTTTTTGACGCTTCTTAAAATTCGCCGATATTTGACATCACATCTAGTACACACTCAAGGAGTCGATAGATTCATATATATATATATATATATATATATATATATATATATATATATATATATATATATATATATATATATATATATATAATCGTAGAGGCACACAAATTGAGTGTTATTTTCTGAAAATTCTAGATTTTGTGGTGCTTTTGTTGGGAAAAATCAAAGAGCCAGGACCCGCCCTAAGTGTCAGTCAGCCGCTTAACTAGCGTCCCGCCAGACGAGCAAAATATGTTGTATAAGTCTATGTGCTTGAGATCCCACGTAAATTATGGAGTAAATTTTAGGAAACCTCATGCTTTAGGGCAATAGTAACACATTACTCTAGGTTTTATAATTGTTTTTAAGAAACCCAAATTTTTGAGACAAAATGTTTCAGAAAAACACATGCAAACCACCTAAGCTATCTAATACATGGAATTTTCGAGTATACACACGCATTGGTGGGCCCTATAGCATGAGCGGCTATGCCGTTGTGTAGCTAGTCGCGTCACTGGTGCCACTACCACTGGGCCTCACAACACGGAGGGTGACAATGAGAAAACAGAGAAAAGTGTAGGGCTATATTGCAAGCTCTATGTATTTTTTTTATTATGTATCGATATCCTACGTAAATCTTGGAATAAAATGGGTAGTAAAGTGGTGTAACTAGGTTTTTTTAAGAAGACTTTTACCCCAAAACATACGGTTCCTTGAAAAAGATTTGCAAAACCTAGGTTTCATGTTACCTTGGCCTTAAAACTTAGGTTTTGCGAAATTTGCCCTAACTTATTTTCCGAGAAGGCTAGTGCCCGGATGTTCAGAGAGAAGCTTCTCAGCGGATGCTCGCCGTAGAGGCACAACTCCTCAAAACAAGCGGTGCAACATTCCTGAGCAATATCTGCAACATGTGTGGAAGTTGGAACAATTGAATCACCCACCATATTTATAATACATTCAAAATTTCAACAAATGTTGAGTAGTATTGACAATCTCGCTCACCGTACAACTTTTATATGCTTCAAAGATCAGTGAAACTTCCAAAAACAACATGTTTTGTTCTGAAAACCGCAATGCAATGCTGCAACGTCTTTAACTTTTAGAGGCTACAAAATGAAAACATATATGTAACAAAACTCAAAGAGGTAATCGATTTTCTCGGTGCAATAATTATACATCGCTAATGTGTAATGATCCTTATTTTTGGCATAAATTGCTAAAATGAGAATCTATGTACATACAATACTAGTTCTATGATCAGTAGCTAGCACGCACATTTATAACAATTGATATCACATCTATACTCTTTATTACATATGATAATGATAATTGTCTTACAATGCAGAGTGAAATACAGCGGAAAGAAACAAAGGTCTTGTAGTGTGACCATCCAACTCTCAAGCAACTGACAAGGCATAATCCTTAGAAAAACTTCAACGTTGATATCCCCAAATCCTGTGTCAAATAAGTCTCATCGAACTAATCTAATTCTTCACCTAAAAACAACAAATTAGTAAGGGTGAGTACTTTTGTACTCAACAAAACTATTGCAAAACCTATAATATATGCAGGCCATTTCAAAGAAAAGGCTTCTATGGATAATTTACATAAAGCCAATTTGAAATGTAAATACAGGATGGTAGATTGCAAATGGAATTTAAGAAAAGCAATTTAATACATAAAATAATAGTATGTTAAGTACGAATAAGAAAAATCACGAACCTGGGTGATATGACCATAATCACGAATCAATTCCTACCAACACATGGTAGAAACTAGATTCTATAACCACTAACTATTTTCCACTAACACATGGTAGTGAAAGGACAGGGGATGTCGCCTAGAGGGGGTGAATAGGCGAATTAAAAAATTTAAACTAAATCGCAGTGGAATACAGTAACTTCGGAATGTCCGAATAATACTTCGGACTGTCCGAGTGGTTCGGATAGTACGAGGTTATATTCGGATAGTCCGAGTGATTCAGATAGTCCGAGATTCTATTCGGATAATCCGAGCGTTTCAAAGCAAAGCATACCAAAAAGTAAATCTAGGCTATTTAGAGTATATAACTTGCACCAAATGGAACTAGTTAGCCTAGAGTACTTGAAACAAGTAGAGATCTAGGAGAAAACTTAATAGAAAAGTAGATCGGCAATTTCAACATTCAAAACACAAATACTTTAGCAAGAATAAGAAGCAAACATGTAGACTTTGATTTTTCACCCAAGTTCGGATCCTGAGGGATCCCACGCCTCCGCTGAGGCGGCTCGGTCACACTTGAGCCGTGGTCTCTTTCAACCCTCTTCCTCCCAAAGGTTGCACAAATGCACTCACGGTCTTCACTTCTTTGATTCCTTCTCTTGCGGAGGCGGAATCGGCTCACAAACTTCCCATGGCCAACCACACAAAGCTTCGTGGCTCAGAGGCGATCTCCTAGCCGCCTAGGAGTCCTCAACTCCAAGAGTAACAAATGCTCACTTAAAAACAAACTTGCAGATGAAATCAAGTGCTCAAACAACTCAAATCTCACTCAACCTAGCACCTCACTCCTCACACTCTTCCCAACCCTTCTCACCAAGGGGATCACTTAGATATAAGGTTAAAGAGGTGTTTAGGGGCTCAAGAACAAGAGGATAGCACCTCAAAGTGATAGCATAACGGCCACTTGAAGATAGAGAAGGAGGGGCTTAAAATAGAAGTCCCAAAAACTAGCCGTTTTAGCTCAGCCCCGAGTCAGTTCAGACAGTCCGAACTCAAGTTCGGATACTCTGAATGCGTTAGATATGGCTAACAGAGAGACCCAGCTCGGATAGTCCGAAAATATGTTCGGATAGTCCTAAAAGACCGAAAGCAGTCTGATTTAAAAACGAGCATAACTTTTGACTCCGGACCGATTTCAGTAATTTTGGACTCTACCGAAAGCTAAGAATGAGGGCTACACAATCAACAAGGTATCACTACCCAAATCTCAAAGGATAAATATAGATTTCACAAAGAATCCAAGGGAGACCTACAACTCTCACTTTCTCGCACCACCAACACCACTCTCTCTAAGTTTCACAATGTAGGACCCCATTTTTACATAAATGCAAAATGGAAATCTCATGCACACAAATGCTAGTCCTCGATCAAGAGCTAGCACGCACATTTATACAATTGATATCACATCCATACTCTTTATTGCAAATAATAAAGGTAATTTACATAATAAGATCTTACAATTCAAAGTAATGCAATGAAAGAATCAAAGTCTTGTAGTATGCCCATACAATCCTCAGCAACCGACAAGGTATAATCCCTAGAAAGTCTCACAACATTCCCCGAATCCTCACAAATAATTTCGAGCTATTCTCGATTCTTCACCCTAAAACAACATGTAAGCAAGGGTGAGTACTTATGCTCTCAAGAAGACTTATGCGAATCCTATTATATATGCAAGCCATTCAAAGGAAAGGCTTTCATGGTTAATTTGCATAAAGCTAAATTGCAAAAGAATTTACCGATTTGTAGCACATAAACAGAATTTAAATAAAAGCATTTTAGTATACCGTAATGTAAGTACTAATCAAGAAATTTCATTTAACCCTGCTCTTTCGATCATCTCCATGAATCAATCATTGATATCACATATCAATCTGAAATAATTTTTTCCAACAAGGATATCCAATCCAAATCACGATGCTAGACAAAGATATATCAACATCCACATTTTGTAAAATAAAATGCTAACTAATGCAGAGCACCAAGTGTCCCATGACCAAGGAACGGCTTTTAAAAGATTTACACTCGCAGAGGCGCATGCTTTACCCACAAGACATGACTTAACTTTTGTGCAACATGTATTAGCACACTTCCTTTGGTGTGCCAGAGAGTCATGACATAACCGCTCGACATTTAACCCTAACTTTGCACCAAAGACGGGATCTAAAACCCATACCCCGAAGAAGAACTCGAGCATGGAAATGATGGAACTTCCCGTATACGGGCGACACCGTTGTATTGGAAAACGTTGGTTCCATGATCACCTGTGGACGCCCTTCGAGCAATCCATTAAGAAACAACTCAGACTACTACAACCTACCAATGTGCAAAGCCGCTTTAAATAATTTAATTGGTTAAGACCGCCCATAACAGACTTGTGGTTGTATGGAATTACTTGGATATAACGCATAATTAGTTCGTCCTTAATCCGACACAGTGCAATAATCTCCCCCTAATCTACGTGCAAATCCATGCACCTTCGGCTATTGCCAATAATTGCTCGCATCAATATTATAATTTTATTTTCATTTGTAAATAAAATAACTAAAAATCACCATCATGTCTCAACATGTCTAAGAATCATTATCATGCCTCAGCATATCCAAATATCATTTGATCAATATCCTCAATTGATTTATCCAAGACTTCAGTATGTCATGTGATCAATGTTTCTAGCAAATCCTTACCAAGTCTAAAGCATGGCTAAGCAAGATTAAATATCATGTATACCCAGAGTGACATTATATATATTGTCTAACCATGAATCTAAGGTATCAAGGTTCACAATCCATTATATCAAGGAGGTTTCAGGAATTCAAAGGTATATCTACCATTACCCACAATATAGCAGAGTTTAATGAATATACGCGTGCAATAAAAACATTTAATGAAAACGTTTATAAAACTGGGATCAACATGGTCAAAGGGTGCTTGCCTTGCTTACAACGGTTGAGGTTGTAGTCCATTTATGGAAGTCATTACGTCAATTCTACACGCCGATCAACTAAATATAGCAAATAACATTTTCAATAAGGGCAAAAAGAAAGTAGATAGAAAGAACAAATAAAACTTCTCACAAGAAATGTGATTGCTCTTTATGAATTTATAAGTTTTATTTTACTTAATTCAAGATGCAAAGATTGGTTAAGATTAAATAGATATATTCATTTTAGGCTTAAGGTGAATTCGCATTTTAATTACTTATTCATATTCAAAGCAATATTTAATTAGTATTCTAGTTATAAAGAGCTAATCTATTGATTTAGGCTACTAACATTATTTACATGATATTTGAGAAGGTTTCGGTGATACAAAGGTTACAATTAATGATTCCTTATTTGTAACTAATGTTCTTTTATTTATATTCTCAACTCAGGTGAATATAAATACTTAGGGTTGTTACACTACTACAGAATGGCACATCGTAATCGGTTCTTTTTTATCATTAGAATCGGTTCTAGTAGCGATACGATGTCCTTAGATAGTGATGAGGTGGAGCTATCAGAATCGGTTTTGACCCGATCGTGATAAAACGTCATCAGAATCGGTTCTTTAAGGGAAGTGATTGTGATGATATTATCGATCATCGAATCGGTAATCTTTAAGGAAAGTGATTCGATGACTATCATCGTAATCGGTTTTTTAAGAAAAGTGATTTCGATGATATGTCATCGTAATCACTTTTCTTAAAGAACCGATTCGATGATGGTGTCATCGTAATCACTTCCTTAAAGAACCGATTCTCGATGAGTGTGTCATCGTAATCACTTTTCTTAAAGAACCGATTTCGATGAGGTGGTCATCGTAATCACTTCCTTAAAGAACCGATTCGATGATGGTATCATCACAATCACTTCCCTTAAAGAACCGATTCGATGACTCCATTGGGTGTGCCATTTTGCAATTTCTCCAAAAAAGCACAGATTAAAACAATATGCACAATATATATATCATCACATTCACAATACGTAAGACAGATGCATATATCACATTCACGTAATGTAAACGCTTTAATTACAACACATATATATATCATAGTCGCTCACAATAGACAACACAAACATGACAATCAAGACATGGACTTCTCGATCCGATACATATCACATTGACATATATTATTAATATTGTTTACATATGGACTAGTACGATGCGCCAGATCTCTAAACCCGCCATCCTCTCGATATAACTTCTAACCAAGACTAACCGCATAAGTGGTCTCAGTAAATTGTTGAGTGCTTTGTTGTCTAAACTCTTCTCGGGGATATTGATCTTCCAGCAAAATGTAAATGATCAGATAATTTCAGTTTCAAAATTTCTATGTAAAAGGCTAAGTATATTATTATGCACGACATAAAATTAGGGAAACATAGATAAGTATTAGGGGCAATCACAAAATAGACAGAACTACGAAAGGTGTTTAGAAAATATTTGGATTATAAAAGATTAATTCAAAATGTAAAAAATCCAAATGTGAGAAGCTAATATTCTAGTAAAGACATTGAGTAATGCCTCAATGCGCTGAAAGGACAAATGTAAAAGCTACTCCCTTCATGCCATTATATTTGTGTATAGCGTTGTAAAACGTTGTTTAACGCCTACCATCAATCACAAATTATAGACGCAATCAGGGATCAAGAACAATAGACACATAATGTAAGAGGTGAAATTCTCTCGCTTTTTATTGATTCTATCTTTTATAATGAGAAGCACCCATATATATAACAAAGATGAGAGAGGAGTTCGGATTTGACCACACCATAAAGAGATAGAGTCTAAATCAATTCGCTTAGAGTCCTAATCTCATAACACATAGTACACACACAAACCAACAAGTACTAAATCTAAGAAAATATTAATAATAAATAACACACACAAACCAATAGAATTATTTTGTATTACTTCATAAATCTAATACTTTGGTCAGATAGAAAATTATACCTTAGGGAAATGGTGTGAGTTGCGCATCACGATGAGCATGTATCGCATGACATAGAAGCCGAATGGTCACCGCTGCTCTGTTGATGGCAACTCAAGAAAGAAAAAAGAAATTCAGCCCACGAAGATTAGATGTCAAAAAATTAATCATATATATGCTAGGCACTTGTACCTTAAATCGCTTATATCGCAAAGTTGTGTTGCCCTTTTTGTCGTCGGCGCCCTCCTTCATCGACATAGTCCGAGAAACCCCTACATACATTGGAGAGCACCATTGAGTAAAAAAATAAACGAGTTAAATTCCTCGATGTGTTAGGTTTCAATAATGCGCTTACTTCGCAAAGGAGGCTTGATCACAGATGCCATCGGCCTCTTCTCGATCGAAGTTAAATGTGTAGATCGTGTTTTCACTGAACGAGGACGAGTAGAACCCAATGGTTGCTTATTAAATAAAATGTAGTGCAAGGAAATAAGTTCACAGACGGTTTTAAGTGCGCATAAGTAATTGAATCAAAAGTACTACTTACTCGTGGTACGGCAATACAATGAAGTCCTTCTTCGACTCATTTTGCAATACCCCTTGATGTAGCTAGCAACGAACCCCGATTGAAGCCTAGCCATGATCGCAGACACAAGCTCGGGTCGACAAACCCAACTTCGTAGATTCGCCACGGCTCGTTGTCTCATTATCCCGCAACTCGTGTTGAATGTGAGAAAACATAATGCAAAATCCTATAAAAGTCATGAGCGCAAGCTATATGGTGTGATACTCACAAATATCCATGATCGTAAAGTAGAAATATCGATGGATTTCATTTGGTACACACGAATAGATCCTCAAAATCGACGGGAATGTTCCATTCTCCTCGCGTGAAAATGTACCATTTTATACTTCACGCTGAAGTCGACTCGACGCCTTCCCCTTCACCTTATCAAGGTACCATCCATGGAGGAGGCGAGTCCACTTGCCTAGCACATTCGGGCCAGGCGATGCAATCAGGGCTTTCCATGCTCAGAGGCCTTATAATCATACAGGTGCTCGTGGGCTCAGGCCGACTCTTTTTTTCTGGGCCAAGGAGTCTCCGAGGTCGGGCAGGGCTTTTCAGTACCTTAAGGGGCCAGGGCTCTGGCTGCCTTTGCCCTCTTGGCGGAAGGAGTCTCGGAGGCCTCTTGTGGTTGTACGGGAGTCTCGGAGGCCTCCTGTGGTTCTACGGGAGCAGGAGCAGGAGGAGGCGCAAGCGCAGGAGCAGGAGTGCAGCAGTGAGCAGCGTGTGTAGCAGAGCAGATCAAAGGGAGCAGGAGCAGGAGCAGGATCGAGCGAGGGAGCAGAGCAAAGCGCAGGAGGAACCTCAAGCATGCATATATTTAACTTATCGCAGAGTATCGAATGGTAGAGAAGACGTGGAGGGACTTTTTACCTTGACCAAGACGACACCCGTCAGGCCACTTGATGAACGATATGCGTGCTTGCCCGAGAGTGGTGATATCTTCGCTGGGGGGAAATCGAGCACATGTGATAAGAAGTCTTCGTGGACGAGTCCACCGCACCTCATGTAGCCCTTCCCACAGCCGACCATGCACAAGTTGTTGGTCTGCTGCATGGAAATGCAACCTCGTGCAGGCACCGACGGAAATCCATCCTCCGTCAAGATGGTGAGTCCGCACTTCGCAGCACCGCAAGAAGTGTACAACTTGAGGAAAAACATTGCGGAGTTACACTCGTAGCTTTAACTCAGAAAATTAATTATTACCTTCACCGGGACCGGTCAGATCATTTTTGGAACCGCAATGATAGGTCGGGCACGACTTTCTACGAGTCGAGGGCATCCGGCTCGACTGGGAAATCATCGCCATCATCTCGCCCTCAGCGATCCTCACGTGCCGCCATCTCCCCTCATCTCCCTCTTATCTCTTCCTCACGCAAGATCTCCCTCATCTCCTCCTTAATCTCCTCCCTCACCGCCTCCCTTAGTGCGCTTGAGGCGCCCGCGACGTGCTCGCCATGACCTTGAGTTGGCACTCGCAGAGTCATCTTGAAAGTAGGTCTTTCAGGTGTCCCGCCTCTACGGCAAGCACCCGCCTTATGGTCGGACTTCCCGATCGCAGATTTATGTGATGTCCTGCGACCCTTGGCTCAGAAGGTCCCCTGTTCTTTTCACGGCTTACCTCTTCCGTAATAAGTGAGTACTAATTAGATTTGAAATACAACAAGTTGGGTCAATTGTATTGTACTAAGTTAGATGTCTTACGATGGTAGAGACGACTTGAGCGTAGTAGTGGTTTGCAACTACAAGCTGCCCGTCAGGGTTTTTTTGTCCTCGCTAATACCCAGCTATGCGTCTGCCTCGATATGTGGGAGTAAGGCATCACCGCCCCGAGTGAGCGACTCTCGGCTTGTCGCGCCCACTCGCCTTTTTTCCTCATAGCCGCATGTACCGAGGTGGTGCGGTGCGTGTTAAGCCTCCGACAGCGGTGTTCTTCTCTCACAAGCCCGCCTCGCGCATTCTTCATCCTCGTGAACTCCGCCCAAACATCAGGGTCACAAATGGATACTTTAATGGTGTACGGCCTTCAAAGACGCATCATCAGGCATAAGGGTCTTGAAGTGCCTCAAGGCCACACCCATCCTATTCAAGGCGCACTGCCTCGTGGGTTCATCGCCCTCCTCTATAATCCATTTACTCTTAACCTCGCCCCACAACCGATTCTTCGCTCAACAATGACTTCCTTTCTCCAATCCTTAATTGTTATGGGCACTCTCCTCACCAATTGGCCAATAAATGACCCAGATCGCTTCATGTACTTAGGAGGGCCCGCAGTGCATTCTTCCATTGAAGCGAGAACCCACGGCGTTTCTCCCTCAGAGCCCCTTTGTTTGGTCCTCGCCTTCCTCACCTTACTCGCCCTTGAGTAGTTGGAACCATGCTCGCCCTCAAAGAAGACTCTTCTACTGTCTGCGACGAGCCGATGCTCTCTAGTTGCGACATTTTGAGTTTTCTTATCCGATAAGGTCATATGTGTGACATGAGAGAAAGCAATTTGAAGCTACTATATGCACTTGACAATAAATCTTGTAAAGGATCAACAGATAATTCATAGTATGCAATTGTTCCAACAAAAGTCTATCTATTGACCAACTCGTATAAAAAACAAAAGCCCATTCCATATGACAAGTGAATTTAGCACTAGCAGATGTTTACTTACACCAACAAGTTTCAGATTTCACAACATCAACAGAGAATATGAGCATTAATGTACTAATGCAAGAATAGCAACACAAGAAGGTCAAGTTAGTGTTTACATAACATGCAATATCATCTGACCAACCAAATACGTACACAACGATAACCCCTAATCTCTAAATAGGTTTGGTCCTATCTTATTCGATAGTTGAGCAAGTTTTGTTGTTGTACAACTTCAGAGAAATTTCGAAGATCTTCGCCGTTCTCCGTGATACACGCCTCGACAACAGTCAAGAGGGTGTGTATCCGAGAACACCAGGAAACGCTACCAAATCAACTCAAGTTGTACAACATAGCTCAGAACTTGCCCAACCCATATCCTCGAACTCGTCCAAAAACGTGGATAATTCGAGATCGCCGCTTATAAATATGCTATTCCAAAGATATTTATAAATAAGCACTTTAACGGGAGACGAGGTTACGCAACCTAAACTCTAACATATGCCGAGATAAAACAAAAGTAATATGTTGAAAGTAAACACATGTCTAAACAAAAGTAATATGCTAAAAGTGAATATTACCAAGAAGCAAGAACTAAAGAAAATGACAAAGGATGTAAGACGTAACAAAGAGCTCAAGTTGATTATTAGAGTGCCAAGCTGACAAAGGATGTAAGATGTAACAAAGAGCTAAAGAACATAGTATGCAATTCATAGTATAAATCAACTAACATAGAGCTCAAGTTGATTATTAGAGTGTTCTCGATGTCGGGTTGCCTTAAGAGGCCCTCCTCGCCACAATAGACGAGAAACAGATAGATTTGTGACAACCTTTCCACAATTTCAATTCAATACTTGACAGTGTTTTAAGTTAATCAAATGTCACCAAACATGCACATGCTCAGAATCACTTCAACTACTTTTATCGATAGTGGCAGTAACACTTAAGCCCTCATGCAAGGTCCCCAAGTCAATATACTGATTTCATGCAAGGTCCCCAAGTCAAGCCCTCATGCATAACACTTTTAACATGGTGTGTTGCGCACTACTTCCACATACACATGCTACAAACACTTGCATCCACACCCCCATACACTTCAACATGAACATACATTTGTATATCTATTTGGTTCGTGGCAATGAACACTTCAACTGATTTCATGCAAGGTCCCCAAGTCACTATTTGGTTCGTGGCAATGACACAGCTCCCACGAGTTGCTGGAATCATACAATTATCGAAGAAGTATATTCTTGAACCGCTTTCCTCAGCCGCTATACCAAATGCACAGAAATAAAAATGCAGAGGCCGCCTAACTTGACCCATTCCAGACGCAACACTTAAGCAAAGGAATATTACCAAGAAGCAATATAGCGTTGAATATTACCAAGAAGCATTTCAACGTGAATGACAATTACACTAACCAAGTATATCACAATTATATATATATACCAGATCACAAGTTTGTTGTCACAAATCATCTATTCCACTCCCAGATATCCTCACAGTAACACTTAAGCCCTCATGCAAGGTCCCCAAGTCAAACACATAGATCGCCCTTTGCATTCACTTAAAAGAATAAGGCATGTATATAAAATACTTACGGACAAAGGCGTAACGAAATGCAAACGGTTAGGAGACGCCGGCGCATAAAGGAAGATGGCGGGCGGCGCGTGGCGGAGTGAAGATGGCTAGACACACCTCGAAAGAGCGGGCGGGGCGGCGCTAAGCGCTTAAGGGCACCGGGAGGGGGCGGCGCTGGGCGGTGTGGGGTGGCGTAAGGCCTCTCGGCGATGGCGACGTGGGTGGGGAGGCGCCTCAAGGCGCCGGCGACGGGCGGGAGGCGGAAGGCGGGCGGGCGGCGGCGCACTGGCGGTTAGGGTTAAGCGCGCTTGGCGACGGGCGGGAAGCGTGAAGGCGGAAGGCGGCGGCTAGGGCGCTGCACTTTTTTAAGGAGAATGGCGTTAGCGAATGGTTATGGGCATCGATGCTTCACCATTAGGTTTTAAGAATTGGCGCTAGTCATTAGTATCACTTTTTAAGAAAACCGACATCGATGCTTACTCATTAGTATCACTTTTTTGTAAAACCGACATCGATGCTTCACCATTAGTATCACTTTTTAATAAAACCGACATCGATGCTTTATCATCACTTTTCTAATAGAACTCGATGTTAGTCATTAGTATCACTTTTTAATAAAACCGACATCGATGCTTTATCATTAGTATCACTCTTTTAAGAAAACCGACATCGATGCTTAATCATTAGTATCACTCTTTTTAGAAAACCGACATCGATAAGCTTCACCATTAGTATCACTTTTTAATAAAACCGATATCGATGCTTTATCATCACTTTTCTAATAGAACCCCGATGTTAGTCATTAGTATCACTTTTTAATAAAACCGACATCGATGCTTTATCATTAGTATCACTTTTTAAGAAAACCGATATCGATGCTTAATCATTAGTATCACTCTTTTAAGAAAACCGACATCGATGCTTCACCATTAGTATCACTTTTTAATAAAACCGATATCGATGCTTTATCATCACTTTTCTAATAGAACCCCGATGTTAGTCATTAGTATCACTTTTTAATAAAACCGATATCGATGCTTTATCATTAGTATCACTATTTTAAGAAAACCGACATCGATGCTTAATCATTAGTATCACTTTTTCATAAAACCGACATCGATGCTTCACCATTAGTATCACTTTTTAATAAAACCGACATCGATGCTTTATCATCACTTTTCTAATAGAACCCCGATGTTAGTCATTAGTATCACTTTTTAATAAAACCGATATCGATGTTTTATCATTAGTATCACTCTTTTAAGAAAACCGACATCGATGCTTAATCATTAGTATCACTCTTTTAGAAAACCGACATCGATGCTTCACCATTAGTATCACTTTTTAATAAAACCGACATCGATGCTTTATCATCACTTTTCTAATAGAACCTCGATGTTAGTCATTAGTATCACTTTTTAATAAAACCGACATCGATGCTTTATCATTAGTATCACTTTTAAGAAAACCGACATCGATGCTTCATCATTAGTATCACTCTTTAAGAAAACCGACATCGATGCTTCATCATTAGTATCACTCTTTTAATAAAACCGACATCGATGCTTGATCATCACTTTTCTAATAGAACATCGATAGTTAGTCGTCAAGATTACTTTTTTAATAAAACCGATAATCGATGTAGTTTATTGCACTATTCTTTTCGACATCTCGCAAGTTCTGAATTTTCAGCATTTCATCAAAGAGAGAAAATGCCATAACTTTGTCATACATTGTTGAAATTATTAGAAATTTTGAAGAAACATATTTCAGATACCGCAAAACTTTTCATAAAATAATTTTTGGAAAAAGCGACTTATTCAAGAAATATGCCAAAATTCATTTCAGAGACATGATTTGTGCGTAAAGCGAGAAAAGTCAAAACTTTTTCAAATTAATCTGAATTGTACGAAAATTTCCAAATGAACTTTCGACTATTTACAAGCTTTCCCAACAATAATTTCATCAAATGGAATTTTCTTTCACAAATTATGGCACAAAGTGCAGCATAAAGAGAAATTGCATGCATTTCCATCGAAGCCTCCAAACAGCAATTAATCACCTTGGATTTACAATACTATTTTACATACATTATAATAGTCCATTTATTTACAATATTGCCCTTCATGATGATCTACTCGCATGTAATTGGCTCCATGTGTGTCGCCATCCCCGCTAAGACAAGCCCCATCTCGCAAATGAAGGTATCTCATCGAATTGGTTATACTCTTCTTCATCTACAACATCTTCAACTCCTACGATCCGCTCTCTTGCCATGAAGAACGACGGCAACCTTGGATTGGCCGGATCGCGACGTAAAAGACTTGAGTTGCTTGCTTCGCAAGGACAAACGGATCATCTTTGTAGGCTAGCTCATCGAGATCCACAATAGTAAAGCCTCTCTTGTCGACCTTCACTCCATGTGGAAGTCGCATCCACTTACATCGAACAATGGAACTTGGTATATTCCGTAATCGAGCTCCCAAATTTCTTCGATCATCCCATAGTAGGAGTTCATTGCGGTTGGGAGACTGCTGAAAGTGATGATCATCGAGAAAGCATTTATACTCACACCACGCTTTTGGACAAGATTTGGCATCTTGACTCTCAAAGTAAAAGGTGTAACCATTAATATCGCACTTCGCCATGTCTCAGACATTAAATCTTGGTCCGTCACCAACCATTTTACATTCTCAAGAAGGAGACCTCCGCTTTTCTTTTGAACCATGTGAGGAATCGATCATTGTGTTTCAGCGATGGAAAGCTCATCCATTTGTGGATTCTTCCGTAATATCAACTTATGCCGCCGATGTATGGACTAACTTCGCGCTTATTCTCAAGATCGTGAAATGCGCCTTGCAATACATATCAAACCTCTGACTCATTAGTTTGGACCCAACGGTTCCTTTACCAAAGAAGTCCGCCTCATGACGAGATACAGAACACCGATTGCTTGTCTTTACCCGTAGTCCACGCAAAACTCAATAACCTCTTCACCCCATAACCTTCAACAATACTACCCTCAAGCTTCAATCGATTCTCACGTGACGACTTTTAATATACCCATGTACCTCTCTTTAACGGATACATGTAACGAGGAAAGCGGGTCCACATATCTTAATCTCTCCGACAAGGTGAACAACAAGGTGGACCATTACGCCAAAGAACGACGGTGGGAAATGCATCTCAAGGTGACACAGAGTCCGCACCACCTCACTCAGAAGTTGTCTAGTACATCGGGTCAATAACTTTGCAGAGATCGTGATTGAAGAAATAACACAACTTTGTGATTGCCAACCCGACATCCTCGGGAGAATATTTCGATTGCAACCGGAGCATTTGGGTCATCAAGACATGGCAATCATGGGACTTCATGCCCAACAACTTCAAATCATCCATAGACACAAGCTTCTTAATGTTCAAGGAGTAGCCAGATGGAACTTTAATACTTTGGAGACATTTGCAGAGATCTTCTTTCTCCTTCTTGGACAGGTGTAGCATGCAGCAGGATGTACGGCCTTTTCCATCCTCCTCTATCACCGCAAGTCTGGGCCCGATTCCCATGTAGGCCATGTCGCGACGAGCATTGACACCATCTTTGGTCTTCCTGTATGTTCAACAGATGCCAACCAAGTTGTCGCAGACATTCTTCTCAACATGCATGACATCAATACAATGCCGACATCTAACTCCTTCCAAAGACGGTAAGTCCTGAATATTGACCTCTTCTTCCAAATGGTCCTAGGATCTAACAGATTTACTTTTTTCCGATCAACATCGATATCCTCTACACGTGAATATACTTGGCTTCCACTCATAGGTCATGGTGCCGAACGGACTTCCTCTTCCCATCAAATTTGTCATCCATCTTACTAGATCGATGACTTCGAGGTAGAAACCTACGGTGACCCATATACACAGCTTTCTTGGAATTCGCAACCATAGACTCTCGCCTCTTCACAAATAGGACACGCTGGCTCTTTCAGATCAGAATCGCCAAATTACCAAGGGCCGGAAATCATTTATGGTGCAAAATACCATAGCCCGTGAGGGTGAAATGCTCTCTTTGTACGCATCCCACACGACGACCCCCTCATTCCACAATTTTACCAAATCCTCGATCAATGGTGCAAGGTACACATCAATATCATTTCCTACTGCTTGGGTCCCGAGATTAGTAATGACATCATGATATACTTCCGCTTCATGCACGTACCAAGGAGGGAGGTTGTAGATACACAATGAATCGCCAGTGTCAGGACGATCGCTCATGTTACCAAACGGATTCATTCCGCTTCAGACTCAACCCAAATCTTATGTTCCTCATTTCGCACCAAACTCCTCATGTTTCCAATCGATGTTTCTCCATTGAGCCGAATCGCCAGGTGTCTCACTTGCCATCTTCCTTTCGAGACTCAGAATGCCAACGCAACAATTTTGCCTCTCTCGGATTTGCAAACAACCGCCCCAGACGGGAATGATGGGCAAATACCACAATACCTTGGCGGTGCACCTTTAGTGATGACCTCTTCACCGTCATGTTCTCGCCTTACGCTTTTTGTCGTTACGCTTCTCCTTTTGTTTGTACCGGCACACCGCAAACCGGACAAACGTGCAGCCCCGATGTAAGCAAGCATTAGACAAGATGCAATCATTCTGACATGCATGTATCCTTTCTATTTCCATTCCCATGGGACATAGTAGCTTCTTCGCTTCATAAATGCTTGTTGGCAACTCGCTTCTCCGAAGCAGATCCGATAGAAGAACTAGTAGTGCATTGAAACTTGTATCCGCCCAACGGTGTTTTGCCTTCGCTCAACAATGCAAGGACCGAACCCAACCTCGTGTATTCCGCTTTGCAACCCGTGAACAGCGGTTTGGCATCGCTTTCTATCAAGCTTTTAAACTTTTCAAACTCTCTTCCGTAATTACCTCCACATCCCGCAACATTTGCTCCAAATTATCCTCCTCAAACATATCAGTCGCAACTCGCCATCCGTTCCACCGTGATCTTCGCAGTATATCGGAGTGGTACTACCGCCTCCCCGTGATGGATCCAACATGTGTAATTCTCACGGCCACGCCGAATCGTGGTCCTCAATTTGAGATGAGTTGTTAAATCTTCTCGATTGGTGCAATCAATGCAAGGACAATATATGAAGTTTACACCCTCCTCACCATGTCGCCTTCGCAATTTTTTGAACTCCTTAACACCCTCAAATTCAGCACTCACACGGCTTTTCCGATACATCCATTCTCACGGTCCATCTGCAATTAAATTTCGCACAATAAATTAAGGAAAAATCGAGCGATAACTAGCTATAGCTATTTTAAATATTGAGACATCATTTCAATTAATATTACATTTGCAAAATAGTGACGTGTTCCAAGATATATAAATGTACTCACGATCGATACCTAGCTTCTTCCCCGGTTTAAAGCTTCCGCCAATTCCTACATAAGAGACATAAATTTTAACATCAACAACGATATCAAATAATCTAATTATATAGCTAAAAGAGCTTGCAAATCTTTCTACTACAACTAAACAAATCAAGGGTACCAACGATGACTCCTAATCTCTACATAGGTTAGGTCTAATCCCATTCGAGATATATAGTTCGTAAGTTGTTGCTTGTAATAACTCAGAGAAAATTTGAAGATCTTCACGTTTCTCCGATACACGCCTCGACAACAGTCAAGAGGGTGTGTATCCGAGAACACCGAGAGACGCCATCAAATCTACTCGGTTGTACAACACACCAGAACTTGCTCGAACCATATATCCTCGAATTGTCCAAAAACGTGGACAATTCGAGATCGCCGCTTATAAATATGCCCTTTCGCTCAAAGATATTTATAAATAAGCACCTCGAACGGGAGACGAGGTTACGCCGCCTAAACTCTAATAACAAGCTACTACATGATAGCAATAATAATTCCATATATATAAACAGAGATCGCACTACAAAAATTAAATAGATATGCGCTTGTCAAATAAAGAGTGTGAAATCTGAAAGCACGCACACAATTCCAAAGGCAACCTAAACTTTATTGACTACATATTGAAATTACCAGAGCAAAATTGAAGGGTTTAAAGAATTGCTGCTCACATTTTGAAGAAAACCGCAATAGAGAGCAAAAGAGGGAATCTCCTCAAGATAGGGTTTCAATTTTGCCTCTTAATACCCACCCATGAGGACTTCAAATTTTTCACCCAACTATTGCTTCCAACCACACAATATGAGCTATTTTCTCGGTGGCGGCGGAGAAATCTCCTCCGAGCAAAAACAGAGAAGAGTTCATGTAGTGGTATATATAACTCTATGCGAGGCACATCGTAATCGTTCTTTTTTCAAAAGCGACATCGATGGAAGCACGAGCACATCGTAATCGGTTCTTTTCAACAAGTGATAGTGATAGTAATCGTCATCACTATCGCTTCTATAAAAAGAATGATAGTGATAACCATGTGCACATCGTAATCCGTTCTTCACTAAAAGTGATAATGATGCACGGTCATCGAATCGTTTTTCATAGAAGTGATAGTGATGACGCGCACATCACTATCACTTTATGAAAAGAACCGATAGTGATGATCTTGCACATCACTATCACTTTTAGTAGAGAACCGATTCGGATGTTCCTGCTGCTACATCACAATCACTTATAATCTCGTAACCGACATCGATTATTACTAACACCTCTCCGAAGTTACTTATCACAATCGTTTTTTTCGAAAAACTTAAGAACCGATACAGATACAGTGATAGTGATGTGTCATTCTGTAGTAGTGTTAGGCTAACAAGATTAATATGCAAATCATGTCGAATCAAGATTCTTTCTTCAGATTATGGTAATATGAACTGTACAGTGTGTTTCTAAACTAGTTTTACTAATTTTAGCATTTAGACGAGTTATTTTATTAGTTGATGAAATAGTATAAATGATTACAACGTTAACCTTAAATCGGCCAAGTTATATTTTAAGTTTGCGGCTACATTCAATATGATTTCTTATTCATTTTTCAGACATCAACAGGGAATAGCTCTAGGAGTGTTTATAGATAATTTTACCATATTTTGCATTCATCAGAGGTGTTATTCATATGAATGATCATTAAGACCTAGCATGATCTTAGTTCAAATATACACAATTATATGTTATTTTTGCATAACTAGGGACTTTATGATTTTACTATCATTTATGAATTGATTCTACCATTATTTGATCTCATGAGCTCAAGTTAATAATTATTCTATCCTTTATGTACTTTAAAGACAATATATCTTCAAATTTAATTCAATTTAGATTCAACTTTAAATGTTTTTGCATATTTAAGTTCATTAGTGATTTTTGGAACTTGTACAACTGGTTTTACATGATTTACATTCTATTTGCAAAAGATATTCACATTTGAATATTTAATACATTGAAAGCAATCTATTTTAGAGAATGATTCAAATTAAGTTAGAATCTAAATAATTTTACATATTTAGGTTCCAGAGGATCTAAGGTTTCTACAAAATTAGTTTTATTCAAATTTTAACTTGTTTACACAAACTTTGTATGTAGCATACTTAATCGATTTCTTTTTAATTTAACTTTATAATTCAAATATTGTCAAATTAGTTTGAAAATTAAATATTTTTGCATAAATGAGTTTCTTATGGGTTTAGGAGCATGTATAAATTATTTCATAATTTTAGGATTTATGATGCACATACTTTATTAAATGATCATATTAAGGTTTATTCAAATTTAAATTACAAATAAATCAAACCAATCATGAACATTAAATATTTTATATATTCTGAATTTCCATGAATTTATATGAATTATGAAATTTATTTCATTTCATTTTGACTGATGATTCAAAAGTTATAAATAAAGGAATAGGCTAGGGTATTGAAAATGCTAGAAATTAGGATTTTTACCAAATTCGGAAAGGACGCTTTCTCTCAGAGAATACGCCTTCTGTTTTTGGCAAGCCCGAATTGAGGAGCTGACGGCTGGGGTCCGCGGTGTCAGCGAGAAGGGCGTGGGACTGAGGCTGATGGCAAGGGCCCGCACGGCAGAGGCGGAGGCGTGGGTCGATTTAATAGGTTCGCCGCAGAGAGACGCATGGCTGAGAGGTTGCCGACCGGTCCCACACGCCGCTGACTCAAGGACCGAGGGATCGACGAGAGGTCTTACACGGCAATGACAGAAAATAGGGCTCGGCTTCGGTTTCGGCGGCGGCAAAGACTTAACAGCGGAACGGGGGTTCCACAGTGAGCATCGAAGTTATTGCACACCCGGGATAGTCTTGATGGTGGTCATGATGGCCGAGATGGGTCACCATCGTGGAGGGGCGGCAGCGTCCACGGGTGATCGGCGGAAGAGAAGATCAGCTGCGAATTTTCACAAATCAAGGGATGTTTGAGCATCTATAGAAGGAATGGGTTCCATTTTCATGCTTAACTTGAAGGAAGAGTATGCAGAAGAAGGACCTCACCGTGAGCATCCATGGCGGAAAGGTGGAGCACGGTTGCGCAACTCGCCGAGGAGGAAGAGATGAAATTGACGGTGGGATAAGGTTCTAGAGCTCATGAGGATGCTTCGGTGTTGATGCTTCAAACTGATTTGGTGTGAAGTGGTGCGCGCATGGATTCTTCCTTTTCACTGGTTTTGCCGGCTTTGGGGAAGAAAGTGATGGCTGAGCGGCATTGTGGCTGTGGAGCAGGCTAAGGGGGGGTGCTCTGATGTAATACCGTGCCTGAGATTAATCTTTTGTTTTGCCGTAATTGATTTTACGGTCGATCTTCAATTTTCTTAATTCGCAAAACGGTTGTTTTTAACATGTTTAAAATTTTTATTTATTTGTGGAAAATATTTTATTGCATCTTAAATTTAATGGAGGTGTATTTCTAGAGAGAGAGAGTGTGAGAGAGAGGTTACTTAAGTGTGGCTTTGGTTCCTTCTCCCTCTCACTTAAAGTAAAGAATATTTCCTCCTCTTTGGTTTCTTCTCCTCCTTTCTTGTGGGAGAGCAGTAGCAGCACCAGGAGCTCCACCCTTGGCGCCTCCCTCCCCCAGCCCTGCTCCTCCCTGCCCTGGCCGGTGGCTCCCCCAAAACCGGCGCCCCTCCTCCTTCCTTCCCGAGCTGCAGCCGAGCAGCTCTCCCCCAACCGAGTTCTTCCACCTCCCTTGCTGTTTTGAAGCAAGAGACCAAGGTAAAGTTTTGGGGATTCTGTGTGGGAGGGTGTGGGACTGTTAGGAGTGTTGTTAGGATTATTTTGCTGCTGATTTGCTTTGTTTGGTGATGGATTTGAGGAAGAACCCTAGAGCTATGCAGGTTGTTGTTTTCGTCCAGATTTTTGTCCTCTGTTAGGGCTTTGATTCGAGGGTCTTAGTTGCGTTTTCTGGATTTAAAATTGCTTAGAAAGTTGTAGATAATCCTTTCCCCTTTAATTTGAGACAAAGAACACTCAATTCCATCCATCCATTCGAAAGTTATGGCTAGTTTAGTGCAGACTGCTCTGTGTTGGATTTCAGTGATAGATGTAATGTTCATCAGCTGTTTTGGGCTAGTTGCTGGCCAAATTAAACTTTGTGTTTGCCTAGAGAAAGTTGGGTAATTTCCTGTAGATTAATAAAATGTATTCATTTGCTTGATTTGGATTCTAGAATCAAAAGTTATGTTGAATTGAAGTTGCTGTCCAGAACAGGAATTATGCAGAAAAGTTCAGAGATTGGACTGAACTTCAGAGTGTAGTTTGAGGACTTAAAATTCAGATTCTGAACTAATGGCTGTGGGGAAATCATAGGCTATCCTGTTATGGTCATGTAGAGCTCAAGAACATAAATTTTCATCTAGCCAATTGAAAGATATGCTATTTTGTAGTGCTTGCTGTCCATATTGGTTTGTAGTGGAGGCTGAATTATTCAACGGATGTTTCGAGCTAGTTGCAAGCAGATTTAGTCTTTTCGTTTGCCTGGAGAAAGCTAGATAACTTCCTATAGATTCAGAAAAATATTTGGTTTGCTCCATTTGGAGTTGTATAGCAAAAGTTATGCTATTCTGAACTTGCTGTCCAGAAATCTGTCTTTCTAGAAATTCAGAATTTGGGGTTAAATTCAAAGTTTCGGGCTGTTTTGGGGATGTGAGTAGAAGTGTTATTTGTTTTTGTTGTGAACTTTAATAACCTATGCAAATGAGTATGCAAATGCTATTTGCTTTCAGGTGGAGTAGTTTCGGGTGTGGCCTCTTCCTCACGCCACCCCCCTCCTTGCGGTTAAGGCAAGTGCATCATTTGTTTGTTTGATATGTGTGTTGATTGATGAAACGTGTGCCTTGCTAATATGACACATTGCTACTTATTATAACTCAAGATGATGCTACTAGTATGAATAGTCTAAATTGATTCGTGGAGTTATGAGACTAGTTCAAAAATTGTGAATATGGTAATTATATGGAAATCGATGAAAATGTGACTATGTAAGAAATGAAAGATGAGAATATGGTTATAAATGTTGAGAATGGCATTTGCATATGTGCATTCATGAAATGCATCGAGCCAGATGGTGAGAAAGTCATATGGAATGTATGACTAATCCGAGTGCTCGGATCCTACTCGTAGTCCCATCCACTCGTATGGATGGGAGCGGAGAGGTAGGACCCGCCATCGGGTAGCGGCAAGTCCTCGCTTTGGTAGGCCCTTCCACGGATGGATGGGTTTGAGGGCACGACGACGGGTGGTGCTCGCAATACCTGGTGATGTGCTAAATAAAGAGAAGAGACATTCATGAGCATGCATAATGCATCATATAGTTGATATTCATGAGCATAATGCATCATATGTATGAAGATTGAGAATGAGATGAAATGAGACATTCATGAGCATAATGCATCATATGGTTGATAAATTGTGAATGAGATGAGATATTCTTGAGCTTGCATATTGAATCATGTGGATGAATTGTGTGTGTGTTATGTTCTATGATAAGCTTTGGGTGTTAAATGGAAATATGATGAGTTGGGATGGAGTCGTGGACTCATCCAAAGAGGTTTAATGAGGTATGTATGTGAGGTACGCAACGAGGTAAATGTATTGATATACTTTGTTTCATGTATTGGTTGATTCATATGAGAGTTCTAATCTTGTTGGTTCGAATGTGTTAGTTGGTTAATTATGTTGATTTGATGCACTTTGCTGAGTGTTCGAACTCACGCTTGTTTGTCATTTGTTTTTTTAGGTACCTTCAAATTGTCACGCCGGGATGGGTGTAGAGACACAATCACGACTTCAATCACCTTCAACCCACCTAAAATGAATATAGTGTCTGGTCTTAACTAGTGTTGTAATTATGTTATTCGTTGTTATGAATTGTTATTTACCGCTTGGTTGTGTGATAATTCCTTTATGCTTCGCTAGTATGTGTCATCTTGGATGACTAGTATTGTGATTATCTTATAGTCGTTGTTTATTTGTCTGCTGAGTGGATGACCTCTACTTCTAGAGAGGTCATGCCGAAATTTTTTAGTGAGTTTGGAAGTTGGTAGCATTCGGGGCTCAATGTGGAGCCGGGGTGTTACATCTGAGGTACTCGACGAGGTGACGAGGAGCTTAAATAGGCGATTGAGGCGGTGGAGATATGGTCTGAACGGGGTTTGAAAGGCGGCGCCGCAAGTCTTTGCTGGGGCAGTGAAAATGCCGAGAAACTCTTGCCATGGCAGGCTCGCGGGCGGCGTGCGGTGAATGGTTGGCTAGCTAACTTTTGCCGACTTATGCCGTGGGTACCAGCTGATGGACGAGCTTGCCGTATGCACGGATTCTGTGGCACCCAGGGGAGGAAAAGAACGGCTGAGCTTCGCGGGAGGTTCAGCGCATGGCAGAGGCATAGGCACCGAAATGATGCCGTGGCAGAGGTGAGTCAGTGCCTTGGGTGGAGAGTTGCGGCTCGATAGAGGACAAGGAAGCAAGGCGGTTGGCTCTGATCTTTCTGTCACGAGTTCTGGCGAGAGAAGCAGAGAGACAGGGAAAGGTGAGGGGTGAGGGAGAAGAAGCTGATGAGTGGGCCATGGGGCCACTCGGCAGGGAGAGAAAGAAGAAAAGGTGAGGGAGAAGGAAGGGAGCAGGCTGTGCTGGATGCTTGACAAGTGGTAAATCCTGCGGTCAAGATTGAAACAGCGTAAAAGAGAAAAACTGAGGTCGGCTTGATCTTCTCATTGAAGCTATCAAACCAACTTGATATTTTACAAGGATTTTTGAAGATGTTGGAAAGAAGTAGATTAAGGTCCAGATGAATTTTCAGATAAAAATGCATTGTGTACATTTTATTAAAATTCTTACAATGAACATTGCACAGAAATTCTAATTCTGCTTTTGATTTACTAAAGTGTCCAAATGAATTTATTTATTTTTGAAAATTTGTTTTTCAAATAAGTTTGAGATGACAATGCTTCTTTAAAATTTTCAGAATTTTATCGTTAATATTTAAATTCTAATAATTCTAGCATTGCTATTTACAGATTTATTTTCTTTCTGTTTTTGAATTTATAAATGATTCATATGTAAGTTTTTATTCTTGATATTTTTACCAGAGATAGATATGGGTATTTTGTAGGCATATTAAAAATATCAACTTGAAGAAAGGTCTGGATACTGCTACAGAAATCTGATATGGCTTCAATTCAGATTTCTTGTCTCATAATTATCACATGTTTCCTTTTCATTTTAATTATTCAGATTATCTCAATTATCATAATTTGGTTATGCAGATATTTTGAGAGCTCTAAAATTTTAACATTATTTTTTGTTGATGTTTTACTTTTACTTTCTTGCATTTACCATTTTATCATTTCAATGCATTTAGTTTTTCTTACAAATGCAAAAGCTCAAGAAATTCAATCATGCAAGAAAATTCAAAAAAAAGGAAATTCAAATCAAGTTAAATTCCAAACTCATTTTGATATTTCATTTGTTTTAATAGTAATGATTTTAAGTTTTGATATCTTCCTTTTCATTAAATTTGAAATGGAAGAAATGAAATAAGAATATTGTTTAAAATCAAAATTTTGATTTCAATTAGACTTTTCGCTCATTTCCATTTTCAAATATTAATCTTTTACTTTTAATTATTTTTAAATATAGAGGGCTGTTACACACAAGAATGGATCACTTGAGCACTTGACACATCTAAAAGTCATTCGACGTTGCATCCTCTTAATAGTACAAAGAATCCTTAGACTCAAATTAAATCAAAGATAATACAAGTCTAGAAATAGTCACTTGTCAGTCTTCTTTCTTAATGCCGTGCATGAAGACCTTCACCATATAATTGATGACATCTTCGCCTTTGTCCAACTTGACTCGATTCACCTCATGAGACTCTCGTCCTATCAACCTTGACTTTATCATCCTCTCCGATGATCTCCACGCCAAGTCGATCTTGACTTAGTCCTCAACTCTTGGTGATACCGCCGCCTTGTTGACCTCGGCTTAATGATCATCCTCCGTGATACCTTGGTCAGTATATACACACGGACCTAATTTTTCCAAACCACTCATGAAAAGCATTAGTCCCAAAAGCTCAATAGATATGAAGAAATTGATATTTGTGAGCGCTTGATTACCACAAGTGTTTCATATAAAGAAGCACAACATAAATGGAAACACTTGACATAAGAAATGTTCTCTACTAAGTGCATCATGATGAATATGTAATTGATCTATATGCACTAGAGAGATAATTGCCGATATGATGAAGCAATTAAATCATGGCAAGGATCACAGTCTTTACTTAAATAAAGCACATGATAGAATATACACGAATTGTACATGTGCAACTAATATTTGGAATAAGAGTAAATATGTGATCCAACACTAGATTAAACTTCACTAATAGAATTACATGAGAAGATATATACAACTAAAACATGCATGCACCAAGTCAATCTATAGCAATATGAAGTTTAACTCTAGTTAATACATGCATACTAAAAACAAAGGACATAATGAACTCAAATGAATATATATGCACAAATAAATATGACATGAACCAATGTGCATATATATAATCAACATGCTACTTGGAGTTCACTATGCATTTGCACAAAAGGAATGCAATAACAAATATAGAAGAGATACCAAAATTGCATACCTTATCTTTGCTTAATCATCCCACTTGATTTTCCTCTAAATAGATGAGACCGACACTCAACTAGGCAATAACATGTTAGTCTCATAGCAATATAATCATATTAGAGGTTTGTCATTTGTTAAGTACTAAGTTAAGCATTTCCTCAATTACATAGATTGTCATTATATGCGTTTGCCATTAATCACCAAAATAACATAAGTGCCTAGATGCACTTTCAGGTAGAAAACCAAATTTTATGAAAATAAAACAACTAACTATGTGATGACTTTATCAAGTGTCCCTAACCACAAGCACGGCTAATCGATTAGTTTTACATTCTGCAGAGGTGTACAGTTTTACCCACTGGACATGACTGACTCTTTGTACAATCGATATTAGCACACTTTCTTTGGTGTGCCGTAGAGAGTCATGACATAATCGTTACATTACTTAACCCTAACTTTGCACCAGCCGAGTGAATTCAGCCATACTATAGCGGCAGATGATATGTGTATATAGGACGACAAATGGTGGTACACTAAATTGTCCCACTTCTCCCGTAGCATGGCGCACCATAATTGTATTAGAAAACGTTACTCCAACACCTTAGTGTGGGTGTCCTCGAGCAATCCATACGGAACAACCCATACTACTAAGCCTACCAATGTGCAAAGCCAGAATTAAGTAACTTAATAGATTAAGGCTGTCCCATAGCAGCACTCATGGTTATACGAATTTCTTAGCCTAAAAACAACACATAGTTTGGTCCTTAATTCGACTCAGACGTTAATCTCCCTCTACACTACGTGCAAGTCTCTTGCACTCCTAGCTATTGCCAATAATCGCCCATATCTAAACCATAGTTTTATTTTTAATTTTTAACCAAAATACCAACCATAAAGAAAGGTCATACCCATCATTTATCATATCCAACATTTTTAACCATTTCAAATTTTAGGTTCTTTTTAAGCATGGCTAAGCATGATTACTAAGTGTGAGGACTCTCATGTTGACATTAGATATTGTCTACCCTATTCTAGGGTTATCAAGGTTCACAAATCCATATTTGTCTAGGAAGTTCCATGTGATTATAGGTATAACTACCATTACCAACAAAGTAGCAAGATATAATGAACGAACGTATGCAATGAAAATATTTAATAAAACATTTTATAAAACTATGATCAACATGATCAAAGGGGGTGCTTGCCTTGCTCATTGTTTATGACAAAGTCGAGGTTATAGTCGGCGTTGTTGACAATGAAAGTAGTGACATTGAGTTCTACATGTTATTCAATGGAAATATAACAAATAACAAGATTTCAATAAGAGCAAAAAGAAATCAGATGAAAAATTAAATAGACATCTACTTCGTAAAACAGATATGGTTTAGGGTTAGGTGCTTAGAATTATATATTTATTATATCTTAATTGTTGGAGAACTTGGTATATTACAAAGAACTTAGCTTTAATTATAAAATATTGCAATTCTTACATAGTAATTTTATTGATTGCAATTAGAGCCGAAAATTTAGAAACTTCCTATTTACCCCCTTCTAGTCGGTTATTCTTGATCCTACAGTTATACACTTTACCCATAATATAAAATCATATCACCACAAAGATGAGTGATCATAACAAAGCCTTTACAATGCTCTGTCTAAATCTAATACTGTTCGCTAAGGTTTCAACACTGATGGGACTGGTTACCACACTTAGGGCCCCCCTCTTGCCCCATGTGAGTCTACCCATGCACTCGAAACCCACACAACCATGTCAGTATAAAAATCTAGACATTAAAATTAATCAATTAGGTCAGTCTCATACCAGATATATAGTTGTATGATTAATTCAGTTCAAATACTTGTAAGGTTAAGTCCTTAATTGACCAAAACAAAATCTCTCCAAAACTCACAATAACCATTATCCAGACTATCAAATTTTATTTATCAAAAATAATAATGCGATCGCTCAAATACCACATTAGCCCACCATAAATCACAACTTTTGCCACTTTCCCCAATCCAAATCATTGTACCACCCCAGATAATTACCATGCACCACATGCTATCAACAACATTGTGTGATACCTGACACATCTTTTTATAAACATGTTCCATATTCCATTAAGCAAAATTAATTTTGCATACACAAAATGATATCAATAACTCGTTGTATGGCTAAGCAAACTAATCGCGTTCTAACTAGCCCACATTGGTAATCAATAGTTACCAACTAATAAAGAACTATGCTAGGGCGACAAATGAATTATGGCATACAAATGACAAGGTTGGCATAAGTTCAATTGAGCCGAATAAATAATCCCAAATTAACTTAATAAATTATATATTAAATTAGCATGCAATAGTTTAAAAAAATATATTTTTTTAAACATTGCCTCAACATGATCAAAGCATAACTTGTCTTTCAAAAAGTTCTTGATTCTGCTTTGGACATTGCCCTTGAGTTGGCTCCTTGCTCACGAACACCTCGGGTACTTTAATGTATACGCGAAACAAATAAATAAGCAATAAATACCAAACATAGATAGCAAACTTAACTTTAAAAATTAAATAAAATTTACTATTAAATAGAGCTTAATTTTAAAAATGTTTAGAAACCAAAATCATCTCCATCAAGTATGTATAAGGGAGAATGGGCTCTCTAAAAATTTGATAAATAAGAAAATATTAAATAATTAATTTTTGAATTAAATCTATACTGAAAATAGGTTAATTGCGTCAGCACTCGATCTGGACCAATCAGAAGCCGACACGTCTTCTCAACGCATGAACTCAGTCCACACCCAGCTCTGGTCCATTGTGGACCCGATTCATCAGATCGGTAACCGGCTGACGAGGCGATGACGCCAGTGCACATGCGCAAGACACGGAGGACGCGTGGCACCACCCGATCACGACGCGACAAAGACACAATCGATGGCGGCGATGAAGACACGCGAAGAAAATAACACCACATCTAAGTGGCGAAATATGGCGCGTTGGTTGCAGATCAAATTGCTACATCTACGCAAGTGGTGACAATACGAAGCGATGACGTGGCTGGCCCGGTGCATGACACGTGGCGATTATCCAGTAGCTCACCTAATATCCGACGGCTATGGCTTGCGAACAAGGCAGTGGCTACGTGACTCGATCTTGACCGCACACACCAAATTGAACGGTTGAGATAGCTCGTGAAGACGGCAATGGCACGGTGGCGCAAGACAGCAGACTCTCATTAGAGATGAGGATGATGACCAAAGCAATGGTGTTTCACGGCTCCTCCGGCGACACGGCTGATGGGTTCGACGAGGCTCAACGTGGGGGTCTCCAATCCAGCCACAGACATGGCAGACAGGGCTTGACGACGATGGAACCCAACGAAAAGCGAGGCGGCTTCCTTCTTGAACCTCGATGAGCTTGCGCGGGCAAATAATGGCGTCTCAGGCTCAATTAGCTAAGACAAAAGAGGCGACACAGGGTGGGCTTCACAATGCGGGATGTAGCGCAATAAATAGGGGTATTGGCTTCTATGTAGGGCATTGAGAATCGTAGAAAATCCACGGCGGCAGAGTCCAATGGCGGCTCAGAGAGGTGATGTGGCTCAATCAAAAGCGTCACGCAAGCACTACGGCACGATCAAGATCAAATGGTCGACAGGTAGGGTTTGTGGATGAGCGAGTTGGGTTGGTCTGCAATGCGATTTGGGCCAGTGTGGCTACAGGACAAATGGGCTGGGCCCATTTCGGTCCAACAATATACACCAGGTTTTAAAATTTTTTTTCAATAAAAATAATTCCAAAAATTAAACATAGCCGAATAAAATAGCAACAATACCCGAAAAATTGTGGAAGAATAAGCTCCTAAACAACTCAGCTTTTAAGCGACTTTTGACATAAGCTAAAAACTATATATAACTAGGAAAAACCAAAAACTAAAAATTAGGCTAAACCTAGTTTTGTAGCTTATTACTGATAAAAATTAACTACTCGTCAAACGATCTCTTATAAAAAATTATAACCACTTTTTAGTGTAAAAGCTGAAAAACAACTTTTCAGAAAAGCTACAATACCTTTAAAACTATCCCTATTATTAGTCATCAGAAAGCCAGTAGCTCAAGTACCATGTAAGTGGAGCACAAAGTTGCGACGATTGAAATCATAGGTTCAAATTCGTGCTCTCCTTGCCTGTTTACCCGTCAACCCAGCAAAAATTGTGCGACAAACATATATTAGACGTCAACATGTACTGTTAAATACAGAAAGCAAGCTCATCTAACTGATAAATGGCCATTTTTTCCTGCTAAAAGTACTAGTAAATAAAGGAAGAAGGCTTATCTAACTGCTGCTACTGCTAAGTTAAAAATAAACTGCTACTACTGCTGTGTAGGAAACTATCAATGATCAAACCACAACAAAATGTAGAGTCATAGAGCATTAGGAGCTTGCAAGTTCCAGTACCCAAAAAGGTTTCCTAAAGGCAATGACTAAGTACTGCATACAAACTTAACAGTCTGAAACTGCAAAGAAACACATGCTACATCAGTTTTTTTCACCATCCATGTCAAAAGGCAATTTTTTTGACTTCTAAGTTGCTTACAGGGAATAATAATCATGTATATAAGTATACTTGGTGACGTCGTCACAAGTCACATTGCTCAAGTCAGGATCATGGCCATTATTCGAGGGACCAAAGATATCGTCCCAGTAAACATCCCAGTCATCCTCTGTATCATCATCCTTTTGAGAACAAAAGTCGTACGAAAATCCTTCTGGCAAATCATCGTTCATGAATTTTTTGCCTTCATCTTCCTTGATGATGCTGAGTTTCTCGCACTCGCAGCAGGTTGCCTTGCTTCCCGGAAGCCTGACATGCCTGATCTTGGCGCAGCTTGCTCGGAGGTGGTCATCGACATGCACATTTCTGCAGCCATGAAGATCTAGGCACTCAAGTTGGGAGCAGCCTTCGAGGATGGCATAAACCCCCTGGTTGGTCAGGCAGTTGCCAGAAATCTGCAGAAGCCGAAGGTCATGCATCCTATCAGCTATGGCAAAAGCATCTGCATTTTTCCACATCTCCCAACGCTCATGATCAAAGATTTCTTCATCCTCTTCCTCCTCAGGGTTCATTTGGAACTCAAAATCACGTGCCAGCATGTCATAATCGACCCACATGGTATGTACCCATAGTCGTCTCAGGCGTGGGCACTTACTACCAACATATTTGTAGAATACTTCAGGAATCTTACAAACATATGAGTACTCTACCTCCTCTAGCAATGGAAATTTTGCAGCAAGCATAGCCAATGCTTCCCATGTTAAATATGTGCATGCAGTGAGTCGGATGCTCTTCAATGAATTGGTCCTGCCGACACAAACATCAAATTGGACAGCAAATCAGAGCAGCTACCAGGATCAGACATGTTTAGTGATGTGTCAGCTGAACAATTAGGACGGTATGTACACAATAAGTATACATATATGGAAACAATAGACCTGATTATTCATAATATTTTTTTTCAATTATATACTGAATGAAACCCATCTGTCAGAGTGCAACCAGATAAATTACAATTTTTTTGGGAAACCAGAAGCTCTGGTGAGATAACTTTGGTGCCCAGAGGGGGCATAGTGGCATACCATGAAAATAAGACATGAATGATATCCTTGTTGGTTGTTATATACTTATATTCATTGCAAAAAAAAAAATCCTTCACCTTTTTTCTTAAAAGTCTAATGTGGAGCTAAAGCACAACGATAACATCTCGTTTAGCTAGAGATAAATTTCTTTTGGGGGTCAATGTTGGAAAATAATCTTGACTGTCTGTTGAGTTGGTACATGGTTAGCATTGGGAGTTAGTTGCATGTCAGACTAGTGATTAGTAGCTGTATGTGCGAGTGCACATTGAGGTTGAGTCCTCCATGTAGGTGCATGCTTCCAATTTGTTGGGATAGTGGACCGACTTAGTATTTTGGTTAGTTTGAGTGATACTCGACATCATGGCGTGGATCTAGGGATTGAGGTTAGTGGTTAATGCAGTTAGTTAGATGAGTGTATCTCTTGTATAAATACTTCTGGGATGAATGAAAATCGTGAGGCCTTGTGCTGCCGTGAAGGAGCCTGAGTCAATTGACTTCCCCTTGTGAGCGTATCTTTGTGAGAAAGACAGAGAGAGAGAAGGAATTTGTGATTGATTCCAACAGTCAAGATTGCTAAACAACAGTAGGGCACTTATTCAGAAAACATCCACCATTGATTCCTGCAAGCTAGGACTTAATCCATGCATTCTCAAGTGGTTGGAGCACAAGAAAATATTTCAAATTCATTTATTAATTATTATTTCACAAGATAAAACCTAACTTCATCTCTTTTTGTGGCATTGTGCATTCAACACAAAATGTCAAGATGTCAGCATACAGAAAATAAAAGTAGATACACGCAAATTAACAACACAATTCTTTTCCAGTTAGATCGTTTTCCCTAAATTTGAATTGGTTATCCTATAAATATTCACTACACCATGACACAAAATTCCCGTTAGAACTCTGTAGGTAAAAATCTGCTTTTACCATCTAACCATCTGTCGGTAAATATTTTCAACAGTTAAACCATCGGTAGTACTGTAATTACGGATAGACTATGTGCCGCTAAATATATATAGTTTTAGAGACAACATATCATCTTGTAATGATAAATTTTTCACAAGATATATCTGTCTCAAAAAGTCTATCTGCGGTAAAAGTCTATCTCGTCAAGAAAACTCATGTACAAAGAAATGGCAAAAATAAGCGCTAATTATATTTTCTTATTTATTTATATGATAATTCTTTTATATATTTTATTTTTATCAGATATATTATTATTATTATTATTTTCTTTTCTTTTTTTTTTTTTCACTCACGGCCAATTGCTTCACGGCGACCGACCGATGGCCAACAGTCTGACCCAACCATCCCCTTAACCTAACTCTCTCTCTCTCTCTCTCTCTTCACTTGGCTCCCATTCCCATTTGTAGCCGCACCTCGCATCCTCCGCTCTCTCTCTGACTCATCTCCTCTCCCGAGCAGCCGCTGCTCTCCCTCCTTCTTGCGCCACCTTTTGCTTCTCTAGCCTTCTCAGACACTGCCCTCATCGCCTCTTCTCCCGGTCACGCCGAGTCTTGTCACACAAGGCCTCCTAGCTTCCGGCTCAGAAAGACCGCCTGCTGCGCTTCTCCACCGAGCCGCCCACTGTCTTGAAGCCGCCAGATCCACTACCTGGTGGTCTCCTCGGTGTCGACCCCACCACCGAGCTAAGTGAATGCCTCCTTCTTCTTTCTCCATCTATTCATCCTCACTTCTTCCTAGGTCATCGCTGCCGGCTAGCGCCCTGCAGTGGCCTCAACCGCCGAATGTGGCCAGACACCGGGGCAAGGAACCAGCCTCCACTGACTTCCACGCTACCAACTACCGTCGATTGCCCCCCTCCTCCCCTAAAAGCTAAGTTACATAGCCTCCTTGTCTCTTTGATTATTTTTGTATGAACCGAATGCAAAGATCTTAGTTCTTGCATCTTGATTGAGTATAAGAATCAATGCTCTTGATGAATTTTTGTGCGTATATGGGAAGATGTATTTATGTGCATGCGTACTAGTTTACTGAATGTGAATGATGTTGTCTACCCATGAGCTTGATGATCATCGATGAGATTGCAATTGGTATACTGAATTTTGTGATTAGCTTTATATGATTCGGAAATTAATCTATCTGTTTTATGTATGTATAGACTACAGTGTTTCTTATGTGCTTCACAGTGATATTTATGCCTATTGATCAATAGTCGGTTTTAGAGATACTAGCTTTGTATTAATTCTTTTGAGTAGAGATGTTATATGAACTAAATCCTGTTGAGTAGCATTATGTATTTATTCATATACATGGATCCTTTGCTAGTGATGTGATTAGTGCTAAAGGGTTGTTTACATTATGCAATCAGAGCATAGCATTGAACTGATGGTCCATGTCTTGATTCCTCTAGTGGCCATGTGAATCAGATTTATGGTCTCTAAATCATTGCTGGTAAAGATCTAGGTATAGAGGAGAATAGATGCTACAAATGAAAGTTGGTATAATTTTGCATTTCGGGTTTGAGGATAATGTTTGACTGATGATCCCATGCTGATGGTAGGGAGTGCATTTCGATACCTGCTCTTGTATGATCTGTGGTTTCAATGTTTCATGCATTCTCATTTAATCATATTCCAGCCTAGGTGACTCTTATGATATTGTTAGCTTATAGATCCATCATTACATACAAGTGTGTTATTTATTTTATACAATCTGTTGCCATTACTTCTACTGAGTGTTTAAAAGAGGATTAATGACATCAAGGTTTAACTTTGTGTACCTTTTGGCTGCCAGGGAGGTGAAGTGAAAAGCAGTGAAAGAAGAGACAAGTGGCTGCTCTTGATCGGCTGCCCTTGCTTCCAAAGGTGAGGTCAGTGTTTGAGCTAATATGGGCAGGGGTGGGATTGTAGAGCTGGTATGTGAATGACAGTATGTATGTTTATCCTTTTTATACTGCAGTCAACCGGCTGGGGTGAAACTGCTGGCTGCTGTTTGGAGACTTGAGGGCTACGGAAAAGACTTAACTGACTAAATTGTGGTGCTCTGCTCCTGATTGTAATTTGAGGACTGAAATGTAGCTTGTGCAATGTAGATATTGGAATTGTGGTTTAAGATGTGATTGCTATTGTATTATGGGTTTGTCTTCCTCCTTGGTGTATATATTTTAATTGAAACTGATTGGTCTTGATATTCTTGAATAGTAAGGTTTAGCTGGTTGTTGATCTGTGTGAAATCTGTTTTAATTGAGAGTGAGTACTTTATTATCATGCTAGTATTGATTGTTAGTGTTGATGTAAAAAGATGGTACTGGATTTGTATCTTGATATGACTGGAATGGAATGAATTCTATTTGATATTCTTGAGTAATAATGTGTGGATGTTTAATTGCAGTGTTATGATTGTTGATCTCGATTGAACATGTACACACACTTACCTGTATACATACATGTTCCATTATATATATATACTGTTGAAGACGAGTTTATTAGGTTTGTTGATTTTAAAATCTAGTTCATTTTTTTATTATTATTAATTTGAGGATGTTACAACATATGAATTAATTATTAGTTAGATCTATAATATTCTATACAATAATGTTTACAATACTGTAATGCGGCTTACCCTCAGACTATCTGTCGGTATTTCTCTTTTTTGTCAGCAAAAGTCTATCTGTCGAAAAAGGTATATCTGTCGGCAAAAGTCTTATAACATGGTCAGATAATCTGTCGGCAAAAATATATCTGTCGGTAAATGTTTCTCCCGACAGGACTTCTTCCGACTGTTGTTTTCTGTCGGAAAAAATTTTGCCGACAGATAATGCATCGCACTACGTGGCTTTTGCCGACAGATAGACTGTTGATGAAATTGTGTCATGGTGTAGTGATTCTTTATATAGCTACACATTTGAACAACTTTAACTAGACTGAAGGGGGGATTAAAACTTAGAAGCACTTCTTTTCGCTTGAAATAATGAGAAGCATGTCGATTCCAAAATATAGGAAGAAATATTAGCATATAATAAGATTACCTCTCCGCTATGTAATTCACGAGATCACAAGTAGCAAACTTCTTAGCCCAAAACGATTCCAGCTTCCCAGCAGACCGATCTACAGCCACCCTCGCCATTGCGCACATGACTTCTTTCCTTTTCATGGAAATCACCTTATGACGGGTCATGTCCACAAATCGCCACAAGTCAGGGACCTTAGCAGCCTCCAACCATGAGCAGCACACAAGGCCAGCACCCATCAAAATCTCAATGGCCCTGAGCTTGGCAAAGATTACAGAAAGTGCATCAAGAGGTAGCTGTGACCAGTCCCTAACATCTGACACTGGCAAGGTGATTGACTTCACCTCCATTGGACAACACGATAACGCCTGACAATGAGGGTGCATAAGTGAGAGATCAGTACTCAAGGAAAACCTAATACTGATGACAGCTACAAATTTTGTTAATATCAGGGTTCTGCATATCCAATATGAGGAGAACCAAGTGGTAATTTTATGATATATGATTCAAATCAAACTTTTACATGTCACATTCTTCTGTGTTAAATTATTAGGCGATTTAACCTGAAAGCAGGCACCTGGTATCAACATTCTATTTGAACTACTACAACAAAGAATTCCAAATGTAGCAATTAACCCAAAAAAAAATCCTTCAAATTGTACTGCAGAAAAATGACACCCTTTTTGTAAACCACACCAAAAGAAAATTCTGTTCTGTTAAAAAAAATGTCTCGAAATGTTTTTTTTTTTCGGGGGATAAAATTTAATCCAACCAAAGGAATCGGCATGCGGTTCGAGCAAACGCTGGTAAACTAAATCTACGTAGCAATCTCTAATAGAAATGAACTGGAAATTGGTATGCCTGAGATTGTTCGGGAAGTTCCTAAAATCAACTAGAGTCTCCCTAAAATTTCCTAAAAAATTTAACTCCATGATTGGTATCAGAAGTGGCTTCAATCGCAGAAAAGATACCAGCAACTTCGTGGGTTTCCAGTTGGGGATTAGAGCAATAGTTACCAAAAAAAAAAAGATCAAATCGTTCTTGGTTTTCACAAGATCGATCCGCACCGAAAGCAACAAAATGCACCAATTCTGCGAAAGAACCAAGTTGGGGGGCATTCTGCCATCCTAGGGTTCTAAAACTCGAAGCATTTCGTGAAGAATTTACCGGAAAGGATAGAGATGACCCCGTCCCTTCGCTGGAAACCGCAGCGGCTTCCAACACCGCCTGGAAGGATCGAGAGGTTCGCCTGTGATTTCTCGCCGAGATATCCGAGGGCTTTATTACTCGCTGATTTTAGTGCGAATAAAAAAAAGAGTAGTGTTTTAATCCGATACCAGCTGTATAAATCTTAAAATAAACTATCTATCTTTTATTCATATGACTATCACAAAGAAAAACTTAAAAGTACTTCTTAAAAAATAATTCCAATTTCTAGGCTCACGTGAGGCTAGGATTCGTGGGTGCTCTCAAGTGGGACAAAGATCAAGTGCAACTCAAGCGGTTTCGGAGTGTCTGGTTCAAAATTGATCGGGTTAATAAAAAATTCTGTACAGTTTTTTACTGGATAAAATATTGTCCATGTACTTTAGTAAAATACTGTTTCTTATAGGGATGTTTAGGGTGTGTTTGATTGTTTGCACCATTCTAATATGTTCCGTTTGAGTCATCTAGGCTAGTTTTGGTCTGCATAAGTGGATGTAAACTGAGTTGTTTGGTTGCTTGTTTATACATTTCACGGACTTGCATTAGAGAGAAACCCAATTTTTATGTTTCCTCCATCCTGTATAAGTGAGTGCAATTGGATCCATCTGCCCTAGATGAACAGGAAACTAGACACGTGTCTAATAGGTACAGTTGCATCTACTCATACGATCCAGTCACCTATACAGCATCGGATGTCTATCCCCTCAAGTTTAGTTGGAACGGCACAGCCTCCCAAGTTAGGAATTAAGACCGTCTGATCCTTTGTAGACGGTTAGGATGGAGGCGAAGATAAAAGGATTGGATAGACTTTGACGACATCTGAGCGCTAGATTTTGATCGGACGGACGGACGTGGACTGCGCTAACCTCACGGCCAGTTTGGTGGTGGAGTCGTGGGGTGCCATTTGCGTGGGAGCGAGCGATGGTTTTGCATCGCATGGGCCTGAATATCCTTATGTGCTACAGGCTAAGCGGTAAATGGGCCTCCACCAGGCTGACGATGAAAGAATGGGCCTAAAGAGGAGTCGGTGCATATCCGTAAGATGCAGTGTGCTGCCACACGTCTGTCAGTAAATGAAAACCCAAAGAAGACCCTATAAAAATAAAAAAATAAACGGAATGATTAGCAATTGGATGTCCGATCTGAGATTTTTTTTGGACGTCTGCAATATTTTTTACCTATGCTGCAACATTTGTAGTCACCGTGTGCAACAAAAACACGCGATGACAGTAAGAATATCGATTCGGATCGGCGCAACATTTTTTACCCATACGTGCAACATTTATCTTCACCGTGTGCAACAAAAACACATGATAACAGTATGAATGTTCATAAAAAAATTATTGCACGTGTTATAAAAAAATATTGCGCCAAAGATGTCCCTAGCAACGCCCCCAAAAAAAATCAGCAAAGCAAATCACAAGAAATGTTGATATGTACTACTTTAAAGCGCTTGCTTCACTACCATAGATATATCATATTACCTCGGTACGTTACGTCAACATCGCCAGGTTCCTCGTTGCCTCTCACTCTGTTTACTCTCGAAGAAGTCCTGACCCGTCGCTCCAAGACAAGTCGAGGCGGCTAGGATTCGAGCTGGGCACCGTCATCACCGCCTACACCAGCCGCCGCCCTCCACGCGCGTCGCTGCTAGAGGCGGCTAGGATTTGGGCTGGACGCCGCTGATCACGGCCATGGCTGCCGCCATGATCTTCCACATCCCTACCATAGGCGGCTAGGGTTAGGGTGATATTCCAGATTGTTGGGTCCATTTGTTGTGCTTGGAAGGATCGCTGTACTGGTAATCAGTGATGGCTGTGAAGCTTTGTACCAAATGAAGTATTGAGTTGTGTGGCGTGATGCTAGAGCTGGCCCAAGTGTACCATGAACTAGCTGTGTAGCTCAGTTGCTCGATACATGCCGGCAATGATCCTGATAGACTGTTGTTTGATAAATCAATTATCCTCAAGGATTGGAGTTGACATATTTTGGGAGAAATTTGCCCTTCAAACTTATTGCTGCCCACGGAATTTCCAGCCACGGAATATATCATAGACGATATAGGTGGTTCTTTCTCCGGCGACGCCCCAGCTTACAACCGCGGGAGGCGTTAGGAGAAGGACGGCGGTCGTTCCCGGCACCTCGGCGGCGGTCGTTCCCGGCAAGATATCCAGGTATCTCGTTTTTCCTTCCGTTGGCTTTCTCCGTTTGTTTTGCCGAATCATGGGATGAGCGGTCGGCGTCTATCTCTTGCACCGGGGTTACGTTCTAAACTGAAATCCCGTTCTCTAATGAGTAAGAAAGAAAAATGCAAAGTATTGTCGGACCAGGATGTGCAGGCGGGAAGAGCAAGTTTGTCTGCGGTGGTACAATCTATTGCAGCATCTTGCTCGAAGCCTCGACCTGTTATCGGTAACGATCAAAGATTTAAATTCTGGGCGAGAAGTGATGCTGATACAGAGTCTTCGGACGATGATGAAATCTCATCATCTGATTTCGTTGCAGAGGCAAAGGCATTGGGATTTTCTGAGAGTGATCTTCAGCAAGCTGAAGCGGAACTCTCGGTTCAAAAATCTCCAATTAACTTTGACCCTTCGTGTAAGACTAAACATACATTGGCTAACCGCATAGTCACCGCCATTGTTCAGCGCAAGGTTGGTGTTCGTCCTTGGCAGGGTCCTTTGCCCCCTCCAAGGGTATCACCGCCGAGGACATTTGGTGATGCTTTGTGTTCTGCGAAACGTGTTAATAATGTAGTCACCCATCGTTGTTCGATTCCTTTCAAATCGTCTCCGTCAACGGGGTATGGTACTAATTCAAATTGTGATCGGGCTATTCCTGTTTTGACGACTCCATTACGGGATTCGGTTGGGGGTTGTGAGATGGCAAAGGTAGTAACGGCTCCGGAATGTATGGGAAGGAAATCAACCATGAATAATGGGCGTTTTAATCGCGCCAGCAATAATGATCGGGTTTTGCTTGGGCCTGGCAGGTGGTTTCGGCCCACGTCCGGTTTGGCTGCTTTCTTCTCCCGCACTGGAAAGTCCCTCTTTCTTTCGCCCAAACAACAGAGCCGCAAACCTAAAATTCCAGAAGTTCCGCCTAATCCTTCTGTTCCTCTTCCTCGATCTTACGCGGCGGTGGTTCGGGAAGGAACTGGTGTGATGGCGAAGCAGGGTCCTGGAGCTGGGGGTGGTCGGGGCGGCGAAGGGCAGGCGCAGCAGCAGTTTGAACCTGGGTTCAATCTGGGATTCAATCATGGGTTCAAGTATGGCGGTGGGCGCGGCCGTCACGGTGGTCGAGGCTTCGATCGGGGTGGCTTCGGTTGGGGGCGCGGTTTTCGCCAAGGTGGGCGCGGGTTTAGAAGTGAAGGCCGTGGCTTCGGTCGTTTTGGCTATGGGGGTGATGGTTTTGGCGTCAGGGGAATTGGTCAGGCTTCAGTAGGCGGTCAAGGTGATGAAGGTCGCCCTCAACTCCCTCACCAAGCCTCCGGGGTTCCAGCTTCTTCTGCGCGTCTTCCTGCAATAGGAGATGGTACGATACACTCAGCGACTGAACCTTTACTTTTGGAGTCTAAGGAAATTGGTGATCATAACGGGGTAGCAGCAGAATCATCTATTAAAGGAGTTGTGAAAACCAAGGTTAATAAGCCTTATTGCTATAGATGCCTCACTAAGGGACATATAAACACAAACTGTACTGCTGAATTAAGCTGTGACATATGTGGTTCTGATGAACATGTAACAAAGATATGCTCATCACATAAACACATTAAGTCTATAGCTATTCCAAGTGGATATGCAGTTGAGGGGTTGGGTTTTTATTATATCCCGTACTCCGGAAATCAGAAGGTTTCAACTGAATCAACTGTTGCGGTGGTGAAAGTTCTCGAACACTCGATGACGGTAATGAATGTCCAAACTGAGTTAGAGAGACTTCTACCCGGTACCTGGGAGTGGAAAGTGGAGGAGATTAGTCCGAATTCTTTTGTTACAGTTTTTCCATCAAAAGCCGACTTACAGAGGTTTGTGGAATGGGGACCTGTAGTCGCTAAAAGTGTGAAAGCTACCATGAGTATTGAGGAAAAGGAATGCTCTGATGTCTTTAGGTTTGAGATTCCTAAGGTATGGGTTCAATTTAGAGGTTTAACCAAAGAATTAAGGCTGTTTCCGATCATCTGGGCTGTGGGGTCTATCCTTGGTGTTTCTCGAAAAGTCGATATGAAATTTACCAAGCAGCATGACATTGCCAGAATAAATGTGGCTTGTCTTAAACCTGATCTCATTCCTGAGTTTGTCAATGTGGTCATTGGTGATTTTGTATACGAGCTTCAGTTCCGTGTTGAGAAAAACATGAAATCGGGTGAGCCACAGCCAATTAATATGGATCTGGACCCTGAGGATGATGCTGATAATGACATGGATGAAGATGATTTACTGGACGATGTGGCTGAGAATGGAAGTAATGAACAACTCGCCAAAAAACCAGATTCTGCTGGTGGTGTCCCGAATCATTCTGGTTCGGTTAAATCCAATGCATTGCAGGGAGGATTCTGGCTCGGTCCATCCAATGCTTTGTGGGGATTCTTAATAGACCGGTGGTAGTCCCGCAGCCTACTTGCATGGTGTCCGGGTCTGAGTTGGTTCATTCCGGTGACCGCTTGGGATCATCCGTATGGGTTCAATTTTCGCTTCTTCTAATCAGTTAGAGGTTGCTGCTGCTATTAAAGTATCATCACCAATTTCTTCATCTCCAAATAAGGGTTCTCACCTGCTTGTGGTGCCGACTCGCTCAAGTAAACGATCGGTGCGATAACCGATGAAAATACTACGGATCGGGCAACCAAGTTAAAAGCCGACTTAACTTGGGAGAATCTGCGAGAAAGTGTATTACCAACTCTATTCCTTTTGATTTTGGTTACGATAATGTTATTTATTCAAATATGAAATCGGTTGAATTTGCTTAGGTAGATCAGACTCTGAAATCAAAATGAATGTTCAATCATTAAAGACTTTAGCTTTTGGGAAGGATGGTAGTCTTGATTCTGTGGTGGATTTTGTTGATGTTGCTGATCATTGTGATGCGGTTGGGGAATGTACTGATTATGCAAGTGACGTGGATGTTACGGCGGTTAATCACTCGTGGGGAAGTGGCCGAGGGTTTTAGTGGGGGTGAGTTGGATTACGTTTGTAATCAACAAGCTACTACTCGCATTAAAACATCCAAAGGCTAAGGGTGGAAAGCAACAGGTAAGAGTAGAAAATCAATTAGTTAGGTTGAAAATGAAGGGTGTTTTTGGAATTGCAATGGGTTAGCTGACCCAAAAAGTTTAAGTTCTTATCGGACCTAACCTTGGAGAAAAATTTAGACTTCATTGCCTTATCGGAACTCGGTAGGAGGAGTGCTCACATAATTTCCTTAAAATCTCTCTTTGGAAAGGATTTTTCGTGGCATTGTAAATCTCCTGTTGGTAGATCTCGTGGTATGTTAGTGGGGGTCAATTTGGTGACTTTTGATATTGGGGAAATTGCGGAGGGGGAATTTTATGTGAAATTTAAACTTAGAAACAAAAGTGACGGCTATCAATGGATTTTGGTGTCTGTATATGGGCCGGCGCAACCAAATTCTAAAGAGGCTTTTTCGTGAGTTGGTCCAACTATGTACTAAAGATTCTTTACCTATGTTAATAGGTGGGGACTTTAATATCATTAGGGGACCATACGAGAAAAACAACTCAAATTATAATGACAGATGGCCTTTTTTGTTCAATGCCATTATCGATGCTTTTAATCGAGAGAATTGGATATGTCCGCAGCAATTTACTTGGGCGTAATAATTTATCAAATCAAACTTTCGAGAACCTGGACGAGTGTTAGTTAGCACGGAATGGGAAATAAAATTTCCTCATTCTCATCGTGACTTGCTCTAACCGAGGGAATTTCGACCACACTCCTTTATTTCTTAACACGGGGGACTCCTCTACGTCGAGTCGTTCACCTATGTTCAAATTTGAACTTTGTTGGCTCTTACGTGAAGGTTTTTTTGACATGGTTAAGAATATTTGGGAAACAAGCGTGTCTGGTGGTTCAACTCTTGAGCGTTGGCAATCTAAGATTAGGCGATTGCGTCAACATTTGAGGGGTTGGGCTAAGAATGTCAGTGGTACATATAAACAGGAAAAAAAGCAGTTACTTCATATGATAGATGTGTTGGATAAGAAGGTGGAGTCCATGTCTCTCGTCGACGGATGAGTTAAATATCAAATATACCCTTAATGAGAGGTCATTTAATTTGTTAAGAGAGGAAGAGATTAAGTGGTACCAAATGCAGTAAAGTCAAGTATTTGCTTGAAGGTGATGCCAATACCAAGTTTTTTCATCTGGTGGCTAATGGTAAACACCGCAAGTCTTGGATTTTTCAGTTGGAACATGAGGGGGATCAAATAAGTGGGGATGTTGCGTTAAAAAATCACATAACCAACTATTATAAGCATTTGTTTGGTCCTCCTGATCAGGCTTTCCTCTCTTTGGATGAACTAAGAATAGAGGATATTCCACAAGTCTCCTCTATGGAAAATGAAATTTTAACTTCTAAGTTTGAGGAGGAGGAGGTTAGGCGGGCTATCTTCCAGATGGACTCCAATAAGGCTCCCGGACCGGATGGGTTCCGGTCAGAGTTTTATCAAGTCTTTTGGCATGTTATTAAAAATGACTTGATGGCTCTTTTTGAGGAATTCCATAATGGCACTCTTAATCTTCATAGTTTGAATTTTGGGGTCATAACTTTATTGCCGAAAATTTGTGATGCAAAGCGCATTCAACAGTACATGCCTATATGTTTGTTGAATGTCAGTTTTAAGATTTTCACAAAAGTGGCAACAAATAGAATAGCACTTGTTGCTCAAAAAGTTATTAGCCCCTCTCAAACAGCGTTTCTATCCGGAAGGAATATAATGGAGGGTGCAGTTATCCTCCATGAGACATTGCATGAGCTCCATAAGAAGAAGCGGAATGGTGTCATTTTTAAAATTGATTTTGAGAAAGCCTATGACAAAGTAAGATGGGATTTTTTGCAGCAAGCGCTGCGAATGAAAGGTTTTTCTCCCACTTGGTGTAATTGGATTAAATCTTTTGTGCAAGGTGGTAATGTTGGAATTAAGGTTAATGACCGGATGGGATCCTATTTTCAGACTAGGAAAGGTCTTCGCCAAGGTGATCCTCCGTCCCCAATTCTTTTTAATATTGTCGGTGATATGTTGGCTATCCTTTTAGAAAGGGCGAAAGAGGAAGGTCAAATTAAGGAGTGATTCCTCATCCCGTAGATGAAGGTTTATCTATTCTTCAATTTGCCGATAATCTCGTGATTTTATGGACCATGATTTGCAGATGGCTAAGAATATGAAGCTATTACTTTGCGCTTTTGAACAACTTTCAGGTCTGAAAATAAATTTCCACAAAAGCGAAATTTTCTGTTTTGGGGATGCAAAGGACCACCAGGCAGCATATTCAAAATTGTTTGGCTGTAAGTTAGGATCCTTTCCTTTACGATACCTAGGGATTCCGATGCATTATAGGAAGTTGAATAATGATGATTGGCGAGTGGTAGTTGAGAGATTTGAGAAAAGATTAAGTGGTTGGAAAGGTAAGATGTTGTCAGTCGGGGGGAGGGTGGTACTGATTAATTCTGTCTTGTCTAGTTTGCCAATGTTTATGATGTCCTTTTTTGAGGTACCACGGGGTGTCCTGAAAAAAATTGATTATTATAGATCCCGTTTTTTTTGGCAAAATGATCAACACAAGAAGAAATATAGGCTTGCGAGGTGGGACATCCTATGCCAACCAAAAGATCAAGGTGGGTTAGGGATCCTAAATCTCGACCTCCAAAATAAAAGCTTACTAAGTAAGTGGCTGTTTAAGCTATGCAATGAGCACGGAATTTGGCAAAGAATTGTTGCGAAACAAATATTTGAAAGGCAAAACTTTAAGCCAAAGTTGAAAAGAAAGCCAGAACTCTCATTTTGGAGTAGTCTCATGGGGTAAAATCCCAATTCTTACGCCTTGGTTCCTATATCTTGAAAGATGGGACCCAAGTAAGGTTTTGGGAAGATAATTGGTTGGGCAATTTACCCTTGAAGATTCAATTCCCTTCCTTGTTTAATATCGTTAGGAAGAAGAATGCAACTGTGGCTGAGGTCCTAGGTTCATCCCATCTAAACGTATCTTTTAGGAGATCTTTAGTGGGGAATAAACTGAGGGACTGGGAGAGCCTTGTTGACAGAATGGTGGGTGTAACCTTACAAGGGGGGACTGATTATTTCAGGTGGCATCTCCATCAGAATGGGAGTTTCTCGGTTAAATCCATGTATAATTTCTTGATTAACAATGGTATCAAGGTCTCTCAGGAGATTTGGCATACTAGGTTACCTTTAAAGATTAAAATTTTTTTATGGTACATAAAGACGGGTGTGCTATTGACTAAAGATAATCTAGTTCGGAGGAATTGGCGTGGGGACATGTCTTGTTGTTACTGTAGTACAACTGAAACTATCCAACACCTTTTCTTCGATTGTTCTAATGCTAAATTCCTGTGGAGATTAGTATACATGACATTGGGTATTGGTCCGCCTTTAAATGTTCATCATTTATTTACTGGTTGGTTGATACAAGGGGTCAACCAGTGTCTCAGATACTAACAGTGTTGCCGGGTTTTGTTGGGCCTTTGGCTAACAAGGAATGATATTGTTTTTGACAAATGCATACCTAAAACCTTTTTGCAGGTCTTGTTCAGAGGAACGCACTGGATTCGTACATGGGCCAAATTACAGCGAAGTGAATCGAGTAAAGCGGGTCTTCTCGATGTTTGTCGCAAGTTGGAGACAGTAGCTTTGCAGTTATTTGTGTCGTTTGGTTGGCCTTTTGTGCGTAGGATTGGTTATCCTGTGTGAGGTTTCGGGTTCTTTTGTTGCATTGGTGTCTTATCTTTATTTTGTAATAAGTGTGGTCTGATTCTCTCTAAGAGAGATGAAGCCGGAATATTTTATTCCATTATCTAAAAAAAAGCTGTGTAGCTCAGTCGAAGCATGGCTTGTACCAAGTGGAGTAATCGAACCTGAAATGTATTAGTGTACTGGACAATTTGAGGCTGATTTGTGGCATTTGTTCTTAGTGTTGCTAGGAATTACAATCAGGAAGTCAGCGAAGCAAATGATTTGTATGCTGTATGTTGTCTTTGTACTTGTGGTAATTGCAATGGAAATTCGACATTTTCTCGACATAATGTTCTGTGTGCGTTGCGAAACTGATACTGTGCACACCTGTGCCCTATGCAAAACCGGATGCAAGCATTAATTTTCTCTATTATTTGTTGCTTCTGTGAATTTTTGGGCTCTTCCTGCACTTGTCTTTACCAGCAGCACCTAGCACAATTCACCTATAGGGAGCAATCCGAAACAGAAAGCACAGACAACACCAAATTGTTTCAGGGTTAAGGAACTGTTGAGTCATTCATACTTTAATATTTATGCAACTTTTAAAAAGAAAAGCATAAAAACATCTCTCTTAAGCAGGGGCGGATCTACAGGGTATGCCAGGTAGGCCACGGCATACCCGGTAGATTCGGCTCAATACAGTCCATAATACCGTCATTATTTTATATAGTCAGTTTGTAAAAGTCATAACTTTAGATCTGTATATCCGATTGAGCTGATTCTTATTGTGTTAGGTTCCAAATTGAATCTAGTTTCTACAGTTAAAATTTCACATCAATCCAACGATTGGATCTTTAGGAATTACTGTTTTAGTTAACATGTATCAGTCTGTTTTTCTGAAACCGAAACAGTTTTTTTATAATTTGTTTAGGGGTGATTTGAGAATCAATAAAAATTTGTTTTAGCTTCCGCGTAATCATTCACTCCTCCTCTGATTGCTATATTAGTGTATATCGATCCTATATGTGATTTAAGTGCAAGACTGCTAGTTGATTGATAGAGTATAAACAAATATAATTGCTACTTTGCTAGAGACTAGAGAGTTGCTTGTTGATGCAGTGGCTTTTTTTTTGTTTGTAGAGTTGTTGAATTATGAAGAGGAATGGAGACATTGCATCTTTTTTTCGAAAACATGCAGCAAAGAAGGCTACTGCTGCTTCATCTCTTTTCTAGAAACATTGCATCTCTTTTTCAGAAACGTTTATTGAGCGAGATATTTTCTTCCAAATTGATGAAAATGATATAATCAAGAGTTTCATAGCTATTAGAAGGCGGAGGCTAGACAAGAAGTAATATTGTATTCTTTGAACTATTGTAGGTGTGTAAGCTTCTTTTATACATATTTCATACTTAAAATGTTCGAACTATTTATATTGTAATTTATACTTGTATTATCATGTTTCTAGTTATTTTATACTTGTATACCGAATTTCTCGACAACATTTATAGTTGTTTACCGAATTGTTTATTGGATTTTACCGAATTGTATATTATAGTATTAGCTCGGTATACCCTAACTTAAAATCATATATCCGCCACTGCTCTTAAGAGTGGCTGGAACAATCTGGACAAGCTAGAATCAAAGAGTTGGAAACACATCTAGAAGAATCTGATTAAATACGGTTTGATGTAAATTGGCAACGCCTGCAAGAATTTGAATTTTTGAAGGCTCGAAGACAGACAAGGATTCTATTAGGGCAACCGCAATGGTTAAAGACAACTGCTCTCTATAGTAAGATCCATGTCATCTATATACCATACTATAATAAACCCTTGCAATGGTGAATCTATATAGATGTCTATAGCTGTTTTAATGCCTCTATCTGACCTCGATTTTGCAGATAGACTATCTCCGTGTTCATAGATAGCAGCACTCCCTCTCTTCATTTAATTGCTTGCCACATAGGATAGATGCTAACATAGACTTCTTATAGAGAGCTGACTAGGCACCATTGCGGCTGCCCTTAAAAGGAAATGTTGAGCCGGCACGAAGGGCGGAGACTTGAAGCGCAATCCAAGATTAAGTTAGAGGTTTTAGGCTATAAATACCTTGTACGGGTTGGCAACAAACATGCACATCTACCATACACTTTATTTACATCTACCTTTACTTTCCACACCTTAGAAGTAGGCTGAAGCTAGTAGAATCTTTCTTATGTAATTCGATTTTGATCAATATTGTTTCGTATTGACACGTTAATCAATATGTGAGTTACATGTATCCCTTGTTTTGAGATTTTTTCATATTCATTATTGATTAGCATCAACATTTCGTCTAGGATCAGCTTTCAAATCAGGTTCATCATCGACTTTATCGATTTGCTAGAAAATTGGCTAGCTTATCGCTTATGGTGCCAAGAAGCACCCACCAAAATTTCAAAAACATAATTATTTGAGTTCCAAAATCTTTTTCTGCATTTTATCATGAATTTTCAAAATTTTTGCATAAAATAAAATTATTTTCCTAATTTTTAACGATTCTTGTGAATTTTAAAAATTAATTAAACATTTAAAATATCTTGAAACTAATTTATTTAGGTTGTAAATAATTTAAAGTACCTGTCCAAAAAGTTTCATAATTTTTGGAGTTGGTTTGCTCATTTTAAAAATTCAAACTTAGTTTATGCAATTATATTAATTAGAAAATAATTTAAAAATTCATTTCCTATCTATGGGCCGAATTCCCTCCTGTTGACCTGGCCCAACTTCTAGTTTTGATCCAATTCTGGGCCAAGCACCATCCTCTCCTGAGCCGCTTTCCATTTTTTGTTTTTCCCTGCGTGAATGCGTATTTTTGTCGGCACGCATTCTCTCCCTCCCTCTCCTTCTGTCCACTAATCACCCGAGTTCACTTGTCAGTTGTTGTCTTCCACATGGTACTCACCAGCCATAGAGATAAAGGTTTGGTCACTAACTATTCATCCACAGTGCGCGTTTGCAAACACCACTGACCACTTCGAGCTCCCTTCTCGAGGCCCTGCTTGCCCCTCATCCAAGTCGCAAATGGCATCAAATGCAAGCCATTGCCGCCCGACCTACTTGTCGGTGTTTCGATCAACTGGCAAGTAAATTTGTAAGTATAGGGGCTGCGCGTTCCCTCTCCCTGAATGGTTAGACTAAGAGAGTCCCGGATTTATACTGGTTCTGGCCGAATGTCCCTACGTCCAGTTCGTGGCGGTGGTTCTTATTGCTTAGGGCGTGATGAACAACAAGGGATTACAAGCGAAGGCTAAGGACAGACCCTTAGCGGTCGTTCGAGCGAAAGTGCTCGGGTGTATTTGTGGGTAATGGTCGGATGGATGCTTGCGCGCTCTCCCCTTTCTGAGGGCCCTGCCTCCCCTTATATAGGCGGAGGGGGCAGGTTACACGGGAGAATTGGAGAAAAAGGTAGGGGTATGCTATGCTCGGGAGTCCCGGCCCTCGATCTTGATGTGACAGCTCTGTTCATCCTATCTTTGGGTTAGTAAACACAGCAGACGATTGCTCAGGGAAGACGAAAGACTTTTGCCCTCTGCGCTTTGTTAGGCGAGGACGGGCGCGAGGATAGGTACTTGACTCAGGCGGCTCCCTGACCGCCTCGGGAAGGGACCACCCGCCCCCGCATGGCCGTCGTGTCCGTGGGGCGGGTGGCTAACTCGTCTCCGACCGTCGACGTGGCGAAGGTCGCGGTGTTGAGGCTCCTCGGGGCCCCAAAGATAAGACCAAGTCGGAGCCTTCGGTGGCGTCGGACCCGGTGCAGGTCGGGGCTCGGGGCGCCCGACCCGAGGTCAGGTCGGAGCTCCTTCGGTGGCGTCGGGTCCGGGTCCAGGTCAGAGCCTGCGGAGGTGTCGGACCCGGGTCTGGGTCGGGGCCTGCGGGGGCGCCTGACCCGAGGTCAGGTCGGAGCTCCTTCGGTGGGCTCAATCGAGGCCGTGGATCCTTCGTGGCCCCTTGGGCCGGAAGCTAGGCCCCATATGGCTCGTTCGGTGTTCCAGCCAATATTTAGGGATAATCCCATCCGTGAGGGATGGAGACTTTGGTGATATCTCCTCCAACATTCTCAGCACGCTGGCCTTGCCGCTATGTCTCAGATGACCAAGAATATACGATCTTGAAATAGATGTATACCTTCTTGGTGGGGTACCTCGGTATGAGTATTCGTCAAGTGTTCTCGGGACCATCCTCGAACGCGTGCGTTCCGGATGGACCCTTCGTCTTCGGCGGCGCGACCTCACTCAATCGGTGCATGGGCGCCGACTTCCTGCGCCCCCATTTATTGGGGACCGCTCGACTTCCGCGTCTTTGGAGATGATGACCCGCCAGCGCCTACGGGTGAGGAGGCCTTCCTTGCGGGACTTTGGGTGACTTCGAGCTCGCTCGGTCAACAGCCGTAAGCGGGATGCCACCGCCCATGACGTTCTTTGCCGCTGACGCTACGGTTGATCTTGTCCCGGCTCGTCAAGGCTAGGGATGCCCTTATTGAGGCAATTCGACGTGCGCGCGGCACTTAGATTGCTGCTTTGATGTCTTCATTGTGATGCGGGTAGCAATTGTATGTAACTTGCGCGTCACATGAATACTTGTTGCTATTTGCCTGATGAACGCTTCTTGTTCAGGTGATCTCTTGGATCGTCAGCCACGGCATTGGGTAGTAGAGCGACGGGCCCTTCGGGGGCGACTGCCTTGGTCGGGTGAGCCCGACTGACTTAGCCGTCCGGTCTCGACCGGTCTTGTATGGCCTTACCGGTGGGTGTAAAGCGGCGGTCGAAGAGCTGGTCGGGGGGTTAGCTGGGTTGGCTAACATTTGTCTGGACGAATCGGATGGACCCAGCTGACTTTGGGCACCCGAGTAGATCCAAAGGCCGTTTCGACTGGGAGAGCCCGATCGACTTAGTTGGTCGAGTTTTGACCGGGCGCGTGAGCGCGCACCGTGTAGTTTCGAGCCCTCGAGTAGCTTGAAGAGCTGATCAGGGGGTTTACACTTGGTTGGCTGAATCAACCGACTCGGTCAGGGGGTCCAGTTCAGCACCGTTTTGATTAGTGCGGTCGCCCGGAGGCTTTTAGATAAGATTCGAGTGCTCGGTCATTTAGTTTTACATCGTAGCTGAATGCGGCCGTGGCCGGAGATCGATGCGGACGACCAAACTCCTTGGGAGTGGATTAAGCGTCCAGGTGCTCGTTTTTCATCGGAGCTAGACGCGTTTGAAGAGCGATGCGGACGACCAAACGCCTTGGGCGTGGTTTAAGTGTCCGGGTGCTCGTTTTACGTTGGAGCTAGACGCGTTTGAAGAGCGATGCGGATGACCAAACGCCTTGGGCGTGGTTTAAGTGTCCGGGTGCTCGTTTTACGTCGGAGCTAGACGCGTTTGAAGAGACTGGTTTTACGCCGGAGCTAGGCGAAGGGCGTCCGTCCCGAGTCCTTGTCGGGCGAGGCTATCTGCGAGAGGAGAGGCCGCTGTCGGTCCCACGTATACGCCCCGTCCGCAGGTGTGGGACATGGAGGGGGTGAGCAGCATGTGTTTACCTTCGTCGGCCAAACACCGTGCTCGTGGAGCTACAAACGGGTAATCCGAGTGGACCCTGGAGATCCCCCCGGTCAGGGATCCCCTAGCGGACTTTCCCGACGTCGGGTGTCCGACCAGCTGTTGGCGACCCATGAGAAACCTTTCTTTACTCGATCCCGTATCGGACCCCTGAGCCGTTCATGACCCGGGGCGTAGCTGGCTACTACCTGTCGATGGGCTCCGCGGGAGAGCTTGAAGTATGGTCTCGGACACGAGTTAAGGCGATTGAGTCATCCGCCAACTCAACTAGAGGCCCACTGGGAGCTCGCCTTGTCCTCGCCCCTCACTCGGTTTTGCCTGCTGGGGCGGCCTGAAATCCACTTGGTGGTTCTAGCCTTCGAACCCGCAGCGTTAGGCTAGTCGTGGGCTTTTCATGCCCTCTCGCCACCTTGAGACCATTGTGGCCTAGTGGACTTTTCATACCTGTTGTGGCCCAATCGATTCGGCCCGGAGGCGGAGATCGAGAGGTTGCAGAGCGTGCCGCCTGGAGCGATGCCCTGGTGCTTCCTGCTTGGCATTTAATGTGTGTGCGAGAATTAAATGCGAATTGAAATGATTGGGGGCGATACGTCTCACCGGCGGCCTGGCGTGACGTTGTGACGGGACGCGTGACGCTTCGGCCAAAGCGATGACTGCTTGACCGGCGTCTGATCGGTCGATGCTTATCCGGCTGGCGCGTGTTTCGGCAGGTACCTGTAAACTTAGTGTAGCGAGTGCTGGGGTACGCTCCCGCCTTTGCGATCGCCGCTCCCTCGCCTTTTTGCGGTTTCCACTCCTAGAGATGTCGTGGACCGGGTGTCGTTCCGACCAACTATGGGCCGCACCACGTGGGTACTTCCTTCTACCGCAAAGCGCTACTTCACAACCGTAGCCGCTGGGGCGTAGGCCGTAGCGCTTGGGTCGAAAAGGGTTACCGCTAGGGGGAGCCGAGTAGCCAGTCGAGCCATCGACCCTCATGGGCGTAGGTGCTTAAGCATAAACTATTCACCTGCAGTTGTGTGGGAGAGGAGTGTTCCCGACCAGCTGTGGATCGCACCGCATGGGCACTTCCTTTTTATAAGCGCTACTGCAATCTGTAGCCACCGGGCGAGGTCATAGCGCTTGGGTCGAAAGGGTTACCGCTAGGGGGGAACCAAATGGCTGGTCGGGTCATCGACCCGCGTAAGTGTGTGAAACTGGAGCCACCGAGCGGTGCGTGGGGACCAGGCTGTGGTCGCCGTGCAGCGCTTGGACCCGGAGGAGCGGGGGACTTGTGCGGGAATAAGAGAGTTTTTAGGGATAGAATCGCCTTAACTTTTTACTCCGTATGTTGGAGACGTCGTGGCTGTTGGGTCCCTTGCTCATTCCTCTGGCAGGGAGTCTGAGTTAGCGGGCCTTCTGCCACCTCGGTGCCTTCGCGGCCCGTCCAGGCCTTCCCTCGTTGTGTCCTGTGCATCGGCCCTAGGTCGGGGTCAGAATCGAGGAGTCGCGGTCGCCGCCTGGCGTAGCAAAGGTCCTTCGCCCAACCGTCACATCACGCTCTGACGCGAGGTGGGAGGCGTGGACGGGGCACGTCTCGTCGAGCGGGACGTGGAGTTAATGCATGCGGCGGGCCGCCCGGGGCGACGCCCACTTCGACCGCTCCGCCCCGCACCTATAAATACAGTGGGGGTGCGGGAGAACGGCTGCGCCTAGCCATTTTCTTCTCTTCCTGCTTCTCTTTGCCCTCCTTCGAGGAGAAAAGGAGAGGGCCGGGAAGCGCGAACGTCAATGGCTAGCGGGGCTGATGACCGGAGGGTCGGCAAGCGGGAGGCAGCGGCGGACCCCCCGGGGTTGGACCCCAAGAGGTCCCGCACCGCCGCGGGGTCTTCCCTGCGCGCGAGGAGGGGAGGGCTTGTATTGTCCTCGTCGATCTTCCGCTTCCGGTGCTCCCTTCCGGAGTGAGTTTCTTTTTCTGGGCCTCGGGATGGCTCTGATTATGATTTGCTGACGTTGAGTTGCTTTTTCTCTCTTCGGCGCCTCTCGCTCAAAGTTCGCCAACCGCGCCGCCGCGCGGCCGCCATGGTGGAGGCGGGCGTCGCCAACCGGCCTCGGCGGTCCTTGATCGCGACAGCGATCCTCTGAGCGACGGGAGGCTGGCGGCGTGGCCCGCGTGACGAGGTCAAGGCCTCCTTTGACGTCCAGGCCGCCAGGGTCGCTTCTCACGAGGCGGACGCGCTGTGGCAGCGGGCCCAGCGTTGGTCCGCTGAGGAAGAGCTCACCAAGACGCGCGAGGAGGCGTCTGCGCTGGGGGGCTCGGGCCGAGGAGGCCGAGGAAGAGCTTGCGAGGATGCGGAGGGCGCTGCCCGGGCGCAAGACCTCCTATCGATGCGTTCGCTTCGCCGAGGGCATCTGGAGCTGGGAGCCGGGGGTGAGGCTACGCGAGCCCGTGGGCGTCTCCGTCGGGTACGCCGGCCTCACCAGCGGCGAAGCCTTGGCCGACCAAGATGCAGGCCTTGAACGAGCGTTCTGCTCGTGAGGGGTGGGAGGCCGTCTTCTTGGCAAAGATAACACGCGTTGGCTGCTGCGGCCGACCGCGACGCCTCCTTCGACCCGGAGGCGGCGATGGCTGGGATTGAAGGTGACCCAGCCCCGGTGCAGGCGAGGGTACGGGTGGCGTCGGAGACGATGGCGGTGCGGCTTCGAATCGAAGCCCGAGGCTCGGACGACGAGGGCGACGATTCCGACGAGGACACCCAGTCTTAAGAGCCTCCGAGGCGCCTGCACCCGGCCTCCCCCTTTTTTTGGACAATGCAATGCCTGTATATATTTGTGGCGTGGACTTGGGGACCTTTGGGTATTCTGCACTTCCTTTTTGTGATGAACACTGCTTGAGCGACCATAGCCCTTAGGAACCATTGGGGTTGCTGGAGCGTAGGTCGGAGCGCCAACACTTCGGGGGAAGATGAGAAAATAGTGGACCAAAGGTGTGTCCCAGGTCGACCATGGATCGCCCTATATGGGCACTTCCTTCTTCCGCAAAGCACTACTTCGCAACCGTAGCCGCTGGGGCGTAGAACGTAGCACTTGGGTCGAACGGGTTACCGCTAGCAAGGGAGTCGATGGTCGATCGGGGTGCAATCTTGGGTGAGTATGCAAACAGGCGGCCCTCGAGCCACGCGTAAGGACCAGGGCGTGGTCGGCACGCGTTGCTTCGGGCTCGAAAGTTTTGGAGGAGATACAGGAACAAAGAGGGAGTTTTAGGGATAGAATCGCCTTAACTTCTCTATATTCCATGCGTTGGGTACAATGTTGCCGTCGGCGTCTTTAAGTCAGAAGGTGCCGGGTCGGAGGACCTCCACGACGGTGAAGGGCCCTTCCCACGGAGGGGAGAGCTTGTGCCTGCCAACGTTGGACTGAACCTGGCGCAGGACTAGGTCACCGACGTTGAAAGACCTTCCCGGACCTGACGGCTATGGTAGCGCCCGCAAGTCTCATTGGTACTTGGTCGATCAAGAACGGCCACACGCGCGCCTCATCGAGTGGTCGATGGTGTCTCGTCAAGGTCGAGCCCCGAGCTTTGTCGAGGCTTGCAATCTCGGCGCCGTATTCAGTCGGTTAGCGAACAGCCCGGACCAACACCAGGAAGAATGGTGTAAACCCGGTCGACCGGGTCGGTGTTGTCCGTAGGCTCTAAAGAACGGAGGGCAGCTCGGCCGCCCATCGTCCCGCGAACTTCTTTAGTCGGCTGAAGATTCGCGGTTTGAGCCCTTGAAGGATCATGCCGTTCGCCCGCTCGACTTGGCCGTTGGTTCGCGGATGAGCCACGGCGGCCCAGTCGACGCGGATATTGAAGTCATCGCAGAACTCGAGGAACTCCTTCCCTGTGAACTGCGTTTCGTTATCGGTGATGATGGAGTTTGGGACTCCAAACCGATAAACGATGTCGCGGAAGAAGTTGGCCGCCTGTGCCGAAGTGATGGTGCCGACCGGTTTGGCTTCTATCCACTTGGTGAACTTGTCCACCGCGACGAGCAGGTGAGTCAAGCCCCCGGGCGCCTTCTTGAAGGGCCCGACCAGATCGAGTCCCCAAACGGCGAAGGGCCAAGTGACGGGGATCGTCTGCAAGGCTTGAGCTGGAAGATGCGTCTGCCGAGCAAAGAATTGTCACCCTTCGCAAGTGCGAACGATTTGCTCGGTATCGGCCACAGCAGTTGGCTAGTAGAAACCTTAGCGGAAAGCTTTGCCCACGAGAGACCGTGGTGCGATGTGGTGGCTGCAGATGCCACCATGGATGTCGAGCAGGAGCTGCCTCCCTTGATCCACCAGAATGCACTTCTGGAGGACCCCGGAGGGACTCCTCTTGTAGAGGTCTCCTCCGACCAGGAAGAAGGACTTCGCTCGCCGAGCGAGGCGCCGCGCCTCGGTCGGGTCGGCGGGGAGCGATCCGTCGGTCAATCGGTCGATGAAGGGTTTCTCCATCGTAGTCAGAGCCAAGACGTCGTGGCTCGACCAGAGGCCCCGCGTCCATCGCTCGGTGGTCGGGCTGAGGCGCACCGAGGGTCGGTCGGTTGTTCGGAAGGCAGGTCCAGTCGGACGGAAGGCTTGCGGAGGTCGGAGACGAAGATCCCTGGCGGGACCGGTCCCCTGCCGGAGGCAAGATTCGCTAGGTAGTCGGCTTCACCGTTGAAGCGCCGGTAGCTGTGGTGAAGCTCGAAGCCCTTGAATCTTTCCTCGAGCTTGCGAACCTCACAGCAGTAGGCTGCCATGCGGGCGTCGCGAGGCTCCGAGGCCTTCATGACTTGGTCGACGACCAGCTTGGAGTCGCCGTGTATGTAGAGTCGGCGCACGTCGAGGTCGGCAGCGATCCGGAGACCGTTGACGAGTGCTTCGTACTCGGCGACATTGTTGGTCGCGTCGAAGAGTAGCTGGATGGCGTACTGAAGCTTGTTCCCAAACGGGAAAACAAGGACGACCTCAGCACCCGCTCCGCTCTTGGTGTAGGACCCATCAAAGTACATTGTCGAGTACTCGGGATCCTCGAGCGTTGGTGGAGCCTGGGCTTCGGTCCATTCGGCGACGAAATCAGCCAGGACCTGCGACTTGATCGCCGTCCGGGGGACGTACGATATGTCGTGGCCGTTGAGCTCGAGAGCCCACTTGGCGATCCTTCCGGAGGCATCGCGGTTGCGGATGATTTCGCCGAGTGGTGAGGAAGTCACCACGGAGACGGGGTGCTGATCAAAGTAATGGACCAGCTTCCGTTTCGCGATGAGGATCACGTAGAGTAGCTTCTGTACCTGCGGGTACCGAGGCTTGGACTCGGAGAGCACTTCACTGATGAAGTACACCGGCCGTTGTACCTTGAGCACATGGCCTTCTTCGGCTCGCTCCACTTCAAGCGCCGCGCTAATGACCTGGGTCGTGGTGGCGATGTAAAGGAGGAGCGGCTCCTCCGGCGCTGGGGCAACCAGCACCGGAGGGGAGGTCAGGAAGGCCTTCAGTCGGTTGAGGGCTTCCTGGGTCCAGACGAAGTGGTCGGACTTCTTGAGCAGCTTGTAGAGCGGCATTCCGCTCTCGCCGAGGCGAGAGACGAAACGGCTCAGGGCTGCGAGGCATCCTGTCAGCTTCTGGAATCCCTTCAAGTCACCGATCGGGCCCATCTTTAAGATCGCGGAGATCTTCTCCCGGTTGGTTTCAATGCCACGCTCGGAGATGATGAAGCCGAGCAGCTTTTCCTTAGGGACCCCGAAGACGCACTTCTCGGGGTTGAGCTTGACGCGGAACCTTCGGAGGCTCGCAAAAGTCTCCTCCAAGTCGGCGACGAGATCGTCGGCCTTCTTAGTTTTGACGACGATGTCGTCTACGTACACCTCGATGTTACGGCCTATTTGGTCGCTGAAACACGTTTGCATACATCGCTGGTATGTAGCACCCGCGTTCTTAAGACCAAAAGGCATCGTTACATAACAGAATGAGCCGAACGGGGTAATGAAAGAAGTCGCGAGCTGGTCGGACTCTTTCATCGCTATCTGGTGGTAGCCTGAATAGGCATCCAGAAAAGACAGGAACTCGCACCCTGCGGTGGAGTCGATAACCTGGTCGATGCGGGGCAATGAAAAAGGGTCTTTGGGACATGCCTTGTTGAGGCCCGTGTAATCAACACACATTCTCCATTGCCCAGACTTCTTTTTTACAAGGACAGGGTTGGCCAGCCAATCGGGGTGGCGGACGTCTTTTATGAACCCTGCGGCTAAAAGCTTGGCGATCTGCTCGCCAATGATCTTGCGCTTCTCCTCGTCGAAGCGGCGCAAGCGCTGGGCGACTGGCCTCGAGCCGGGTCGGATATTCAAGGAGTGCTCGGTGACTTCCCGCGGGATGCCCGGCATGTCAGAAGGCTTCCATGCAAAGACATCTCGGTTGGTGCGGAGGAAGTCGACGAGCGCGCCTTCCTATTTGGCGAGGAGCGTGGCTCCGATGCGCACGGTCTTGGTCGGATCCTCAGGATTGACCGCGACCTCCTTCGTGTCCTCGGCGAACTTGAAGGATCCGGGCCCCGACTTGCTGGAGTCGGGGGCGGATTCGGAGGTTTCCCTCCGGAGGTTTTTGAGCTCGGCAGACGCGATGATCGTCGACGCCAACCGAATCGCTCGCCTTTCGCGGTTGTAGCGAGTGAAGGATGCGGCCACGGTGATTACTCCCCGCGGCCCCGGCATCTTCAGCTTAAGGTAGGTGTAATTGGGGATCGCCATGAACTTGGTGTAGCATGGCCTCCCCATGATGGCGTGGTAGGAGCCAGGAAACTCCACGACCTCAAAGATGAGGGTCTCGGTGCGAAAGTTGTCCGGGCCCCCGAAGGTGACGGGCAGAGCGGATAGGCCTAACGGCCAGGGACGATGCCGTGGAAAGGAGCCTTGCTTGGCTGAAGGCGCGAGCGAGGGATTCCCATGGCATCAAGCGTCTCAACATACAGGATGTTGAGACTACTGCCGCCGTCTATGAGCACCCTGGACAGGCGTTTCGGCCCCACGACGGGGGCAACGACCAGAGGATATCTCCCTGGGTGTGGGATGTGGTCGGGGTGGTCGGCCCGATCGAAGGTGATCGGGGACTCCGACCACCGGAGGTACTTGGGCACGGCGGGGGCCGTCGTGTGGACTTCGCGGAAGGCCAGCTTCTGCTGTCGCTTGTCGGCGTAGCTCACCGATCCGCTGAAGATCATGAGGTAGCCGTCGGGATCTGGGAACTCATCGTCCGCCTTCTTGCCCTCGGCCTCCGGTGCCGAGTCGCGCTTCTTCCCTTTGCCCCGCGTGGGGGTTCCGGAGATGAAACAGCTTGAGGTCTCGCATCCTCAGACTTATGCTTGATGGGGTACAGGTGGTGCAGTGACACGGCTGTCCATCACCGCTCGAAAGTGGTCGGGCGCCACAGCTCTCTGCTGCTTGGCGGGCGATCGTGGCCGCGACCTCGAAGCCTTCGTGGCTCTGCTTCCCTTCCGCTTCCGTTTGTCGGGCAGCCGGAGGGGGCGGCGTCGCTGCGACTCGCACTTGGCCTTCCCCTTGTCGAAGATGGCCCCCACGGCCTCCTCGCCGGAGGCGTGGTTGGTGGCGATGTCGAGGAGCTCCTTGGTGGTCCTGGGCTTGGCGCAGCCCAACTTGTGGACCAGAGCTCTGGAGATGGTGCCATAGATGAACGCCCCGATGACGTCGGCGTTGCAGATGTCGGGGAGCTCATTGCACTGCTGGGAGAAACACTGGATGTAATCCCGGAGGGTCTCCCCGGGCTGCTGCTTGCTGCCCTTCAAGTCTCAGGAGTTCCCAGGGCGCTTGTAAGTGCCCTAGAAATTGCCGACGAAGAGGCTCTTCAAGTCGGCCCAGCTCCTGATAGTGTTCGCTGGCAGGTACTCGAGCCAGGCTCGAGCCGAGTCAGCGAGATAGATGGGGAGGTACTGGATGATAAAAAGATCATCAGTGGCTCCTCCCGCCCGGCACGTGAGACGGTAGTCTTCGAGCCAGACACTGGGGTTGGTCGCCCCAGTGTACTTGGCGATGTTGACGGGCGCCCAGAACTGGGTGGGGAAATCCGCATTGCGGATCTCCCGGTAGAATGCCTGAGGTCCGGGGCCCTCAGGACTCGAGCCGTGGTCGCGGCGCCGACCGCTGCCGACGGTCCGGGATCGGGCCGTGTCATCCGTCACCCTTCTTTGTGCCTCGAGGGTGTCGCGGACGTTCTGGTATCACCAGTGCGGCGCGCCGAGTGCGTGAGGCACAGGGCGGTCGAGGAGCGACGCCGTCGCACGGACCTCGCTGGTCCCACGTGGCGGCGGCTTGTGTGGCTTGAGAGGCCCGGCCGATGGGGCCGGACCCTTGCATGTGCTGGATGGCCGCCGCTCCACTAGCCCCCGGAGGTTCTGGAACGTGGCCTTGACTTCCGGGTTCGATGGCTCAGGGAGGCCACAAAGCAGCATTGCTGCTGCGGCGACATTTTGGCTGGCGTGGGGGAAGAACGGAGGACCGTCGGACCCCTCGGCCAGTTGGTGGTGGACCTGGCGCGCGCGCACACGGCGCCAGTGAAGGGTCGAGGATGCGCCTAGAGGGGGGGTGAATAGGCGTTTTACAAAATTAATCGCTCACTAATCAATTCGCTCTAATACACCCCTAAGTCAAAACCTAATCAAAGATATATGCGGAAGCGATAAATAGGTTTTGACAATTAAGGCCTAAATCAACTAGGCTCACTAGTGCACTTAACTAAATTATGTCTCTACACTAGCATTGCTATATTGAATAAACAATTTACACCAAGCAATTCTAATTCAAGCAATCAATAATATATGAAGAATGTAAATGCTTGAATGTAAATGAGACAAGGGACAACCGATATTTTTTCGTGGTGTTCGGAGACTTGCCGGTCTCCCCTAGTCCACGTTGAGGCTAGCCCGACCACTCGGACTGGCTCCCGCTCGAGCACCCGCCTCTTTCCACTAGTCGTGGTTTTTCACGCTCGCGCGTAGGCTCAACCCGAACCTTCACAAACTTGCCGGGGCTTCTCACACCTTGAGAGCTCCCGCGCACGACGCCTCTGGCTGCCTAGGAGTCGGCAACCTCTAAGAGTAACAAGCCGCCTTCGCTTGAACTTCACCGAGCACAACGAATCGCGCTCTGGTGATCACCAAGTGCAACACATGCACAAGGACCTCACTCAAGTGCAACACATGCACAAGAGCCTCTCAAACCCACTCCTAATTGCAACACATGCAATTAGTTCACTCTTTAGCTCAAGAACCAAATGAGAGTGTGCAACACATGCAACACCTCACCCAAATACTCACACAATGCAGCAACCTTCTGCCCAAGCCCCCCAGGGGTATTTATAGCCCCCACAAGAAAACTAGCCGGTTGGGGACAATTTGGCGAATCAGAAAATCCGGTCCGACCGACCTCTCCCGGTCCGGACCGAGCCCTCAGAGCACAGCGGTCGGGCGACCGTTCTTGCGCTGCCGGCGGCACGGCCGTCCGACCGCCCTCCGGCCGGTCACACCGCGGCGCCTTCATGCGCCACACCCGTCGCACCGCCTCAAAACCTGAAGACAGCGATACACACGCCTCGAAATAACGCGCCGCATGCCGACCGGTCCGACCACACCTCGGTCCGACCGGATCGAACGATCGCCGGACAACTAACGGCCGCACGCTCACGCTTCTCTGGAAAATACACCGACGCCTGCCTGGTCTGACCGACCACCCCCACGCCCGGTCCAACCGATTTGCATCCGGTCCGACCGCCCACACAAAGTCGGAAAACAAGCGTTCTGGAGATTTTGCACCGGGGGGGGGGCGGTCCGACCACACACCTGGCCGGTCCGACCGGACCAGGGTCGGTCCGACCGCCCGGCAGAAAAGCTCCGATTTTTCTCAATTTCTTTCCGACAAATCCAAAGCGCGATTCTTTGAGCTTCTACATGATCAACACATGATCAACCACTCGTGCAAAACACATTTGCACCAATTCAAGCCATGCTCAAAGAATTCAACCCAAAATGCGAAAACACATTTCGCAATCGACTCAAGAATTATTCGCAAATCGTATTAAGCGAATCAAACTCGAGTTTATGAGATTAATCCCCCTAGCCATGTGAAGGTCAACACAAGACCCGGTCAACTTGCCAACACCCGTTGCAAGCCCCACTCACATGCTCTCGGGATTCCGGACTCATAAACCTCAGTTTATTCGCACAACGAACTTGCAAATAACACTTTAAACCCATTTCATGCTTGAGCACTACTCTTTGCAACACATGCAAAAGTCTAGCTCCAAGCAACACTAATTCCAGATGCATGAACTCTCTAATTGCAACACATGCAATTCTCTAGTTCCATGCAACACTAAAAAAACCAAATCAACCGAATGAGCTCTCCACTTGCAACACATGCAAACCTCTAGCTCATACAAACACTTAAACACCAAATCAACCATATGTGCTCTCTACTCACAACACATGCGAGCCTCTAGCACATATACAACCACAAATACCAAAATCATGCTTGAGCTCTCTCCTTTTGCAACACATGCAAAACTTAGCTCCAAGCAACGCCACGATTTTAGAAAGATGTTTTGCGAAACCAAAACGTGAAGCTTCAACTAATGCAACACATGCAAAAGTGAACTCCACGCAAAAGCCAACGCATTAGCTTATCCTATTTGCAACACATGCAAATCAAAGCATAATGCGAAAACCAAATGCATATACTCTTTCATCTTTGCAACACATGCAAATCAGAGCATAATGCAAAACAACCAAGCATAGGCTTAACACATTTGCAACACATGCCAAATGGTTAACCCATATGCAAAAACCAAATCAAATAAGATTTGAGCTTGAGTGAACGCGGGATTGAGATCACCAACACATGATGAAGCTCAAGCGAAAGAGGCAACCCCTCTTAATAGTATGGCGATAAAAGAACTAGACTCAAAGACTACAAAAGTCCTTAGCCTATCTAGTTATACCTTCGCCCAAGCAAGCAATCCCTTTGGGGTCTTTATGATCTTCACTTAAGCTCCCCCGGGATTATCACTCTTCTTTTCTTCGGGATCCATCCTTGACTCCCATCAACTTATGATGTCGTCCTTGTCCCGTTTTCATTCATCTCATCCATCTTTGGACCTAACTCAATCACAACTCATAAAACTTGTTAGTCCAAGATGCATGGTTGTCTCAATTATCTCTCGCACTCCATTAACACATAATGGATGCCTTTAGATCAATTGAGCACAACCTAAATCAATTGAAATGATTGTATGTGTGTCTTAAGTATAATAATGCAACACATGCTTAATTATACTTTAGAGCTATCCATTTGTCCTTAATTAATCACAAAACACCATCAACACATGATGAAGTGTTCTTTAATGATTAACAAGACAAATGAACTCAATTTAAATTATCATTTAAATTGACTCTTCAAGTTAGAGTGTGAACTCCCCCTAAATATGTGCATCCATGTAATATATGGATTGGGAAACATGATGCACATTTTGTGGTTAAGTTAACGGGGATATCCATACTTTAACTTGACTCCAAAGTACGCAAATAATACTACGATGAATACGCATACATACCTTGGGTTTTCCATTTTTCAATGCGATGAGACTAACCAAAGATATTCTAAATAAACAAGTTAGTCTCGATACAAGATTTGTCATTAATAATAATATCGCATTAGGGGATAATCTTAATACTAGATTTGTCATTAACAATAGATTAGATTTGTCATTAACACCAAAACCATAACTAATGATGGTTGAACTTACAATCTCCCCCTTTTTGGTGATTAATGACAAATCCAAACTTAATGAGCATATTTGGATTAAAACTAACATGTTGAGAGAATTTAAGCTAATTGAACACATATGCATATTAATTCTCCCCCTTAATCATATTAAGCTTACTTTTTAAACCAAATGACATTAAGCTTCCTAATTCTCCCCCTTTTGGCATTAAGCACCAAAAATGGAAGAACCAAAAGACTTACTTGAATTACATTCTCCCCGTTTTTGGCAAACATTTTCCCTTTTTTTAAAAAAAAATCAATTATTCTCCCCCTTTGGCATTTAATCATTTCTAATTAATGAAGGTCATACAAGAATTGAAATGAAACTTATGACCTTGGATTGGAATTTGAAGAACTTAAGCCAAATGAAAAAGATAGGCAATGAAATCCCAAATGAAAAGGATATACAAGGAATAAAACAAGTTTTCATTTGAAATATGGCCTGATACCAAAAGCAGAAAAACTCGAAAAGAGACCATATTCGGGATTTTGGATACCACTTTGAAGGAAGAATAAGCACTTGCAATTATGGATACCACTTGTAAAGATATGCATGAAAGACAACGAAGGAAGGGTATCACACGGGTTATTTGAAATATTTTAATGAGTTTCAAATGAATAATTCAAATAACTTACTCCTCATTTTATTAGGCTTTGCAAATTTTAATATGATTCTCTTGAAGAATCCAATACTTTGCCTAAACGGGTTAAACGAGGAACCCAAAAGAATACCACTTGAGAAATTAGATACTACTTGAAAAAAAGATTATCTCAAGGGTTTTGCAAGAAGATCCAAGAGAAGTGAGCATTTTCAAATTTTAGTTGAAGACTAATGCTCAACAGAGATTTTCCTCTTTATGTATTTCAACACATAAAGGCTCTCACAGAGAAATCTTAAGCGGTTGAACTTACAATTTTAATTTAAGAGGAAACATCTTAATCAAGAATGTGGGTATCGGAGTAATGCTACAAAGAGGCAATGAACATACCTCTTGTAAGAAAAAATTGAATTTAACGATACCACTTGAAAAGATTTATTTAACCAAGGATATCACTAGAAGGAATGAGCAATTACCTTAATGATACCACTTGTAGAAAATAGGAACTCAATGATACCACTTAAAAAGGAAATCAAATAATCAAGGATATCATTAAAAAAAATGAACAATAAGATCCATGATACCACTTAGAGAAAAGAATCTCAATTATACCACTTGTAAGCATATGGATGAATAAATGCTCAATTTGATACCACTTAGAATCAACTCACGAAGAATTGATACCACTTGAAAGAATTATCGATAATACCGATGGGTATCAGAGCAATATAATCAAGGCACTATACTTACGGGTATCGAAAACTCAAGAAGAATCGATAAAATCCAAAAGATTTAGTATCAGAGCACAATAAAGACATGATCTCACTTGGAAGCATTAAAGTGCCCAAAACTTGATATAAATAAACTCCCCAAGATGTTCAACGAATGAATCATGGAGTTATTTGCATTTGAATTGCTCAAGTTTTGTCTTTTCAAAAGATCAAGTGAGAATCACTCTTTAGATTAATTAAAGTGCTCATAACTGATACCACTTGAAAACTTGATCAAATAAATTTTTAGAATTTTTCAAATTTTGCACAAATGAACTTTGGGATAGTAAGAATCATTTCCAAAAAGAATTTTTGAAAAAGGAGGTTCCAATCAAAAGATATCCCAAAAGAAAACTCTGAAAAATCTGAAAATTCAGAGCTCAGCGTGCCATGGCCGGTCCAACCGGTTGGGGTCCGGTCCAACCGGCCCTAAGGGCGGTCCAACCGCTCCAGGGGCGGTCCAACCGCATCTGACAGCCTGAAAAACCCGACTTTTTGCAAATTTTGTCAAAAACGATTCAAACGAAGTCCAAAAAATTTGAAATTTTGCAGAGATGAACTTTGGACTAATTAGAAGGTTTTTCAAAAAGAATTTTCTCAAAATCAATTTTATTTCAAAAGATATGGTGATTTGTGCGTTTAGGCATAAAAGGAAATTGATTTTCACGAAAAGCCTCAAAATGCAATTCAATTTTGATTTCATGCAATTTATTTTTCCATGGCTTAGATAGGTGTATCTAGAATGTGTATAGCCAAGATTTGATATGAAATCCAACTTGAATACCAACATTTGAGCTATATGCTTAAATAGGCCTTTTTGGATCAAATCAAATCGTTTTTGAGCCAAATTAGATTTTAATATAGAATTTTCATTTTAGAAGCTTGGAAAACATTTGAAATACATATTAGAATACTTTTACAAAGCCTTTCGCAAACTAGGGCCTTTTAAAATTGAATTTTGACTTTTGTCCTAAATAGTCCAAATGAAGAAGCAATTGAAATCAAAGCCAATTTTAACAACACAAAGAATTCAAATTGAGCATGGGGTAAGATTTGAATTTTGTGTATGAGTCTAAAATACCAGTTTGAATCACAATTCTACACAAGAATTGATTCAAAATGGAGAAACTCACTAAGTGCAACAATATGACCATTTCGGGTCTAGAGTAGTTTTTTCGGCGAGTTTCAAAATCAAATATTTTTTGATAGGTTGGTCTTTTGAAAATCTTTTGAACACGAAATTTGTTAAGAATGACCAACTCTAGGATTTTTGTTTTGGAATTATTTTCAAAATCCTTTTACTTTCATTTCTATGAAAATTATAAGTTTAAATCAAAATCAAGATACTAGTAACTATATTTTGGGCTTAAAACTCATTTTCTTTTCAAAATAGATTTTGTGAAGCCAAAACCTTTGGAAAACATTTCAAATACATTTGTATATATTTTGCAACTAGTTTTTCACAAGTTTACTAATAATATTCAAATTTTTTTTTTGACTTTTGGCTAAATGGTTGATTTTGAAAATATATATGCACTTATTATTAATATGGGCACACGTAGGGATGTGGTACACATGAATATGAATTAACACTCCCCCTAAATGTGCCACTTCTAAACTTGCTCAAGATTTGCAATAAAGAGAATAGATGAGAGGCGAGAGCAAGTGGCCATAACAAGTAGTCTAAATTGATATTCATTAAAATTGTATTATAACCTACACAAGGCTATAAGTTTAAATAATAATCAATTTAAATACTTGTTACCCGAGATGGCATTGGCTCATGATGGACTTGATTGTCTCCATGCTTGACATCACTTGTAGACGAATGTAATCCTTCTCCTCTTGATGTGCAAGCGTCCAATCCATCTCTTTATTGCCTAAAATTCTTTTAGGCGGTTTTTGGTACCCAATCCTTGTTGGGTCCGACAAAGTTAGTCACAATGGATTTAGGAACCCAAATGATCCTAATTTTAGCATTTTTGAATTGACTAACATGACTAGAAATAGAATTGCAATAATTATTCCTCCTAGGCAAATGATTTGCATTTTTATGAAATGGCTTAGGAGGGCAATGATACTTTGCAAAATTATTTCTAGTTTGATCTCTTCTAAGCATATGATAATCATTATAGTAAGAACGCTTAGAAGATCTAGCATTTCTAGCAAATGTTTTGCTATAATTATTTTTCCTAAGCATATGATTATCATGAATTTTCTTATTCTTAGGAAATCTATTATTTTGAGCAATTACATTTTTAGAAATACTCTTCCTATGCAAATGAATATCATTTTTAGCGGGCATAGGGGACTTGACAAGTTTGGCGAACACATTGCCATTCTTGTCCTTCCTAAGCAAATAATTATCATTTATGAGAATGGGCTTAGGGGTAGTACCTTTGGGACAATCCTTACCGAAATGTCCCTTTTCCCAGCAATTGAAGCATGTCACGCTATTTGGCCCTCTCTTGACCGATTTGACTTGCTCCTTGCCGGTTTGCCTCATTGTTGAAGTTGTGGCCTTGTTATCCACTTGATTAGGGCACACGGAGGCGAGGTGGCCCTTCTTGTTGCAGGCGAAGCACTTGATGGTCTTCGAGTGTCTTGCATTGTGCCTCGTCTTGCTATTCTCCCTCTTGGAGATGTAGCCGAGTCCTCGCTTGTCTTGAGGCGCCCTTGGCTTGCTCAAGATTTCGTCGAGGAGGGCTTTTCCTTTAACGCACCTCTTCAAGTCATTTTCTAACTTAATGACTTGAGCCTTGAGCTCATTGTTTTCCTCTACAAGATTTTCATCCAAAGACATAGAGGAACTAGAAGCAATTTTATTTGAGCAACAAGATATATCAATTAAATCATTACAAGCGATGGATATATCAATTTTTGATGAAATATTAGAATTTACATCTAAGCACTGCATTTCATCAATTAAATCACATGAAATTCCTACATCCACCTTAGACTTATAAATTTCTTTGAGAAGGAGGGATTCATGATTTTCTTTAAGCGTATTATAATCACTTTGAAGTGATTCATGTTCAAGCTTTAAAATTTTATATTTTGTTTTCTCCTTTCCAAGATAATTATTGAGCTCCTCTAACATATCCATTAAATCATTATAAGAGGGCTCATCATCATTTTCATCATCACTTACCTCGATTTTACCTTTCGCCATAAAGCAACGGATTTTTGATATAAGTGAAGATTCGCCGTAAGCTGAGGCGAAGGTTGAGGTTGGAGGAGATGTCGGTTCATCGCTTGATGTTGAAGTTGAATCGTCAACCGACACTTCTTCCTCATTGCAATCCTCACTTGATGATGTGGATGATTCAAATTAAATCTTGAAGCTTTATCCACATTTCATGAGCGCTCTTGAGGTTGCAAATGAGATTGAATATCTCTACGCCACAACGCTAAATAAAGCGTTAGTAGCTTGAGCGTCGAGATGTAGACATTCTCCTCTCCTTTAGTTGGAGCAATATCATTAATTGGAGAAGAAATGCCGACATCTACGATCCACCATATTTGTGGGCTCATGGATTTAAAATAATTAATCATAAATAATTTCCATGATGAATAATTAGAGCCATCAAATATATATGAATCGATGGAGTGCACTAAACCTCTATTTGCCATCCTTTTTACTCTCTAGGCGGTTAAGCCTAAAATGAGAGTGACCGTGGCTCGATACCACTTGAAGGGTCGAGGATGCGCCTAGAGGGGGGTGAATAGGCGTTTTACAAAATTAATCGCTCACTAATCAATTCGCTCTAATACACCCTAAGTCAAAACCTAATCAAAGATATATGCGGAGCGATAAATAGGTTTTGACAATTAAGGCCTAAATCAACTAGGCTCACTAGTGCACTAACTAAATTATGTCTCTACACTAGAATTGCTATATTGAATAAACAATTTACACCAAGCAATTCTAATTCAAGCAATCAATAATATATGAAGAATGTAAATGCTTGAATGTAAATGAGACAAGGGACAACCGATATTTTTCCGTGGTGTTCGGAGACTTGCCGGTCTCCCCTAGTCCACGTTGAGGCTTGCCCGACCACTCGGACCGGCTCCCGCTCGAGCACCCGCCTCTTTCCACTAGTCGTGGTTTTCACGCTCGCGCGTAGGCTCAACCCAAACCTTCACAAACTTGCCGGGGCTTCTCACACCTTGAGAGGTCCCGCGCCGACGCCCTCGCTGGCAGCTCACGAGTCGGCAACCTCCAAGAGTAACAAGCCGCCTTCGCTTGAACTTCACCGAGCACAACGAATGCGCTCCCGGTGATCACCAAGTGCAACACATGCACAAGGACCTCACTCAAGTGCAACACATGCACAAGAGCCTCTCAAACCCACTCCTAATTGCAACACATGCAATTAGTTCACTCTTTAGCTCAAGAACCAAATGAGAGTGTGCAACACATGCAACACCTCTCCCAAATACTCACACAATGCAGCAACCTTCTGCCCAAGCCCCCCAAGGGGGTATTTATAGCCCCCCACAAGAAAACTAGCCGTTTGGGGGCAATTTGGGCGAATCAGAAAATCGGTCCGACCGGACCTCTTCCGTCCGCCCGCCCTCACAGGCAACAGCAGTCGAAAACGCTCAGCGCTGGCCAGAAGGCACGGCTGGTCCGACCGCCTCGGCCGGTCACATCAGGCGCCCGGTCGTGCTGCCACACCCGGCCGCACCGCCCTCAAAACCCAGAAGACAGCCGCATGCACATGCCTCTGGAAATAACGCGCCGCATGCCGACCGGTCCGACCACACCTCCGGTCCGACCGGATCCGAACCGGTCGCACCGGACAACTAACGGCCGCACGCTCACGCTTCTCTGGAAAATACACCGGCCTTTGCACAGTCGACCGACCACCCCACGCCGGTCCAACCGGTTGCATCCGGTCCGGCCGCCCACAGAGTCGGAAACACAGCGTTCGGAGATTTTGCACGGGGGCGGTCCGACCACACACTGGCGGTCCGACGGACGAGTCGATCCGACCACCTGGCGCAGAAAAGCTCCAGATTTTCTCAATTTCTTTCCGACAAATCCAAACGCGATTCTTTGAGCTTCTACATGATCAACCACTCGTGCAAAACACATTTGCACCAATTCAAGCCATGCTCAAAGAATTCAACCCAAAATGCGAAAACACATTTCGCAATCGACTCAAAATTATTCGCAAATCGTATTAAGCGAATCAAACTCGAGTTTATGAGATTAATCCCCTAGCCATGTGAAGGTCAACACAAGACCGGTCAACTTGCCAACACCGTTGCAAGCCCCACTCACATGCTCTCGGATTCGAACTCATAAACCTCGGTTTATTCGCACAACGAACTTGCAAATAACACTTTAAACCCATTTCATGCTTGAGCACTACTCTTTGCAACACATGCAAAAGTCTAGCTCCAAGCAACACTAATTCCAGATGCATGAACTCTCTAATTGCAACACATGCAATTCTCTAGTTCCATGCAACACTAAAAAAACCAAATCAACCGAATGAGCTCTCCACTTGCAACACATGCAAACCTCTAGCTCATACAAACACTTAAACACCAAATCAACCATATGTGCTCTCTACTCACAACACATGCGAGCCTCTAGCACATATACAACCACAAATACCAAAATCATGCTTGAGCTCTCTCCTTTTGCAACACATGCAAAACTTAGCTCCAAGCAAGCACTTGTTTTAGAAAGATGTTTTATGAAACCAAAGCGTGAAGCTTCAACTAATGCAACACATGCAAAAGTGAACTCCATGCAAAAGCCAACGCATTAGCTTATCCTATTTGCAACACATGCAAATCAAAGCATAATGCGAAAACCAAATGCATATACTCTTTCATCTTTGCAACACATGCAAATCAGAGCATAATGCAAAACAACCAAGCATAGGCTTAACACATTTACAACACATGCCAAATGGTTAACCCATATGCAAAAATCAAATCAAATAAGATTTGAGCTTGAGTGAACGCGGGATTGAGATCACCAACACATGATGAAGCTCAGCGAAAGAGGCAACCCTCTTAATAGTATGGCGATAAAAGAACTAGACTCAAAGACTACAAAAGTCCTTAGCCTATCTAGTTATACCTTCGCGCCAGCAAGCAATCCCTTTGGGGTCTTTATGATCTTCACTTAAGCTCCCCGGATTATCACTCTTCTTTTCTTGGGATCCATCCTTGACTCCCATCAACTTATGATGTCGTCCTTGTCCCGTTTTCATTCATCTCATCCATCTTTGGACCTAACTCAATCACAACTCATAAAACTTGTTAGTCCAAGATGCATGGTTGTCTCAATTATCTCTCGCACTCCATTAACACATAATGGATGCCTTTAGATCAATTGAGCACAACCTAAATCAATTGAAATGATTGTATGTGTGTCTTAAGTATAATAATGCAACACATGCTTAATTATACTTTAAAGCTATCCATTTGTCCTTAATTAATCACAAAACACCATCAACACATGATGAAGTGTTCTTTAATGATTAACAAGACAAATGAACTCAATTTAAATTATCATTCAAATTGACTCTTCAAGTTAGAGTGTGAACTCCCCTAAATATGTGCATCCATGTAATATATGGATTGGGAAACATGATGCACATTTTGTGGTTAAGTTAACGGGATATCCATACTTTAACTTGACTCCAAAGTCACATAAATAATACTACGATGAATACGCATACATACCTTGGGTTTTCCATTTTTCAATGCGATGAGACTAACCAAAGATATTCTAAATAAACAAGTTAGTCTCGATACAAGATTTGTCATTAATAATAATATCGCATTAGGGATAATCTTAATACTAGATTTGTCATTAACAATAGATTAGATTTGTCATTAACACCAAAACCATAACTAATGATGGTTGAACTTCTGACCCGAGCACGTGTGAGGGCTCGGTGGTCTTTGCTCAGTCGGCCGGAGTTTGTCCAGTGGACCTTCGAGCCTCAATTTGCTTTCATGTTGTCTTTGAAGCTTCGGTAGCAATGACACGGAGGCCCTCTTCCATCTCCTGCGCTTCAGCGCACCGGGCGGCGGTTCCCGGACTTACGGGGGTCGTGGTCGAGTCGGCCACTCCCGCCATGTTGCACTCACGAGAGTACAACTCGTCCGAGGCGGCCTCCGCGTCGAAGCTGGAATCGTCGCTGGAGGAAACCTCCAGTAGTTCGTGGATGGAGGCCGGTGCGTAGCCGGCCATCGCCACGAGTCGTGAGTCCACAGGAGGCGAGGCCTCCGCCTGTATGCCATTACTCGAAGCGGCGAGGCGACGGAGGGGCTCCGGCGTCGAGGCCAGCGCAGGGACCTCAAGCCGGAGGTTGCTGAAAGTATCGGCGATGGAGTCCAGGCTCCTAGCGGAGGCCTGGACCTAGGAGGCGGTGGGGACGAGCACGAGCTCTCCCGTCGGGGTGGCGACGAAGTCCACAGAGCCGAAGCGGATCCGGCTTCCCGACCCAAATGCGTCGTCGTTGGTGGTGTAACATCCCAAAATTTTAATAAAGTAAAAATGTATATTTTGAATTTGAATATTATTAATTCTGAGTTTCTTGGCATTATTGAATTTTATTTGGATTTCTTTGGAATTGTTCTTTATATGAAAAATTCAACAAATGGAAATAAAGAATGAAAAAGAGGAAAAAGTAAAAATCTAGAAAATTGCCATGAGAACCCGGAGCATGTAAGTAAACCCTTTCAGCCAGCAATTGAAATTTTATGCATAAATAAATGAAGAGACAAAATGAAAAGACAACTTTTAAATCAAAATAATGTATTGTCAGAATTTACATAAAATATTGGAATCTCAAATGGAGCTTAAAAATTTATAATGAAACCCTCAATGCAATTTCTACCTTTGGTTAAAATATCATAAATTAATAATATAATTTAGGACTTTTCCAAATTTAAAAACAGAGACTCGAAAATAGGGAAATTTTAATGTCAGAATTTTTATAAAATAATGGAACCATACTTTGGCATGAAAATTTTATAGAAGCATTATGAGGTCAAATAATTTTGAAAAACAAAATTTGAAAAATAATAGACTTCATTTGTTCTCAAATAAAAATTGAAGCCAGAGGCTAGAAATTCAAATGGTCACTATTGAAAGAATATTAGTAATTTTTCAGTAACTCATTTTAATCTGAAAAATTTACCAGACATCAAACCCTGTCCATAGACCTTGTTCAAAAAGTTTGATAAATTTATACCATGATCTGGTAACCCAATAAAATTAGAGAGTGGGAGAAATTGACCCCAATCACCCGTTTCCTTCGATCAGTCACCAACGTGTGGGCCAACCGTTGCTGTCCCGTTCTATTGGCGCAATGTTGAAATTTCAGCCACTGACAATGGACCCAGGACCCCTCTGCTGCAGACCATCTTCTTCTTCAACCACCGTTCCTTCCACTGGCGAGTCTCCCAAAACTCAGAGCTTCACGCCGAGCTCGATCACTGCCACGAAGCCCACTCATTCCTTGCGGTCCTTGGCTATAAGCTGCACCCCAGTGTCCGCAAGGGGCCTCTCCCTCATTCCCCTCTGCCTTCCCTTGTTCTCTCCCAGCCTGCGTGCAGAACTCCCTTCCATTTTCGCCATTACCAGCAGGCTCTGAGCTTGAAGTGCGAAGCAAAATCCGAGCAATAGAGCCAACCATTTCCAAATCCGGTTGAGCTAGAGCATCACCAAGCCTCAAGCATCGAAAGCCTTCAAAAACATTCAGCCCCCTCCATGTGAAATGTCGCCGCCGCCGTGAGCCCCTTCTTCCCCAAGACCGGCCACCGTGGGCGGAGCTCCTCCGTCCGTCTCCCTCTTCGGCTAGTAGGTAAAATCAACTCCTTGTTACTCCCTGATGCTATATGTGCTACCGATTCCATCTCTAATGCCTTTGCTCGCCTTCTCCACCGTCCGCCATTGGAGCTGCCGCCCCTCCTCGGCTGCGCACCACCCTGCTGCCTCTCTGGCCGAATCGGTTCCACTCCCAGACTCGCCTCGTTGAGCTCTCCCTCCTGGTGCCGTCGCCTTCGCCAGAGGATCGCCGGAAAGCCCTCGCCGCCATGCCCTAGAAGTTCCTCTGTTTTCTGTCTCTGCGCCGTGTGGTCAGCGAGTCAGGCGCCTGAGGAAGAAGAAGAGTAGGCCAGAAGGCGTATTCTCTATTGGTAAAGCGCATTTTCTCTTTTCCAGCATTTTCCAAACCGAGCTACTTTCAATCTTTAATGTCTCATGAAATGTTAATCCAAATTCAGTGGAACAAATTTGTATATTCATTTAAAATCCAGAAGAATCTAAATATGCAAACATATTACATTTTTGAACTACAGAACAATTTATTTAAATGATCCATGATTATAGTCGCATTGTGGGCTTTAATAAAAAGTTGTGCACAATATGTTATTAGATAATAAAATAAATTCCTATCTGTTTAGAAGACTAGGATGAATTTGAATATATGAAAACATTTAATTTCTGAATCCCAGAACATTTGTGAGAAGTTAAAAATGGTATAAACTCTATTATAAGCATTTTTGTGCATATGAGAAATATGGCCTCATAAATCATAAAATAAATGCTTATGTATTACTGTACTCATAATAAGCCTAATCATGCCGAGATACTAAATACTTGAACTAAGTTTAATGTATTGCATTGCGACCATTAATAAACCGTTGTATGAACATTAGTAAGAATAGTAGCAGAATACCTCATAAAACAATGAATTGATTTATGTGCAGTTCCTGAAATCAGTAGGAGCTTGTCCATACCAAGATACTTAGGATCAAACTTAATTTGCATTCTTTTAATAGAAGAAAATGATAATTATAGTAGTAAATAAATAGATAAGCTATTGCGATTAAAGTCAAAATAATGTCGAACTAACTTTAAAATATTTCTAGGATTGCTACCTGCTAACACCTGAAAAATGAATTAAAGATCATGTATAATGTAGTTGCAAACGTAAAATGAAGTTAGCCGATTTAGCGTTCGTATCGTGATCATTTAGACTACTTCAGCAGTAGATAAAATAACTCGTCTAAACACTAAAATACGTAAAACTAGTTTAGAAACACTGTACAAAGTTCATACTACCATGATCAGTAAAAAGAATCTTATTTCATTAAGGTTTACATAATAATCTTATTAGTTCAAAAACCTTAAGTGATAATCACTTGCTTCATATCCTGCAGATTCCGATAGCGTAAACTTTACAATGCCACTTAAGCCTTTTCAACAATGAATACAATGTTGCGTCTAAATGCAAAATAGTAAAATAATAGCTCATCAACATTCTATGGTATTTATACCGTCATAGTATGTGAAAACATTTCATTTATCATCTTCTTCGCATATAAAACTTATCGTCGCAAACACCTTAAGTGACCACAATCTGCACCGAAACCATAGTGCTTAAGCATTTTCGATAGCTTGTAGGATAGCTCGTCTAAATGAGAATTTTATGAGGGATAGTGCAGAAATGATATATAGGATATGTACTACTATATTTAAGGAAAATATTTTATTTACAAGCTGTTCTTTAGTTAGTTTTCACTAGTACAATAACCTTAAGTGATAATTGTTCACTACACGTTTTCAATTTGATTCCTTGTAATGTAAACCTTAATGCCATATTAGCATTTTAAACAATGAATATAATGTATCAGCCAAAGCCTGAAATTTATGGAATTAGCCTAGGATTGTTATACAAAGTATAAATCATCTTATGATGAAGAAATAACCATATTTCATCATGTTTTGCATACAAATCCTAATAGCCAAATAACCTTAAGTGTTAAGTTTTCTGAACCTTATAATATGAATCGGTAAGAATGAAGAAATCTGTATATTAGATAATTGTATCACCAAAACCTTCTCAAATATCGTGGAAATGTTATCAGTAGTCTAAATCAATAGATCTAACTTGCGTAAAGCTAATTCTGTGCATAATGAAATCAATGAGCTTGCAACTAATGATTAATTCTATTAATCCAACCAATCTTTGCATCTGGAATTCATAAAATAAGATTAATAAATTCATAAAGAGCAATCCCTATTTCTTTATCAGAGTTTTATTTGTTCTTGCTATCTATTTCTTTCGCTCTTATTGAAGTTTAGTTTTGCCTTATTTTTCGTTGATCGACGTGTAGAACCCGACGTTGTTGTTTCCGTCGTCGTCGTCAACCGCAATCCTCGTCTTCGTCGTAAGCGTCTATTAAGCAAGGCAACCACTCCTTTGACCATATTGATCCCAGTATTTTATATTCCTTTTGTGCATCAAATTGTTTTATGCACGCGATTACTTTATGTAAATTGCTATCTTGTGGACTTGGTAGTTATACCTGTTGTCTCGTGAATCTCCTTTGATGATTATGGAAATGTGAACCTTGATAACCACAGAATAGGGCTAGACATCTCTTAATGTCATCTTGGGTATATACGATCATATTATCCTGCTTAGCCATGCTTTAGAATCAGCAATGTACATGATCAAATCAATATTTGTTTTCCTGAAAACATTGAAAAATAGCACTGTTGGTTGCGGGTACTTTTATTAAAAACCCAAAAGAAAACTATGTGTTGATGTGGGCGATTATTGGCAATAGCCGGATAAAGCATGAATTGCACGTAGTGTAGGGTGGAGTATCGCCGTGTCGGATTAAGGACCGAGCAATGGGACGCTATTGATCCAAGATTTCCGTGCAACCACAAGGGTGAGGATGGGGTAGCCATAGCTTATTAAGTTATTTAGACTTGGCTTTGTTCATTGGTAGGCGGAGCTAGCTCAAGCATTCGGTTTGGTCCGCTTGGAAGGGTTTCCACCCATGCAGCAGTGTGCATACCGCCGTGTTTAGAAACGTTGTGTTGGGTGTGTGAAAGTGGATCCACGGCTTGGGTGTGTGTTTCTAGTTCTACGGCGGGGGTTGACGTCCCGGGCTGGATCAAAGCCATGTCTAAGTAATGTAACGGTTATGTATGATCTCCTGGACGGCGCACCTAAGGAAGTGCATCGAGCAAAGGTTGATCATTCCTTGTGGGTAAAGTTGTACACCTCTGCAGAGTTTAAATCTAATTAATTAGCTACTTGCATGATCATGGGCACTTGGTGATGTCATTCCAATGTTAGATGTTTTATTATTTTCAAAAGGGCTTGGTATCATTTGTTTTGCAACTGTGCTTTATGTCGAAGGGCTGGCATTGATGGATTTCAGGAATTTGAATGTTTCGCCGCTCACGTCATGGAGGACTGTGAGTGTTATTATACTTTACTTATTTGCTATCAATTGATCTTGCTCTTATAAATTCCGTTTGCAAATAACTTGATTTACAAATTCAAATTCGCTTTATGCAAATTAACCGTAGTAGCCTCCTTTGAAATGGCTCGCATGTATTATAGGTTTTGCTCAAGTCTTGCGAGTATGAAAGTACTCACCCTGCTTAATTATTATTTAGGTGGTTGAGTTGGCGAGGCTTGAGTCTCTTTTAAATCATGAGTTTGGATTTTCTTGGCGTGTTCTATCTGGAGTTTATGCAGTCAGTTACTGCAGATTGGATGGGTACACTACAAGGCTTCGCTTCTTTTCTTGCTAGATTCTCGAGTTGTAATATTTATTTGTATATTCATTTCCGCTTAATTATTATAATGTATGGTTGTGATTTCCAATTGTTGTAAACATGTGAGTGCTAGCTACTGATCCAGGGAATAGCACAATAATCACATGGAGGTTCCTGTTCTTCAGAATGGGATCTCACAGGTGGAGAAAGCCATCAAGGAGGTGGATGGGAGTCCAGAGACGAAGACGATGACGCGTGAGGCCCCTACCTGGCGCGCCAACTGTTAGTGTTTCGATCAACCGTCAAGTAAATTTGTAAGTATAGGGGCCGCGCGTTCCCTCTCCCTGAATGGTTAGACTAAGAGAGTCGCGGATTTATACTGGTTCGGGCCGAATGTCCCTACGTCCAGTTCGTGGCGGTGGTTCTTATTGCTCAGGGCGCGATGAACAACAAGGGATTACAAGCGAAGGCTAAGGACAGGCCCTTAGCGATCGTTCGAGCGAAAGTGCTCGGGTGTATTTGTGGGTAATGGTCGAACGGATGCTTGCGCGCTCTCCCCTTTCTGAGGGCCCTGCCTCCCCTTATATAGGCGGAGGGGGCAGGTTACACGGGAGAATTGGAGAAAAAGGTAGGGGTATGCTATGCTCGGGAGTCCCGGCCCTCGATCTTGATGACTGACAGGCTCCTGTTCATCCTATGCTGGGTTGGTAGACACAACGGACAGTGCTCTGTTGGGAAGACGCGCACCTGCCCTCTGTGCGCCTGTTAAACAGGGACGGTGCGAGGGGATAGGTACTTGACTCAGGCGGCTCCCTGACCGCCTCGGGAAGGGACCACCCGCCCCCGCACGGCCGTCGTGTCCGTGGGGCGGGTGGCTAACTCGTCTCCGACCATCGACGTGGCGGAGGTCGCGGTGTTGAGGCTCCTCGGGGCCCCGGCATAAGACCAAGTCAGAGCCTTCGGTGGCGTCGGACCCGGGTCTGGGTCGGGGCCTGCGGGGGCGCCCGACCCGAGGTCAGGTCGGAGCTCCTTCGGTGCGTCGGGTCCGGGTCCGGGTCGGAGCCTGCAGAGGCGTCGGACCCGGGTCTGGGTCGGGACCTACGGGGGCACTCGACCCGAGGTCAGGTCGGAGCTCCTTCGGTGGGCTCAATCGAGGTTGTGGATCCTTCGTGGCCCCTGGGCCGGAAGCTAGGCCCCAGATGGCTCGTTCGGTGTTCCAGCCAATATTTAGGGATAATCCCATCTGTGAGGGACAGAGACTTTGGTGATATCTCCTCCAACATTCTGCAACGCTGCCGGTCTTGCCGCTATGTCCTGTATGACCGAAGAATATACGATCTTGAAATAGATGTATACCTTGCTGTGGGGTACCCCCTGGTATGAGTATTCATCACTACTCATGAAAAACCAAGCGTAGCCATGAGTTCTTGATGAGTTTATCACTTTCATCTCGCAACAAAGCCCCTAGCCGACTGTGTCTATACCTTGGCCATCCTCGTCGCTTCCATTTTTCCCTACCACAGCCGTCTCCCCCATTAAGCCGCTCGGAACATTGTCACCATCCCTAGCTCTAGTGTGTGCTCTCCACCGAGCACTACTGAGGCCACACCCTTCCCGGTGAGCTTTTCCTCAACATTTGTGTCACCTTGAGCCATTTTGTCTCCTCTTGAAAACCCCTCCGTGCAGTGTAGTGTCAAGGTGGCAATGTCTTCCTTAGCTCCAACCCCTCTATTGCAGCCATGTAGCTTCTTCGTTGGTCAGTCCCATACCACTCCATGTTCATTTCCACCATCTCTGAGCTCTCCTAAACCCGTTGACGTGCTCCTTTGCAGCCATCTCCCACCGTGGTTGGCTGGCACTATTGACCCCCCTCACCACCATCGCCATTGCCGATCTCCTCTCTTTGGTGAGCCCTCGCCTTAAACATGATTCTTTAGAGTACTCCATGATCCACTGAACCTCACCATGTGCTCCATTGCATCAATGTCCCTATTTGTTTGGTTGTTACCATTCGACCCTGTCACGTCGCCACTGTTCTCCCACGATCCATCGCTTGAGACCTCCTCCACCATAATCAAACTCTCCTTCATGATCATGGTGAGCCCCTAGTGCTAGCACACCCCTCAATTTGGCCCTTACCTTACCAATAGTTTTCTTAGCTATCATCGTAGCCCTGTTTTGCGCCTCCATGGTTGCATGCGCCTCCATGGTTGCATGTCACCGGCGAGACCCTAGGAGACCATTGGTCCCCACGCCAACCGTTGTAACATCACCTAGGTGTCATTTGCTTGCATCATCGCGTTGATGACCTGGTTAGCTTGTGACATTCTCTTTCGTCCAATTTGTTATTGACCCGAGACTCTTTGTTACTTATCGCCTTCACGCCATTGCCTTTGTCTGTCTCTCCAACCATTGATGACACCCATAGCTTTGTCATGATGCCCTTGTTCAATTTTTGGGCTTATCCATGCTTTTGGACCACCCCATCGCTGTTGGTGAGCTCAAAAGCAAGCTCGATCAGCCATGCTCTACTCCACCTAGCGTCCTCTCTGATCCATCTCTCTGACAAGTGGGCCCCAATGTTTAATGCTAATGACACTAATTAGGATTAATTTAGTTTAATTAATTCCATTTAAAATATATGAGTCTATGAAATATGGGCCCTGTTAGGATAAATAAGTAGTTTTATATTTTAAATCGGTATTTAGTTATGTGTCATTAGCAGCTTGACCTCATATGTTAGTTTCAAAATTTGGAAAAGGGAGAAGACATCTTCAATTTTTTAGAAATATGCATTTTCCATTTGAAAAATTATTTGGCTGATTACGCCATTGACATTACCTGTCGACACAGTATTTTCTTTCACTTTTTTTAGGTTCCCTCCCGCCAAAACTTTGATCACTTATAACTTTTGCATACGGACTCCAAATTGAGTGAAACCAATTTCTATTTTTTTTATAAAATATGAACTTTCATAATATGTAAAAATATTTTGATTTTTCCTATGTTTGAATTTATTTGTGTTATTTGGCTTTATACAATAGATTTCGACATCGCAGGAATGCTTCGACATTGATCCAGAGCAAGAGACAAGTATTCAACACAAGGAAAGTACCCCCTTTGACTATGTTGATCCCATAATTCAATGTTATGTATTTGGTTTGCTCAAACTATTATGCATGCATCTATTTTCAGTAAAATTTCTATGTTGGTTATATCCACAACTTGTATGATTAATTGTGGAATTTTATATTAAGTATAAGATATAGTTGCTTAGCCATACCTAATTTATCGGTATGTGAGATGATAGAACAAATACTCTTTCAAAACATGTGAATGGTTATGTTGGTGGACTTGTGTGGTCACCCTTTAAATTTTACTAGAAAACAAAATGGAAAAACTATGGTTTTGACTCAGGCAAGATATACACATATCTTATGCTGCGACAGAGGGAACTTGCAGGTAGTGGTAGGCTACTAAAGACTCTCGCTCGAGTCAGATGAGGACCATGAACTTATGTGTTGCTGATCTAAGCCTTTTTGTACAACCACAAGTGTCTTTATAAGAAGACCCTAGCGTACTAAATTGTTTAGACCTAGTCATGTACTTGTGGTAGATGAGAGTTGTGTGAGCGCCTCACATCAGGATAGAGCGTGGGCTCGAGGGGGTTCCCGTGTAGTGACCCCCATTTTTACATAAATGCAAAAATGGAAATCTCATGTGCATACAGTGCTAGTCCCATGATCAGTAGCTAGCACGCACATTTACAACAATTGATATCACATCCATACTCTTTATTGCAAGTAATAAAGGTAATTTACATAATAAAGTCTTACAATTCAGAGAAATGCAGCGGAAAGAATAAAAGTCTTGTAGTATGCCCGTACAATCCCTCAGGCAACTGACAAGGTATAATCCCTAAAAGATCTCATTAACATTCCCGAATCCTGCGTCAAGTAATTTCATCGAGCTATTCTAATTCTTCACCCTAAAAACAACATGTAAGCAAGAGTGAGTACTTTCGTACTCAGCAAGACTTTAGCGAATCCTATTATATATGCAGGCCATTCAAAGGAAAGGCTTTCATGGTTAATTTGCATAAAGCTGGGTTGCAAAAGAATTTACTGAATTGTAGAACATAAACGGAATTTAAGTAAAAGCAGTTAATATATAAGTATGAAACAATAAATTTCACAAACCTCAGTTTTTTCGATCATCTTCATGAATCAATCATTGATATCACATATTAACCCGGAATAATTCATCTCCATGAATCAATCATTGACATCACGTCAATCCGAAATAATTCTTTTCCAATAAGGATATCCAATCCAAATCACGATGCTAGACAGCATATATCAACATCCACATTTTGTAAAATAAAATGCTAACTAATGCAGGAGCACCAAGTGTCCCATGACCGCGGGAACGGCTTTTCGAAAAGATTTATACTCTGCAGAGGTGTACAGCTTTACCCACAAGACGTGACTTAACTCTTTGTGCAATCGATATTAGCACACTTCCTTTGGTGTGCCGCAGAGAGTCATGACATAACCGTTCGATTACTTAACCCTAACTTTGCACCAGCACGGGACGAAAACCCATACCCTGGAAGAAGAACTCAGTGCATAGAAATGATGGAACTTCCCCAGAAATACGGCGTACACCGTTGTATCAGCAAACGTGACTCCGAACACCTCGGTGTGGGCGCCCCTCCGAGCAATCCATTAAGAACAGCCCGTACTACTCCGGCCTACCAATGTGCAAAGCTAGTTTTAAGTAATTTAATTAGTTAAGACTGCCCCATAACAGCACTTGTGGTTGTACGAAAAGACTTGGATATAGCGTACAATTAGTTCGGTCCTTAATCCGACACAGGCAATACTTCACCCTACACTACGTGCAATTTCTTCTGCACACCTGGCTATTGCCAATAATTGCCTGCACCAATATTATTATTTTGTTTTCATTTTTAACCAAAATAACCAAAATCATCATCATGTCTCAACATGTCTAAGAATCACTATCATGCCTCAGCATATCCAAATATTATTTGATCAATGTCCCAAATCATATCCAAGTATCATTTGATCAATGTCTCCATTTGATGTATACTATGACTAAAGCATGCCTAAGCAAGATTATTAAACATCATGTATACCCATAATGACATTATATATTGTCTAACCATAATTCTAAGGTATCAAGGTTCACAAATTCATTCATATCAAGGAGGTTTCAGGAATCAACAGGTATAACTACCATTACCCACAAAGTAGCAGCATTTAATGAATATACACATGCAATAAAACATTTAATGAAAACATTTATAAAATTGGGATCAACATGGTCAAAGGGGGTGCTTGCCTTGCTTACGACGAAGTCGAGGTTGTAGTTGACGATGGAATCAATAACGTCGGGTTCTACACGTCAATCAACGGAAATATAGCAAATAACATTTTCAATAAGGGCAAAAAGAAAGTAGATAGTAAGAACGAATAAAACTTCTCACAAGAAACAGGGATTGCTCTTTATGAATTTATAAATTTTATTTTACGAATTCAAGATGCAAAGATTGGTTAAGATTAAATAGATATGATCATTTCAGGCTTAAGGTGAATTCTTACTTTTAATTAGGATTCAGATTCAAAGCAATATTTAATTAGTATTTTAGTTATAAAAGGCTAATCTATTGTTTTAGGCTACTAACATTATTTACATGATAATTGAGAAGGTTCTGGTGATACAAAGGTTACAATTAATGATTCCTTACTTGTAACTAATGTTCATTCGTTTATATTCTGAATTACAGGAATATGAATACTTAGGGTTGTTAGGCTAACAAGATTAATATGCAGATTATGGCGAATTGAGATTATCTTTTCATAATTGAAAAGTCTATATGTTGGACTGTACTACTAAGCTAATTTCATGATTTTTAGGGTTTGAACAAGATATTGTATTCATCGCTGAAAAGGCTAATGTGATCTTATATAGTTTGCATTATTCGAGTTTGGCCGAGTGAAGTTTTACGATTAACGACTAAGGGTTTTGAGCTAATGAAATCAATATGCAAACCTTAATTGAATAAGAATCTTTCTAAAGAACATGGTAGTATGAACTTTGTAGTGTGTTTCTGAACTAGTTTTACTAACTTTAGCATTTAGACGAGTTATTTTATTAATTGATGAAATAGTCTAAATGATCAAAATGTTAACCTTAAATCGGCCAAGTTTCATTTTAAGTTTGCGACTACATCTTACTAGATAATTGAACCATATTTTAGACATTAGGTAGGGATGGCTTTATAAGTGTTTTAGAACTAGTTTCACAATATTTTACTTATATCCGAGTTGTTGTTCATATGATTAATCATTAAGACCTAGCATGAACTTAGTTCAAATATACACAATTATATGTTATTTTTGCATAACTAGGGACTTTATGATTTTACTATTATTTATGAATTGATTCTACCATTATTTGATCTCATGAGTTCAAGTTAATAATTATTTTAACTTTTATGTGTTTTGAAAGACAATATATTCTCAAATCTAATTCAATTCAGATTCAACTTTAAATGTTTTTACATATCTAAGTTCATTACTGATTTTTAGAGCTTACAGAACTGGTTTTACATGATTTACATGTTGATTGCAAAAGATATTCATATTTGAATACTTAACACATTGAAAGCAATCTATTTTAGAAAATGATTCAAGCTAAGTTAGAATCTAAATATTTTTATATATTTGGGTTCCTGAGGATTTAGGGTTTCCATAAAAATTAGTATTATTCAACTTTGAACTTGTTTACATAAACTTTGTAATGAGCATACTTGATTCATTTATTGAATTTAACTTTTATAATTGCAACAGAGTTTATTCTTTAAATATTTTTGAATATTCAGAATCCTTACATATTTATATGAACATATAAATTTATTTCATGATTTAAAGAATTACAAATGGTATATTTGTAATAGCAACATATTAGTGCTTGTTTGTATTCTTGAATTCAAATAACATCAAATGAGTTTGATAATTAGATATTTTTGCATAAATAGGTTTCTCATGGGCTCAGAGGCATGTGTAAATTATTTCATAATTTTAGGATTTATGATGCACATACTTTATTAACTGATCATATTAAAGTTTATTCAAAATTAAATTACAAATAAATCAAACCAATTATGAACATTAAATATTTTTACATATTCTGAATTTCCATGAATTTAGATGAATTTACAAATTTATTTCACTTTGTTTTGACTGATGATTCAAAAGTTATAAATAAATGAATATATTCGGGTTGATAAATGCTGGAAAATAAGGAAATTGCCAAAAATAGAAAGTACGTTTTCTCACCGGGAGTACGCTTTCCGTTTTTGGCTAAAATTTGGAGTTGGACTGGCGACGACGAATGGGCCCACGGCGTCGATGGGTTGAGGAATGGGCTGATCTTTGGGTCCCGGCCTTAACGACTCGGCGACGCTTAGCGATCGACGGGGTCCGCCTTCGGCGACCCCAGAGCGAGGGCGTGGTGGCGGCGCACGGCCATGGCAACAACCGAACGGAGAATCGGTGGCACGGTAATGATCAGCAGATCATGGCGCACACGTGGGTGGTCTCAATTGCTACCGGAGATGGCCGGAAGGTAGTCGCCACCGGTGAGGGGCGGCGGACGCCATGGCCGAATGGTGAAAGAGCTCGAGCACGGGTTCCCTCTGCGAATTCGCACCGGTGTGAGCATCAGTGAGAAGAATGGACTTGGTTTTTGGGTTTTATTCAAAGAACTTACATGCGGGGATGAGCTACCACCGTGCACGGTCATGGCGGAAAGAGAAGCTCGGTTGCGCGGCTCACCGGAGAAGGAGAGGTGGAATTGACGGTGGGGTAAGGTTCTAGAGCTTATGAGGACGCTTCGGTGTTGATGCTTCGAACTGATTTGGTGTGTAGTGGTGCGCGCATGGATTCTTCTCTTTTCGGCTTTAGTGGCTTCGGGGAAGAAGAACAGTGCTTGCTCGCACGGGAGAGGTTCAGAGGTGTGATGGCAGTGGTTGTAATGGTCTCTGGAGAAGGATTGCATTGGGTTTTATAGCCGAAAGGAGGCAGTTTAGTTTTGGCTTGGTTCGGGAGAGAGGCGGTCCTGGCGATATTTGTCGTGGCAGCGAAAATACATGAAGACCTTTGCCGTGGCAGACTCTGGGCAGGAGTGGTTGAGCTAGCTTCGCAAGTGGCTGCCGAAATTGTGCCGAGGCAAGGAAATTGTGAGGGTAATCTCGCCATGGCAGCAAAATTGACGGAGACGACAGAGCGGGCGAAGCTTCGCGGAGAATTCAGCGCAGAAGCGGGCGAGCAGCCGAGGCAAGCAGCTGCGTGGCAAGGGTGGCGGTCTTTGTGGCGTCTTGGGTTGCGAAGTTGCGCGGAAGGCGACAAGAGGGAAGGCGGTCCGGCTCGATCTTTGTGGGCATGCTGTTGGTGAAGGAGGTGGGCGAGGGGAGAAGAAGGATCGACAGTGGGCCATGGGGCCACATGACAGAGAGAGGAGAAGGAAGAGCTGGACTGGCTGCGCTTGGATGGATGACACACGGCAGATCCGACGGTCACGGTGAAAAGGGCGGTTCAAGGTATACTGAGGTCAACTTGTCACATGAGTTAAAGCATTCAAACCGACTCAGGTTTTCATAATAATTTTTTAGAGGTTGGTCAGGTGAAGATAAGGGTCCATGTGAATTTTCATATAAAAATTCGTTGTATGTATTTTATTAAAATTCTGACAATGAATAATGCACAGAATTTCCAATTCTGTTTTTGTGTTACTAAAGTATCCAAATTAATTTATTTATTTTAAAATTTGTTTTTCAAATAATGTTGAGATAATAATGCTTCTTTAAAATTTTCAGAATTTTATCTTTGATAATTAAATTATAAAAATTCTTACATTGCTATTTACAGAGTTATTTGTTTTCTGTTTTTGAATTTCTAAAAGATTCAAATTTAAGTTTTTATTTATTATATTTTTACCAGAGGTAGGTATGGGTCTTAGGTCGGCATATTAAAAATATCAACTTGAGAAAAGGTCTGGATACTGCTGCAAAAATCTGGCATGGCTTCAATTCAGATTTCTTGTCTCATAATTATCACATGTTTCCTTTTTATTTTAATTATCCAGATTATCTCAATCATCATGATTTAGTTCTGGATATATTTTGAGAACTCTTAAATTTTAATATTATTTTTGTTAATGTTTTACTTTTACTTTCTTGCATTTACTATTTTACCATTTCATTGTATTTAGCTTTTCTTTTAAAATTAAAAGCTCAAGGAATTCCAAGAATGCAAGAAAATTCAAAAGGATGGAAATTCAAATCGAGATTATATTTCAAACTCATTTTGATATTTTATTTGTCTTGATAATAATGATTTTAAGTTTCGATCTTCCTTTTCATTAAGTTTGAAATGGAAGAAATGAGATAAAAATATTATTTGAAATCAAAAACTTGATTTCAATTAGACTTTTAGTTCATTTCCATTTTCAAATATTAATCTGTTACTTTTCTTTATTTTTAAATATAGAGGGCTGTTACATCCCGTCATAGTTGTGTATAGAGCCAAAACCTTCGACACAACAGTGGGTTCTTCTGGGTCAATAGGTCAAACACTTGAGGGCAAAAATCTATCAAACAGGACATGGTTAGGGTCGAGCAATGTGAAGGTCTTGTCATGATCCCTTAGTCGCATGCTAAAGGAACCATGTTATGGCCGACATTAAAAGATGATCATGTCTTGTGGTTAAAGCAGTACAACCTCTGCAGATTGTAAAATCTATTTGAATAGCGGTGTCCCCAGTTATGTGCAAAGCTTAGTAGTTTTGCTAAGGCTAGCCTTATGTTTTCAAAACTTGGTTCAGTAAAGAAGGTATCCACTTTTGTTCCTTGGTCACAAGCATGTGAATGTTGTTGCTCATGGCTATAGAGAGCTATTGTGTTAATGCATATATAGTTGTTACTTTATGCATATATCAAAGGGGGCATATCCAGTGCAATCATGACTTTGGTGTAATCACCGTGCAATTCAACTAAGAAAAGTTTCAAAAAATTCTGAAAAAAATCATGGATGTACATCTCATCTTACCCCATCCACATATAAAATTGCATGATCAAATTCGTCCTATGCTAGAAGTTACAAAAAAGACAGATTTGGGTGCATTTGAACTATTCAAGTTTGTTAGAAATTTATCTTTTTTATTACTCTTAACATAGGACGAATTTGATCATGAAATTTTATATGTAGATGGGGTAAGATGATGAGATGTACATCCATGATTTTTTTCAGAATTTTTTGAAACTTTTCTTAGTTGGATTGCACGGTGATTACACCAAAGTCATGATTGCACTGGATATGCCCTCTATATCAAAATATCGACTGCTTTTACAACTCCCGATTACTATCTATTATACTCCTATTACAAATGAAATCTCACCTTGTGCAAAATGGAAAACTTGGTAGGACAACCATCTCTTTTGATATAGTCTTGCATACTATATAACCTTTGCTTAAAAGTCTTGCAAAGTACGATTTTCACTCACTGTTCCTTGTTGAACATTATCAGAGCAAAAGGAAGGAGACTCCCTTGAACATTATTATCTTTGCAACGAATTTTGTGAGGACAAAATTGGTTACTAAGATTTAATCCTAGTCAGTTGTCTATGGTGGGCTAAGGCATGCTTGCTAGATTTTTTTCCTCATTTACCATTTTTCCACTGCTATTTAATTATCATACGAATTATTTGGCCTATCGGCCTTTTTGTTAAAAGCATAGCTTTGTGAGCTTATGTTTGCATGTTTATTACTATTACGCTACTCTAATTATCTGTACGTGTATGGATGTGGTATGACAATGTGGATTTTGTATACTAGCCACTGATCATGGGATAAGTACTGTATATACATAAGAATCGGAATAGCAGATTCCGGGTCTTGACAGTGAGGAATCTCATCAAGAACACTCAAGGTGCGCTCATGTCCAACATGCTGCAACACATGTTAAGCTCCAACGTCGATAGTACCAAAGCATCTGGACGTCAGGCAGATCTATGGATATATCGATGGAGCTTTGGTTGGTACATTAGACAATACACCACATAGCAATGCCAATGCTTTTGTTCCAGCTCCATCAGCACCATATGCCGAAGAAGCCAAGTTGCCTTGTCAAGATTACTCGTCGTGTTTGGCTCCTCAGCTAACACCGCCGAGATCGCATGGACCCAGACTTAGGGGAAGGTCATTACTGATGATCATCCCATGCCAGGGCAGCAACAGCCATTCAATTAGCGACAACCCTACCAACAATGATAGTTTGTAGTTGATAATCAGTGTGAAGATCACGACCTAGAGCAACTTTATCATCAACAAGTGCGACAACATCAAATTTATCTACCACCAAATCAAAATTTGAGGGTTGATCAACTCATTGACCCTGTTGGGGAGAGATTTGGCTTAGCACCTAGAGGGCGAACATGCACCAATCTACCCTAAGTTATATCTTGATTACATTGACACTATCATGTTTTTGCATGGCTTTAAAGTTCCTGATTTTACTAAGTTTACGGGGATTCTAAATCAACTCGGGAGAATATTGGCCAGTTTATGGCATAGTGTGGAGAATACAGCAAGTATGACGATTTGAGGATCATCCAAGTCACTCTTTGTAGCACCCTAGCACATCCAATAGCCCTGAATGTCAACACCACCTATTTTCTATCTAAATTTGAACCAGTTCACTAACAATTTCAATAACAATTTCCAAGCAATAACCTCCCAAAATAAAATACAATGTTAAACATGAATCGAATAACAATGAGTAGGATGAAACTTGCACAATAATAAACTTGGAACCTCATGCCCAAGAATGCTCAAGACCACACGCCCGATAATGTTTAGAATCATGCATCTGGGAATAATCTTACCTTTGTCGATGATGACCAATGAGTAAATAATATTCAAGATAAATCAAGTCATTTAAACATGTACACTTATATATATACACATAGACATATATGTGTGTATATATATACACATATATAGATATGTATACATGTATATGCATATGGCTATATACATATGTGTATATGTATATGTATATGTATATGTATATGTATATGTATATGTATATGTATATGTATGTGTGTATATACATGTTGGTATGTATATGTGTATATATGTATATGTATGTATATATATGTATATGTGTGTGTGTACATATATGTGTGTAGGTTCCACACAACTATTATTATGCTATAAATATTTATTGACTAGTTCTAAATATATGAGTTAAGTCTGTAAGGTTGAACAAAGATATCTAGAAGTGTCCGGCAAAACTGTGAAGCAAGTGAAGTGTATGTGCTACTCACATCCTATGCATGACGTCCTCATCAGTCACCTAAAACAACAAATAAGCAAGGGTGAGTTCACAACTCAGCAAGTACAAAATAAAATAATAAACATTGACAAAACAATAATCATCAACTCATTGTCAACTATGGCACTCATTAATGCAATGCGAAAACTCATGCACATGTCTCATGACTTTAGCATATACCGGTATAGCAGACTACAATACCCGTCGATGTGCACCAAAGTCCCCACACATTGTCTTCCTCAACACACTCCTCAAACTCCACATGACACATCTCCTGCGATCCTCGGCACTCCCTGCACAATGTGATGCGATCAGATCTCCAAAACGATGCATGAATTGACGAGAAATGCAAAAATACAATGATATAAGGTCGCGGGCATGGCCTAGGCATGCTCTGGCACAGCGGCAGTGGCGGCTCATCTCTAGATGACGACATCGGTAGGGGGCGCGCTAAAGGATAGCGGCGGCGGCTGCTATAATGGGTGGGCAGTGCTAGGATTAGGGCTGGACTGCTGGAGTGAGGTGGCCCTGTGCTCCCCTTTCTATGGCCGGCGTAGCCAAGTCCGGCTCAAGCAAGACATGTATGCTGAGACCAACTTAGCAACGCCGACCCGGCCCAAACCCCATTTTTTAACGGAATATTACAATCTTCTCCTGGAAAGATGTTAATTTTGATCTTATTCAAAAGAAAAAGACGTTATTTTGATGGGTGTAGCAAATATGAATTTATAAACAATATCTTTAGATGAGAGTTCGGATAGTTGTTCTCATGTGCAAATGATTTCCACAAAATGCTTCTTATCTTTCCTTTGTTGTTTGATGTCACCCAGATGCAGCCTACAACCAGCTATTCCGCCTCCTCATCTTCGCTAACTGCTCCTCCACCTAGCCCAGTCACTGAGTTCCAGCGGAGCAGGGGTCGCCGGGGAAGAATGATGGTTGAGGGCAGCCATGACAGAGCAAGAGAGGAGCTGATCGAGGAGCAATAAATCCTCGAGAAAATATACGTACACAATGGCATATGACCAATTACGGTATGAATAGTGACATTTTATATAGTGCCAAACTAAGCAGTGGCATATGATCAACTTTCTCCTACGGAGTGAAAAATGGGAGTTCAATAGTTCAAACGCTGTCGGCTGGCACGGAAGCCCCACCGCGTACATGACCCGTTGCACGCTTTCCTTCCTTTACTAGACAGGCTTTTCATATTCTTGTATGAATCTGAACCGATAATCCAATAAAATGGACGGCACTAGTAACTTGAGCAGCACAACAGCTGGGCGTTTCGACTTTCAACGAAAAAACACAATACCTAGTAACCAGCCCACGGCACCTCGCGCATGGGTGCTATGCTAATCTTTTTCTGAATGCGTACCATTCTATATTTAAATTCTTGTTCATGTCATTCTACAATTTTTAAGATGATTTTTTATAATTTTTTCTTTTATATTTCTACCCTTTAGATATTTCCAATATCATTTACTATCATACACTAAAGTATATAATAAAGACACACCATGTTAATATATACGGAATTGCTAGGAGTCGGACGTCCGATTTTTCCGGATGCTGCAACATTTTTTTCTACTCGTGAAATATTTTTTTCCTATGCGTGAAACATTTTCCTTCAATAACAGTAGAAATATCGATCCGGATCGCTGCAACATTTTTTCCTACGTGTGAAACATTCTTTCCTACGCGTGAAACATTTTTCTTCAATAATAGTAGAAATGCGTGCGTGAAAAAAATTCCAGACGTTGGAAAAAAATGTTGCAACGAGCGTCCGACGAAACATACTGAGATCGAATGTCCAGGTGCTAGTTCTCGCCTAATATATAATAAAGATGTGCAATACAGTTTTTTAAATATATGTCTTGGTGGAAGAGTAATATCATGACTCTTAATATGAAGGATCATTTGCTTATGTGGAGTGATGGTGGGATTAGTCCTATATTACTTGTCTAATGTGAGTTGTAGCAGTATATAATGCATATCAGATTTAAAAATAGCACTTTTAAGATAATCCTTTTACATGAAGCAAGAATAAAGGTGTAAGCGGAGTGCTATTTTGTAACATCCAAAAATTGACTAAATTGGAATAAAAAAGTTGCCATTTTGTTTTTCTGAGGTTTTTATGAATTTTTAGAATGTTCATGTATTTTCTAGAATTTTGGCATTTAAAGAAAAATACTTTTTCAATAACCTATTGTTGATTCTAATTTTAAACTTCAAATTCAAATCATAAAAAGTTTGAACATATTTTATTTAATTCCCAAATAATCCAAAGGCCCTCTGCAAACAATTTCATGAATTTTGGAATTTAATTGATGCTTTTGAAAAATCATATACTAGATATTGCATTAAAACATAAACACTAAAAGAAGTTTTAAGAAAAACTTGGGATTGGTTATGGTCTGAAAGTTTTACAAAAACACTAGTACTACCCCAGGATCATCTGTAAAATGTTACATTTTTTTTTACAAGTTGATATAAGAAATATAAGTAAATAAGGAATACATAACAAATATCATCATTTCCAATTATGAAAAATACAAGGTTGCTCCCTTTGCTTTGCAAAATGAGCCATTTTCATCAAATTTTCGATGAAACATTCAGAAGTTCGGTGCTCTTTATCATGACATCAGGTTGCAAAAGCCTCAACATTTCAGTTGTCAGGTTTTCTAAAAAGACATCAGTTCTCAGATCTTAAGGAAGCAACCCACATTCGGATCTTCACTTGCACCTTAAACTCACCACTACAAGTTCACAGGAACAAAGCAGCACCTGAAAACAATGGATGTATATACTCACTACAACACGTCGGGCTTCCGATGGCGCCTATAAATGCCTTTAAAACCTTATAAATGCCTTAAAAAGATTTTAGATGGCGTCAAAAAAAGTAATTGGCGGCGCTTAATTATCCACGGCGTTTATAAGTGCCGTGGAAGACTCTAACCCGGCGTTTATAAGTGCCGGGGTTCTCTCTATTTATGGCATTTACAAGCGCCGGGGTTTTATCTAGCATGACGCTTATAAGCGCCGGGGATCCCTCTATTCGTGGCATTTAAAATCACAGGTGCACAATGACTTCCCAGGAGGTTACCCATCCTATTACTACTCTTGTCCAAGCACGCTTAACTTCAGAGTTTTTATAAGATCTAGTACTTAAATGGTGGTATGATCACATCTGATATATAATGCGTCCCTCCTCCCCTTAACCCTGTTAAACACCCGAACACTGATTTTCAATTATTTCAAATTAGCAAACTATTGAGGTAATTAGCAAAATCATCATACAATAAGATCTCCAATTATATTCTTTTGGGCACCATTTCTAGTTTGCAAATACAAAATCCGAGCATATTTCTTAAAATAGACATAACTTTTGACTCGTACCTCCAATCGGGGCGTTCTTTGGCTCATTGGAAAGATAACGAAAAGTAGCATCTGAAATTGATAAGTGTCACAAAAATTCCCTGACATTTATAAGCGTCGTGGTATACTCTAACCCGGCGTTTATAAACGCCGGTATAGAGTGGAATTCCCTGGCATTTATAAGCGTCGTGGTAGACTCTCCGGCGTTTATAAACGCCGGTATAGAGTGGAATTCCCTGGCATTTATAAGCGTCATGGTAGACTCTAACCCGGCGTTTATAAACGCCGGTATAGAGTGGAATTCCCTGGCATTTATAAGCGCCGTGGTAGACTCTAACCCGGCGTTTATAAACTATAACACCCCGAGCCCATACGGCGCCACGGATGCTACCAACCCCCTAAACTATTAAGACCGGCTTAGAAACTAAGCCACCGAAATTTACAAAATTTCGGCATGACCTCTCTAGAACAGAGGATATTCACTCAGCAGACAAACAAATAGCAGTAGTTAATATCATTCTAGTAGGTCCTTAGTTAAGCAATCACACACCCAACAGAATTTAAGAAACTCCAACACAACGAACCACATATTACAACCTCATTAATTACATCCAGAATTTTTTTGAATTTATTAAATAAATTGTTGAAGACCGAAGTCGTGCACGTGATACTACTCCCAACCAGACGAGCCAACTTCAAGGTACCTAAAAAATAGAAAACAAACAAGCGTGAGTCCAAGACTCAGCAAAGTGCAACAAGTAGACAAAGTAAGAAATTAAACTAAAATACAGCTACTTCAAAGCATAGAGTAACAGTTTCTTTAATTGGCATTCGTAAATAAATGAAGGCAGTTGAATTCATAAAAGATCCAAAACATAAGAGAACGATTACTCCATCATTTACCATAATCATTACTTAACCGAAAACATCCAGAAGCGATGAATTGACTCCACTTATCAGAACCAACTCGAAAACGTAACAAAACTTACCTCTGCCTAAATAAACATTTCTGGATGAGTCCACGCCTCAATCCTCAATCTGTTCTTCCCATTCCTAACAATCCCATTTATCCGTTGCAATCACACAATGCAATGGAATGCACTTATGCTTTCATGCTCAAGTGCACAAAACATACAAAAGAAGAAACTCATATCCATACATCACAATCAACTCGTTAAACATGATTCATCATCGTAAATGCAATACAGATGTAAATATGCCATACAATAGCATAATATCATATCCATACATCTCAATCAACTCATTAAACATGATTCATCATCGTAAATGCAATACAAATGCAAATAGGCCATACAAAAGCAGAACATCATAACCATACATCACATTCAGCGCATAAAACCTGATCCATCATAGTCAATGCAATGCAAATGCACAATTTCCATGCATATGATGCATCATGCATGCTCATCTCCTCTTTTAGCACATACCGGTATGGCCGAGTGCACACCCGTCGGTGTGCACCCTCTTCCACCCCTTCCACCCCGTGGTGGAGGGTGCCTACTATTACTGACTCGCTCCCGTACAACACGTATACGGGACTACGAGGTAGGACTTTCGTACTCACTACATGTGAGCACAGAGGCCCGCATCAGAATGGGTCGCCTCTTCCATCATGAATGCACAAATGCAATTAACATAAACAAATTTGCAATCTACATTCAGTTCTCACATTTGCATAGCCATAGCCAAATACATAAACATCAGCCACTTCTCACATCCATAAATTACCATTCTCAACATTCGAATCACCTTCTCAACACTCGTATCCATAGTCTCAACAAATCTTATCAACATGGTCAATCTGTCATTAACACTCGCACCAAAGACATAATCAATTTTCAAGATAGCAAATCAACTTTTCCTATTAATCCAACCTCACAACTTTATTATTCACATTCACCTCTCATAGTAGTAAGCAATCTTATGAACGTATGATATAGCAATATATCCATTTGGCGATTGTACGGAGTCCAACAAACAACCCACAAAGCATTCACTCCAAAGATACACTTTTCATAAACAAATATATGAAAAAGGCCATTCTCAACTTTCATATCCATAAGGTCACATATATGAGCAACACTCACATAACCGCCACAATCGCATATCATGACCACAATTCGAGCTATTTTCATAACGCAAATCTTATATCTTTTATGTTCCCATTAGCCTAAACATACTAGGGAGCATCATCAAGGCAAATATAAAATGTAACCCATGGCATATTGACAAGGCATATGATTCGTCAATCAACACACATAACAAACAAACAAACATTGATGCACTTCATATAATCTAGGTTTGAACGATAGCATAACCAATTAACCATTCTCATTCATCACATCGCAAGCAAAATCAAACATGAAAATATTAAAATAACACATGGATAATTATATGCTTGCAAAACCAAATGGCCACCTAAGCCACAATCGAATACAATGCACTTGCTTTCAACTTCTCGAGACGGTGTGGCGAGACGAGGTTGCCACACCCGGTCACACCACCGCACATGGATATAACCCACTCAAAACACACCCACAATTCAACACAAGACTCATAATCGACGAGGGTCAAGAAACTTCCGATACCAAACTTACGGTCAACGGGGCCCAAGCTCGAGCTCGGGAGTGGCGTCGCCGACCAAGACTGGTTGCGGGACTCCCTCACGACCTAGAGCTCGGAGCGTCAAGACCTCATGATCGGGCAGCGTTCGGCTCCAGCCGAGAGGACTAGCTCGGGACGAGCACGCGCCTGGCGGTTACAGATCCATGAATGTAGGAGTCAAGGTGACATGGGCGGCTTAACCGGCGATTCTGACCATCTCCGAGACGCATGAGGCCATGATCTCCGGAATCTCTCCCGCCGCTTCTAGGAACGTTAGGAAGGATATAAGGCCTCGCAAGGCATGTATCTGTGGGGACTCAAGGAGAAAACCCTAGCGATAGACCAGTAAACACAAACAGAGCACTCAGGCTCGAGCTGTAATCATCTCTTTGTACGCACAATTAGTGGATTCCTCCGCCTCCGGAGAAGACTGGACGTAGAGCTATTACCCGCTCAGGGGGCTCGAACCAGTATAACTTGTTGTGTCACGCTCTCTGTCGTCTCCCTCCGACCTCTACGCTGCAAACGCGAACCTCCGGTGAGCAAGCTCTAATTGGGTCCCTTACACACTAACACCCTCTTCACTCTTGCGGTCAGCGATCCCGATCACGACAATGGCGCCACCGTGGGGCTGGTGGCTTCGCTCATTGAAGGTGCAGATCGAGATCTCAGAGGCATGGCGCATCCCGACGGGATCCGTTCGTGTGGCCCAGGCTCGGGCACGGTTCCCCCGCGCGATGACTCCACACCCTTGTTTCCGCCCTCAGCCGGTTCATTCTAAGCAATCCTTCGACGGTGAGGAGAAACTCTGGATCATGAGCTTCGACGACTCGAGATCCTTCGCGCGCTCGGGGGCTGGAATCCTTATTCTCACCCCGCGCGGCCAGGCTAAGGTATGTTGTTCGCTTTGGGTTCTCGGCAGCTAACAACGTGGCGGAGTATGGAGCTCTCCTCGTGGGTCTTCGAGTTTGCAAGGCGCTTGGCGTGCGTCAGCTGATAGCCAAGGGCGACTCTCGGCCCACGGTCAACCAGTTTAGCAAAGACCACCAATGCTGGCCGGGAGACTCGATGACAAAAGTATCTCGTCGAGGTGCGCGAAATGGAGAAATGGTTCCAGACGGAACTCGTGCGCACCTGTGAAGGACAACCCCGCCGCAGATCTCTGTCCGATCTCGGCTCGTCCGATGACGCGATTCCTCCGAGACGCCGTCCCCGAGACCTTGGCGCCGCCATCAATCTTCGACTGAGAGGAGGGTAAGTACTTCATTGAATGACATCCACTTGGCCTCTGTGGAGCACATTCTTCTTCGTAGGCGATGGTCGGTAAGGTCTTCCACGGGGGTTCATCGCCAATCGCGCTCAGATGCTCGTGACATCATCCATATCGAGCTCGCCAGCCCATGCTCGTAACCCGCCACGCACTCAAGACCATCCCGCCACTTTGCTCTTCTCGACATGGGGGCACGACATCCTCGGCCCTTTCTCACAAGCTGTCGGGGGTAAGAAGTTCTTGTTCGTCGCCATCGACACAATCATGAAGGGGAACGAGGCCGAGCCCGTCTCGACCATCACGGCTCGGGCGGCCGTTCGTTTTTCCGCTTATTTCGTGGTCACCAGGAATATTGCGAAGACATAGGCACCAAAGTATGCTATGCTTCGGTGGCCCGTCCGCAGAGCAATGGAGCAGTGGAGCGCGCCAACGGACAGATCGTCCAAGGCGTCAAGAAGCGAGTATCAGATGAGCTCGAATGACACGGCCAGACCTAGGTGGACGAACTTCCCACCGTCCTATGGTCTGTTCGTACCACTGTCGGCCGAGCAACAGGGTCTTCACCCTTCCGGCTTATGTTCGGTACCGAAGCCGTCCTGCCTCCAGAGGTCACGCTAGGCTCTGCCAGGGTCAGCTTGGTCGATCACATCGACTTCGAGCAAGAACGGTCTCTCGACCTTACCCTCGCAGAAGAAGTAAGATGCCGTGCACTGCTACGATCAACGCACTACCTGCAATCTCTACGCAGACATGCGTCCCGATCGGTACGACCTAGGAAGCTCCTTGTTGGGGACCTAGCCCTGAGACGAATTCAGGGCTCGTCCAGCACCAACAAGTTATCCCCACAGTGGGAGGGCCCCTATAGAGTTGTTTTAGCAGATCGCATGGGGCTTGCTGGCTAGCGATGCCCGATGGCAGAGAGCTCTCTAGCTCGTGGAATATTGACCACCGAAAACTCGTAACGCCTTTATCCTCAATTTCAATACAGCCATTATTCAATCATTATGTTGGTCTTGGTATTCTTTTACCGTTCATATTTTCGTGTCGGTTTGGGTTTGAGGTTTCTGTGAATCCGACCTGCGTACAAGTGCTCTTGGTCTTGGCCTCGAATGTCACGAGCTTAATAATGACCCCCAGTGGTCGAGCTACTCATAAGCCGAGTCTCTTTGCACTCAGGCTCCCCCTGCGTCAGGGTTCGAGTCAAGCCCACATTCGATGCCAAGCAACAGAGCACATGGTCATGGTCGAGTCTCAAAAGTCTCTCCCAAAGGCGGCCTTAACATCTTTGGGTCTAAGCTTTACCCTATGGATCTCTATTAAGTTGTACTTAGTAAATTTCGAGGTCGACGTTTTCTCGATCTTGCAGGACAAAGGTCGGTCTTGTGTTGCTACTGTTCTTTTTCTGAGACCCCTTTTTCTACGAACACGACCTTCGCGCGCAGCGCATTCGCTCATAGTCTAAGCGTCGCGAGTTTGACGTTCACCCCCAGTGGAAGAGCTAAAACGTAGTTTAACCTCTTCATAATCTAGCTCTCCCTCGTGTTCGGCCCGAGCGAGCCTCGCCACTTTGATCGTTGAGCAATGCGCATGGTCGCGATGGTCGCTCGGCGTTAACTGGTGTGACCATCTACTTAACGGGTTCGCTTTGTGTCACTCTACTTTTGCGGATCTGTCCTCAACTTTGCAGGTCGTGGCTGCTTGTCCGTATCTACGTCTTGTGCCCAAGGCACGCGTCGCCCGACCTCGGACCCAACGGGGGCTGGGCAAGGGTATACTTTCTCGAAGAAAGGCTAAGTACATAATGAAAACTTTTGTCCTAAACGGGTAGAACAACTTCATCTCAGACACAATTCATTTCGCAAAGACTGACTTAGCTCATTAACCTTTTTGTCTTACAAAATTCTATGTGCAACTTGTGCTTTGCTAACCCTCTCTGTGTCGACCAGTATCCCGAGCAAGCTTCTCTCGCTCACGTTCGGCGGGCTTGGCCCTCAAGGTCGGTAGCTCGCCCTGGAGTCGAAGGGCTTCGTGAGCCGAGTCAGAGGCGCGGTGGTGCTCGCCTTGGAGTTGGGCCATGGCACTCTTCGCCGCTTCGGTCGCTCGTTCCAACTTGTCCTCGAGCTCCTTAGCTCGGGCCTCGAGCTTGGCAGGGTGGTCCGCAGCCGTCTTCTTCAGCTCCTCCACCTTGGTTTGCTCGATCTTGGAACGCTTTGGCTGATCACGCACGCTCCTCCTCCGCGACTGGGGTATTCTTGGCTCCCTTCCTGCGTGGACCTCGCTCGGGTCTTCAGCAAGACCATCCGCGCTGACCTCAGCCGGATCGTGGTCGACCCCCAAGGCTGTGGTCGCTCCGACCTCCATGGTCGTCCCGGCGCGGCCTAGACGGCCTCATCTGCAGCGGCTGGAGCGCCATAGGTGCCATCTTCGGAGGAGGCCTTGGCAAGGGAGGCGCTGACCTCGGCGGCCCCGGTGTCATCGACTTCGTCTTCATCGGCCGTTCGAGAGGCTTCGTCCGCAACTGGGTCATCGGCACCTTGGACGGACTCGCCAACCGCGACCCAGCTCCGGGGCTCGCATGGATGCGGCCCTAGCCCGATGAACGGTGCGGCACCAACTCAAAGGTGGTCCCCTCCCCCTCTTTGGACTCGGGCCCATCCTGGGCAATGGGCATTGTCAGGATGAACGAGCGTTGAGCTCGGGGGCTCAAGGTCTGCGATGAAGAAAAGACTATAAAGCTAAAGGCAGTAAGAACTACGCGGCAGAAAGTTAGGTGCCTGGGTCACCGACCTTTGTCTCGCAAGGGGTTGGCGGGTACCTCGGTGTCCGGAGAGTGTGGCGGCGTCCCTTCGTCAGATAACCCGAGCTTGGCGTCCCTAGGCCCGCGACGGCTCCGGGTCATTCGGTGCAGAAGGACGGAACCCCTGGGTCCCCCAAGGACCCGAGCTCCTGACGGCGCCCGCAGCACGTCGCTGCTGCAGAAGGAAAGAAGATGCCAAAGAAGAAGATCACAGAAATTGAATAACTCGGGGCTCGACCATGAGAAGAAGCCATAGTACGCCGCCTCGCTCGACGTCTGGCTTCCTTGGAGTCCGGTCGTTGGCTCTGTCGTCCGGGGGGTGGCCTCTTGCCCGCTTTTTTCACCCTTGTTCGACCCAGGCAACGGCAGCATTCTCCTCGCTGTATCGAACAGCTCTTGGTGGTCCTGCAGGCATACCCAGGATTGCCAGGTGTCCATCATCGGAGCCCTTTTCTGGTCTCCGCTCGACCTCGACCTTGGGCCCTGGGAAGCCGGAAGATCGTTTCTTCCGTCCAAGACGGGAGGCTCGAGGTCGTCCCGAGCACCTTGTTCCGACCTTGAGCCTCGGGGGCTAGCTGACGAGGGCTGAAGAAACTTCCGACAGTCAAACTTACGGTCAACGGGGGCCCAAGCTCGAGCTCGGGAGTGGCGTCGCCGACCAAGACCTGGGTTGCGGGGACTCCCTCACGACCTAGAGCTCGGGAGCGTCAAGACCTCATGATCGGGGGCAGGCGTTCGGCTCCAGCTCGAGAGGACTAGCTCGGGACGAGCAGCGCGCATGGCGGTTACAGATCCATGAATGCAGGAGTCAAGGTGACATGGGCGGCTTAACAAGGCGATTCTGACCATCTCCGAGACGTGCGAGGCCATGATCTCCGGGAATCTCTCCCGGCCGTTTCTAGGAATGTTAGGAAGGATATAAGGCCTCGCAAGGCATGTATACATGGGGACTCGAAGGAGAAAACCCTAGCGATAGACCAAGAACACAAACAGAGCACTCAGGCTCGAGTTGTAATCATCTCTTTGTACGCACAATTAGTGGATTCCTCGCCTCCGGAGAAGACTGGACGTAGAGCTATTACCCACTCAGGGGGCTCGAACCAAGATAACTTGTTGTGTCACGCTCTCTGTCGTCTTCCTCCGACCTCTACGCCGCAAACGCGAACCTCCGGTGAGCAAGCTCTAATTGGGTCCCTTACACACTAACACCCTCTTCACTCTTGCGGTCAGCGATCCCGATCGCCGACAATAACTAAGTTATTTCAAGAACCTACTCCTAAAACCGAAACCGAAATCTACCAACCGGGACAGCTTTTGGTAAACGGGCATAACTTTCAAATGGCTGAATGAAACTTAGCAATTTCGGACTTCATTGAAAGGTAATTTGATTATCTACAACTTTTTCTATAGCCTACTGACCGGGAAAAGCACCGATTATTCCCAGATTTGCGACGAACAGCAACCGAATATAATTTATCTTGTTCTAGACAGCAATCGGTAAAATAGTCATAACTTTTAAATGGCTGAACTAAACTTGATGATTTCGGTCTCTATTGAAAGGTAGTTCAATTATCTACAACTTTCGTTATAGCCAAACCCCCAACAAACGCTTGTAGAATTTTCAAACAGCAGCTCTAACAGGGGGCAAAAATCTGCTCGAAACAGAAATTTCAAATCACTCTAGTCTCTCCATTCCCCAACCTCTAGCATTTCCAAAATCAGGAATCCTAGCCAAGCAATAGCACAAACACCTTGCATGCAAGCCAAATGGATCCCCACAACTTAGGGTTTTTACCTCAATCCTTCACATGGAGGGAAGAGGGAGGTGGAGAAGGGTTGCCTTGACCGGGGAGGAGGAGCTCACGGAGTCCCACGAGCTGGCGGCGGCTGCCGGAGGCTGGCAGAGCAGGCGCATGGAGGGGCTACTGGCCAGGAGAGGAGCACCGACCAGCGCCGCTGATCTTGTTGCCATGTCTTCTGCTTTCGGCTGCCTTCTTGTCTCTTGTCTTTCATTGCCCTTCTGTGCTTGCTACCGATAGGGCAAAAAAGAGGAGAGAGCACCGCCATGAGGGAGACCACGGGAGAAAAGAAATGGCCAGGGAAGAGGGGCGCAAGAGGAGAATCCACTGAGGATGGCTTGGCAAGACAAATAAAGAGGGAGTCGATGGCACTTTCCAAGAAAATGACACCACACACTTAAATGGAAGGGAGAGAGAGAGGAGAGTTTAGGTGAAATACCCAAAAACCCTCCTACAAAATCCATCTTTTAACTAAAAGCGACCCAAATAATTAAATTATTATGCGATAAGACAAATGACAGGGATAAACAACTTGCGAGAACTAAACGGCTCGGAGAAAACAACCATTCCGATAAATATTTCACGGAAAAACTCAAAACCTTTAATAAATCTGCGGCGACAAAACTTTTCTCCGAAGAAATCCTTGAATCAAGAAAATGGAGACAACTCCGCCAAAAACTCAGAAAACGATTTAGCGGTATTACATAAACACCGGGGAATTAAATGCCTCGAATGATAAAAAACGCCGGCTTTAGCCTTATTAGGGGCGTTTAGATTAAATGCCGGGTAAAATAAACGCCAGGAAATCCATGTTATCTTGTAGTGACTCCATATAATGTCGCCTAGGCTAGTCGCAAGGAGAGGGCATCCAGCTGTCACCCTTGCCATTTTTGCAGCGGATCAACAGCAGAGGCACCCTCTCAGTGCCCTCTCGTCGATGGATTTAACGCATACGATGTCGTCGAGTTCAAGGAAGAGTCGAGAAGTGATTCGGGTGCTCCATTCCGCAAGTAAACAAAAAGATAGTAGGGTTATTAATGTAAAACGAAAGAATGAAGAGTTCAACATAAATAAACAAACGACGTATATATTACACAATTCAATACAAATTAAATAATTCAATACATAAACATGATAAATGGTCCAACATACCCATAAATACATAACATAGTATAAAATGATACATATTACACAATTCAATACACATTACATAATTCAATACATAAACATGATAAAAGGTCCAACATACCGCAAATACATAACATATGATAAAATGATACATATTACACAATTCAATACACATTACATAATTCAATACATAAATATGATAAAAGGTCCAATATACCCGCAAATACATAACATAGAATAAAATGATACATATCACACAATTCAATACACATTACATAATTCAATACATAACACTACAGGCATTGCGTTGTCTTGTGCCCGTACTCATTGCACTGAGAACACCTCCTAATAGGGCCACCCACTTCAGATTCATCCATGTCATTGCGAATGCGCCTAGACTGTGGACGACCAACCTGTCCTTCCGCACACCTCCGCAAGTTTGCATCCGGTACACATATGCGCTCATCTCTGTTAATGGCAGTGAAATCACCATGTGCACAGAAACCACGGAACTCACCGGACCAGGTATTGACAGCATGATCCTTCAAGTAGAAAGGGGACACGTATTGCGACGTGTTCATCCCAATTTGCCCACAAACTGCGATTACATGCGAGCAGGGAATATGAAGAAGTCTTGGCTTGTTGCAGGTGCATTCACACCATCCAGTGGCCCCTTGGCCTAGGTTAACCTCGTGTGTAATAACTGCTGTGTCGGTTCCCAATCCCCCTTTACACCAGAGAGTCACTTCGAAGTGGTACTCAGTGATTCCGAAGCTACGCACCATATGCAGCTGAGCTTTACTGGTTCGTTCCACCATGTAGGCCATCATCCGCCCACAGTATGGTGTTTGCAATGTTGTGGCATGAAGTACAGCCTCCGCATGCCTTTTCTGGAAGTAGCCAATGATGCCGTGCAACATGCCTTCCAGGATGGTCACAAGTGGAAGCAGACGCAGGCCTCTGATGACCCAATTGTAAACCTCGGCTATATTCGTTGTCATGACACCAAGCCTGTTCAAACATATCAGTTAGCACAATAACTCTAATTGTTCAATCGTCGTAACTATGTTAATTTAGTATACTAATCTAGCGCCTCCAGTGTCATGGAGCAATGCCCACTTCTCCAACGGCTCCGCCTCTATCCAGTGCGAGAAACACTTAATGTTTCTTGACGATCGTCTCCTTAGATTTGGAGGATCGAGTGCTCAAGGGGTGATAGCCTTTTGGGTGGGCAATCGTTCGGCATTGCTGGTTGCTTCTTCAGCTCTTCAATATGTGCGGTAGTGTTCTTATCCAACTCGGCCAATATCGCATTGAACTTACGTGCCTGGTTCTGCTTGCGTAACCTCTTAAATAGGTTCATCCGTTTCTTATTCTTAAACTGCCTGAAAAAATTTGCTCCTAAATGTCTCATGCACCACCTGTTCTGCGTGTCACGCCATGGAAAAGGCTCATCAAGGTCCTCCTGTAGAGTCTTAATTGCCGAAATGATACCCTTATGACGATCATGGATGATGCACACGTTGGGCCGATCACGAACTACCCCGAACTTTAAATGTCTAAAAAACCACAGCCAGCTATCCCGGTTCTCACCCTCAACAAATGCAAATGCCAATGGAAATATGTGGTTGCTCGCATCAACTGTAATGGCCGTTAGAATCTGCCCCTTATATTTCCTAGTCAGGAATGTACCATCGACACACAAAGAATGGACAAGAAGACTCGAATGACACAATGCAAGGACCCAATGAAAAAAAGCACGACGAAATATTGAGATCCCATTACCATCCGCTTCACTTTCTTCAAAAGCGGTGTCGTGTCGTGGTTGGTTTCCTTCAAGACATCAAGCACACGAGGTAGGTTACAATACGAAGCCTCGTATGTGCCAAACCTCTTCTCTAATGCCTTTTACTTCGCATGCTAGGCCATCGAGTAACTTATCTGGTACTTAAATGTTCTCAAGATTGCTTTTTGAATATAAGAACACTCAATGTCCCACTTCTCGATGATCTCATTGAACATCACGCTAGCGATTACAGCCGCATTCAAGTTGCGGTATTTCACCAGAACATTTTCTAGTCTGCATGTGTGCCCATCTACTCGTGATGCAATCCAAAATGTCTCGCACTTCGCTTGTATGCATGTACTCGAATTCACATCCTTGGTTCTCGCACTTCACCGTATCTATCTGCCTGGACAAAACAACACGAACTCTCTCTGCTGCGATAGTGCCCATAGCCTCACTGCCAACTTCAACTCAGAATTGTTTGCGAAAATTTGATTCAACCGAACGGCATTGCTAGCATACTCTCAACGCGACTCATGTCCCCACAAAACTTCCATACCAGCTTTGTTTTTCCTGTTCCACTCGTCAGGGATGGGTACATCCGTTGCCCCAGTACTACCATACATTTCATTATCATCTTTCCCCCTCCTCATCTTCGTCGATGTCATCATCACACTCTAACATTTCAGCTTCATCTTGCATCGCCATACGGTCCACCAACTCTAATTGATCAACAAGTTGTTCGATCTCCTCCCTTCATCGGCCCGACCTTCGCGTTTGCTACATCCTGTTATCATCCTCTCTTTGCTACCTCAACCGGCACCACTTCTGAACTTGTTCACCAGAGTCGATGTCGCTTTACCACACCGCTAATATTTACCTCTTCTCTAGGGCAAGCCTGCACCAGCATTACACATTCAAGGCTAGATCCCTTACACCACCTTAACCATTTTTGCCACAAGTACGTCCGATCTACTTTCTTCAACTCACACAGAGCCGGGTCACCCTTACTACGCGTGAATAAGATTTAAATAGTAACAGAGTAAACACTTGGATCCAGGGAAAATATTGGGTCAACCAAAGCTTTATATCATGAATGCTAACTCTATCGGGGAATAAGTGTTCCACCATAGTGACTGCAAAACTACTCAAATCAACACTATTCTGCCCAGTTTTTATTTCACCATCACCATAATATACCTTAAATTTCACTGGATCCGACATTACTGCGACGATATAAATAAAATTGATTTTTAGATCGCCACTAACGTTTAATATCACTAACTAAATAAAATTAAATTTTATATAAATTGAGTTTACAAATCTTGAAAACAAAAGTGTTAATATAACAATGATTCCCTCCTGAATGAGAAAATTATCATGCAGCATTTTCTATGAATATATTCTTACTGCTTGAGTTTAGACTATGCAGTTCTTTTTAACATTAATACAAGAACAATATCATAATATTTCACAACATGTTGAAAGCGTAATTTTCAATTGTCATGTCAAAATATTTAACAACATAAGATTTATACCGGTGACTGCAAATTGCACAAATAAAATATCGCTAACTATAGTATACATCTAATATCGCTAATATTACATCGATATCTAGTATCACCAATATTACATCGATATCTAAAATCTCTAATATGCAAAATCTATAATATTGCATCAATATCTACAATCTCTAATATTACATCAATATCTAAAATCTCTACTATTGCATCAATATCTAATATTTGACTAAATTAATTTTCACCATAAAAATTTAATAACAAAATAAAAAAGTAAAGATTTTACCTCTTTTTCTTTTTCCCCCCTTCTTTCTTCTTCCTCCTTCCTCTCTCCCTCCTCTCTTCCTCCTCTCTCTCTTCTCTTCCTCTCCCAAACACTCTCCTCCCTCTCTCCCGTGCTCTCTCTCTCCCACGCCGGCGCGCTCTCTCCCTCCCGCACTCTCTCTCTCCCTCTCTCCCTCTCCCTCCCTTCCTCTCCCTCTCCCTTTCTTTTTTTCGCCACCGTCGCCCAAGCGCGCCTTCTCTTCTTTCTTTCTTCGCTCCGCTTTCATTTGTCGACGCCACAAGATAAACACCTATTTTCGCCAAACGATGTGGCGAAAATAGTAGTTTTCTCAAACCATTCGTGAAAATACTATTTTCGCCAAACGGTTTGGCAAAGAGGTATTATTTTTGCAATTTTTTAAATCCGAGTATTAATGTCGCAATTTCTAAATAAAATAATATTATTTAAACAAAATTCTTGGAATTGCAAGCGTTTGTCCACCATGACTCTTCCAGCCGTCGTCGTAATCACAATGTATATAAAACCGCTCAGTGTGAATTTCTTGGAATTTTTAAATAATACAATTTTTATTCAGAATTTCAAAAATATACCACAGAAATAAAAATTATAGAAATATACCCCATGCTTGCTTGGATGGACGACGAGGGCTAAATAGCAAAAATAAGCAGGCGTCAGAGGCCACATCACCCCACCTCCTGTCGCCAATGAAATGACGACAGGCTAATTTGATTCTCGTCGCTTAATGAAAGGGCGACAGAATCAAATTAGCCACTGTCGCCTAATGAAATGACGAGGACTAAAATTGGCGCTGCCGCCTGATGAAATGGCGACTAGGGCACGCGCGGCTACGAAACCGATAATCGTGGCTACTTAGGGGTTGAATTAGCCCCTACCGCCATTTCATCGGGCGACAGGAGGTCAGTGATGTGGCCTCTGTCGCCTGCTTATTTTTGCTATTATTTTCGTCAGCCCATTCAATCCGGGCATAGGGTATATTTCTGTATTTTTTTTCCGTGGTATATTTTTGAAATTCTGAATAAAAATGTATTATTTAGAAAAATTTGAATTTCTTGAGATGGGGACAAGCTTGGCAAACAGATTCAAACAACTTCTCCCAGTCCCAGGCACACTCATATAGATACGACATTTGAAGATCAAGATCTTCAAGGAGAGAAAGATTGCTGATCGCCACATTGAATACTTTGGATTTGGATGCATCGAGGAGGATGAGACGGAGGCTTTTCAAAGAGGGTGCTCTGCAGAAATGCCTTCAGATATGTACAAGTTTTTCACCATCTCACAGATGCTGCAGAATGTACTACTACTTTCTCTGGTGACAAAAACATATCATTATGGAGATTGACACAGTCCCCAAAACTTAAATTTGACTGCTAACTTTTGTTGTAATATATTTATAAAACTCAATAAACTTGTAATATTACAAAAATACTATTAAAGACAAAATTACATATATGATATTAATGCATCCAATCTAAGCATTTTAAAAGATATCGAGAGTTAAAAGTTTGACAGTAGTATCCCAATTTGACAGATCTGCCAGGGTGCATGTGAAAATGTTGTTTGTGCTCGAAAATTTTGCTCCGCACAGATGAAACCGGCAATGCGATCAACATCACTACTGATCCAAAAAGGCATCAATGATAGAGAAGACGGACGGATACCTTTCGGCCAAATAGAGAAGCAAGTCTCCAATGGCGGTGCCCGGAAGGACTCGCACTGGCCGGCGCTGCGGTCCACGGCGCGCGCAATCGCCGGTAAGCCCACTATCATATACTAAAATATATAATAAAGACACACCATGTTAATATATAATAAAGATGTGTAATGCAGTCTTTTAAATATGTCTTGGTGGAAGAGTAATATCACGACTCGTTAATATGAAGGCTCATTTGCTTATGTGAAGTGATGGTGTGATTAGTCCTATATTGCTTGTTTAAAGTGAGTTGTAGAAGTATATAATACATGTCAGATCTAAAAATAGCACCTTTAGATTAATTCTTTTACACTAAGCGAGAACAAAAGTATAAGCAGAGAGCTATTTTGTAACATCCAAAAATTCACTAAATTGAAATAAAAAGTCGCCAATTTGTTTTCTGAGATTGTCATGAATTTTTCGAATTTTCATGTATTTGTTCAAACGCTGTCGGCTGGCACGGAAGCCCCATCACGTACACGGCCCGTTGCACGCTTTCCAGCCAAAGGCAAACGCTGATGTTGCATGAACGGATGAACCTCGCCGGTAAGACGAACTAACCAAAGATCAAATATTAATTATCCTGAGTGCTGAATTTGAAAATTAACTTGCTGCAATCATTATTCATGGCGCTACAAATGTTGTTACTACCTACACTTGCTCCGATCATATGCCAGTCAGAACATATCAAGGAAATAACATATTTTAGCAGGATCTAAATTCATAAAAGGATGCACATACATATACTATATAGAGAGCAAGACCAACCTGTCTTCGACACAGTGAAGGATGTTCTTGGATAAACATAAAATAGACATTCGAAAGTACATTAACAGCCCATAGATTGCAACATTGCAAACAGATTCTAATAATAGTACCGTTTGAAAGATCGTTTCAGAAGAGCAAATTAACAACATATATAAGAACTAGAAGGCAGCCTGAGGTTTAAGCAAAATGTGAAGTACTAATGCCCAAAAGGTTCCATTGTTGCACCATGCAGAGATGAAACTCCTTACAGAAAGAAAGAACATCACATGGTAATAGTGGAGCTAATTTCCATACACCGCAAGCTATCAAGGTAACCATGTGCTGATGTGCATATCAAAGATGAACAGTCATTCTAGGGATTGTCGGTAAATTTAGTACTCGAGGTGACCATCACTGGGAAAACGGTGACGGTAGGCAAAGTAAAGCTGTCACTCTAATCCCTATCAGATCTGTAGAATGGATCATATGTATCGCTGCCGTACAGGCATAGCCAGGTTCTTAACTCTAGCACATTTGGCCAGTAGCTCCTCGTCCATTACGCAAACGAAAGAGCGACTGATGTCAAGAGATTCCAGTTGAGGGCAATTGTCAAGGATGGCCGTCAGTCCTACGTTAGAAAGGCTATATCTATACCCCGACAGTTCAAAGGAGTGCAGCTCGGACATTGTTGGAATTGCAAGCGTTTCTCCACCATGACTCTCCCAGCTGTCGTCGTAATCACAGTGTATAAAATAACTGCTCAGTGTGAATTTCTTGAGATGGGGACAAGCTTGGCAAACAGATTCAAACAACTTCTCCCAGGCACAGTTATATATTGGTCGCCTCATTGAATACGACATTTGAAGATCAAGATCTTCAAGGAGAGAAAGCTTGCTGATGGCCTCATTGAATACTCCATAGGATGCACTGAGGAGGGCGAGACAGAGCCTTTTCAAAGAGGGTGTTCTGTAGAAATGCCTTCAGATATGTTAGAAGGCATACTTGATAGTGGTAGTAATAGCATCATAAGCTTTGTAAGGAAGTGTTGAACTAAAAACTTGAATAAGATCTAATGTACAAGTTTTTCACCATCTCACAGATGCTGCAGAATGTACTATTTTCTCTGGTCACAAAAACATATCATTATGGAGATTGACACAGTCCCCAAAACTTAAATTTGATTGCTAACTTTTATTGTAATATATTTATAAAACCTAATAAAATTGTAATATTACAAAAATACTCTTCAAGACAAAATTACATATATGATATTAATGCATCCAATCTAAGTGTTTGGACAGCTCCAGCTCTACCAACATCTATGGAATTGGTGGAACAGGATATTTCTAGCTCTAAAAATTTATGGAGCTGAAGCTGTAGGTATATTAAGAGTGTTTAGGTACATCATCTTGTTTACATTTTAGACTAAAAATATAAACTTAATTCACTATATATCAGCCTATAAGATTTAGATCTAAACTAGAGCTAAGATCTGAAGTTCTCCCGAACAAGGCCTAAGTACTTGAAAAGATATCGAGAGTTAAAAGTTTGACAGTAGTATCCCAATTTGACAGATTTGCCAGGGTGCACGTGAAAATGTTGTTTGTGCTTGAAAATTTTGCTACAAACAGATGAAACCAGCAATGCGATCAATACCACTACAGATCTGAAAAGACACCGATGATAGTGTGATACAAGTACCACAAACGAAGACGGATGGATACCTTTCGACCAGATAGAGAAGCAAGTCTCCATCGGCGATGCCCGTGAAGGCCTCGCATTGGCCGGCGCTGCGGTCCACGGTAGCGCGCGCAATCGCCGGAAAGCCCATGTGCCGTCCCAAGTCGATGCGGCACCACAGCGCGGGCTCGTCTACCGCGGCGCGCCGCCACGCCGTGCACGCGAGCTCTGCGCCCCGCATGATCTCGCGAGGCCCCAGCTTGAGGAAGATTGCGAACAGGATGTCGCGGGGCAGTGCCGCCCAGTCCCTCTCCCGCGGGGGAGCGGACTCCGCTGCGGGAGGCTTCTTGCGACGGCGGCGGCGGGAGGAGGACATGGCTGGGGTGAGGAAGCCTTGGGCAGCCGAAAGCGTCGTCTCAGCTTTATATGGGTTGTGGTGGAGGCATCCGTGTTAGATATATATATACGCACGTATGTGCGTATGTATACGGCGGACGCGTTGACTCTCAACGGATGCGCGTAAACTACGGAGGAATCATCCGGTGCAATCTAGGATTAGTTTCCTCTATTGTTGAGTGCATCCAAATCTTGTAGTTTGTTTCTAAAAACAGCACTGATGTAATCTATATATGCGCCATACTAGTTAATGGAAAGTACTACGTGATTGCACCAAATTCATCTACTTTCATGGTATCAGGCAGCCGTATCCAGAAACTTTGAAAAGAGAGGGCTTAAATTGAGATCTCCAAACTAATATATATAATATACTAATATATATATATATATATATATATATATATATATATATATATATATAGTATTTTTTCAGAATATAGAACATGACAGTAATGATATATATAATATAAAAATAACACTTATCTAACGATGCATATAATGTAAATACGTAATATTACAAAGAAAAAAACGCTGATCATCACTACTTAAGAGTTGATAGTTGATATTTACGGGTTTTCATGTTCAAAACGCTGCAAAATATCTTCCATATCTATCTTGAAAAATATATCTCGCTCGATGTAGCATAGCATGAGATCATTTAACCAATCATCACTTTTCTTTTTACGCAAATCTGTCTTGATAATCTTCATTGCCGAGAAAGCCCTTTCAACTGTAGCTGTACCCACAGGTAAAACTAATGCTAATCCAATAAGCCTATATACCAATGGATAAACAACATGCTTTTTTGCTTTAACCATCATCACCACGAGACTAGCAAGATCATCACAACTTAAAAATTATTCTCTTCTCAAGTCATCAATGAATAAGTCAAGTTGTGCTTCCAAAACCATATGATTATATGATGAGAAATCATCTAAATAAATCTCTAATCTCTGAAAGCATGCGGCGTGCTTGACGTCGACGTCAGCGACTGCGAGTTTACACTCTGACAGACGACGGCTGCACTTCCTAAAAACTGAAGGATCTAAGCACTATATATTAAACCAGTGGGGGGCCACGGGTGGGGCTCCAGCCCACCTGCGCCCCCCCTTTGGATACACCACTGCAGGCAGCCGCATCTACGTTCAGCTCGCTTCCGCATCCACCATTGCTAGACGCTATGGCCGGCAGTGATGATGAGCACTTGCGTCGTGCGGCCGAGGAGCAGGCCCGCCGTGAGGACACTGAGGCAACTGAGCATGCTCGTCTCCGCGCCATCGCTCTCACCAACACCCGTGCCATGCTTCATGCTCAGGCCATCGCCGTCCAATCTATCAAGGCGTTGGTACCCATCGTTCTTGATGGCGAAACCGGCAATTACAGCAAATGGTCCAACCTCATCCTCAACACCCTCAGCAAATACACCGTCGACGACCATGTCCTCTCCGACGCCGCCAGGTCCGACGACGAAGATTGGATCCGCCTCGACTTCACCGTCAAGTCCTGGCTCTGTGGCACGATCTCACCGGATCTCTATGAGCTCGTCATGAGCCGCACGTCCACCGCCCGATCTGTGTGGTTCGGCCTCGAGCAACAATTCCTTGGCAACAAGGAAACTCGGGCTCGCTATCTCAACGCCACGTTTCTCAACTTTGTACAAGGTGACTTGTCCGTTTCAGACTACTACCGCAAGCTGAAGGGCATGGCGGACGCACTAGGTGATCTTGGCGAACCTGTCCTGGATCACACCTGGTCCTCAACGTTCTTCGCGGTCTCAACGACAAGTTTGCCTACATGGTGCCGCACTTCAAGCGTCAACGCCCGTTTCCGTCCTTCATTGAGGTTCGTGCTGATCTCATGTTGGAGGAACTCACCATGACGAACAGGTTGTCTACTTCGTCAGCTGCCTCTGCATTTGTTGCTAGAACGAACCCCAGTGCGCCCTCTCGCGGTGGACAGACGGGCGGCCACTGCACCAACTCCGGGGGCGCCGTGACCAATGGTGGAAATTCGACTAGCACCTCTGCTTCGACTTCGCATCGTAATCGGCGCAATTGTCACCGATCTGATGCGTCATCTTTCTAGCCGGTTGGTGGCAGCCTGGGTTGGCCCACTGTCTACAATCCTTGGACGAGCTCCTTCCAGGTGTGGGCCGGTCCTTCTCAGCCTCGTCAGACGCACGATCACAGCACCGGGGCGTGCAGGCCATCCCAGCCGTGCAGGCCGCAACAACCTGGTCTGCCTCACGTGCTGGTCGCCAGTGTCCACGGTGATTTGCCTGCCGGCTTCATCCCAGGTTATGCGAGTCTTCCTCCACCAGGGCTGCCTCCTTCTCCTGGCTATATGGGTCTTTCGCCACCAGCAACTGGGACACCAGGGAGTTTGCTGTCTGGGGTTTCATCTCAGTCCACGTCGTCGGCATTTGGATGGGATCAACAACAGCTTGCCAACTCCTTCAACACAATGACATTACATCCTCCTGCGACCACGGTCTGGTATTTTGATTCCGTGCGACCTCCCATATGAGCTCGGACGCCGGTAACCTTTCCGTATCCCATCCTCTCTACCCCTCCACTCCCTCTCATATTATTGTTGGAAATGGCTCCTTTCTTCCTGTCACCTCCACCGGTGCTACCACTTTTTCCGCTGCCCGTCCGCTTCACCTTAATCATGTTCTTGTTTCACCTCACATCATTAAAAATTTGATCTCAGTTCGTCAATTTACTCTTGACAACAACTGTTCCGTTGAGTTTGACCCTTTTGACGTTTCTGTGAAGGATCTCAACTCCAAGAACGTGATTGCCAGGTACAATAGTTCCGGGCAGCTCTACCCTGTTCATCCGATGTCATCTTCTCCACATGCTCTTGCCGCCAGCACCACATCCTCGGTTACTTGGCACCGTTGTCTTGGACATCTCGGTCATGAGGCTTTTTCCAAACTTTTTATTCCTTGTAATAAGAGTGAGCATGAAACTCTATGTCATGCGTGTCAACTTGGTCATCATACATGTCTACCATTTTCTAGCTCCTCTCGAGCTTCTCATATATTTGATTTGATACATTATGATCTCTAGACATCACCAGTCGCTAGCATCTCTGGTTATAAGTATTATCTTGTAATTTTAGATAACTGCTCGTATTTTTTGTGGACGTTCCCCTTGCGGTTAAAGTCTGACACTTTCTCCACATTGTCCAACTTTTTTGCTTATGTTTTCACTCAATTTGGCCTACACATTAAGAGTGTCCAATGTGATAACGATCGAGAATTTGATAACTCTAGCTCCCGTCAATTTTTCCTCCAGCACGGTGTGGTTTTTTGCATGTCATGCCCCTACACCTCCTCTCAAAATGGTAGAGCTCAGCGTGTCATTAGATCGACTAATAACATCATTCGCTCTTTGCTAATACAGGCCTCCTGTAACATCCCTAAATTTGCTTTAACTGTATTTACGTTATTTCGAATTATTTAGGAATATCTGAAATTTATTTGGATTTTTTGGAATTAATTTGAATCTAAGCTTTATCGAATTAATCATATAAAATAACGATCGTGCATTTCGCGTGCGCATAAATTCCAAATTTAGTTTTAAATAATAACATTTAAAAAATAAGGATGTTTCTTTCAAATACCCTCAAAAACTTGTTTATAGATTTAGTTTGTCGATTTTATAAATAACCGTACAAGTGTCTGGATCCACTAAAAGAATTTTACAGAAAATCTATCGTCGAAAAGTTAACGAAACCAACTTCGTTAAGTTCCAAATATTCCCTATTATTTTAGAGAATTTTTCCAAGATTTTTAGAGCTCATTTGCTATTTTATCCTAAACACATTTTGTTTCAATACTATTCAAAATGCGGAATTTATCTGATGAGGACATCCTGAATGGAAGGAATTCTTTAGAACTGATCGTTGCCGTTTATGTGCGCATGAACGCATGTGGTCACTGATTTTTACTTCCATGCATGTAGTAACGTGAATGAGAATGTTCCCTTTTAAATGAGAACGTTTCCTTCAATTTAAATGAGCAATGTAGTAACGGAAACCGTAATGCAGCGTTTCTTCATTCCTCCATGCATGAATTAGTAACGGCAGTGCTTGTTATTGCGTCGCGTCATTAAGGGAAGGATGAGCGTCACCGTTTATGCACATGAAGCCATTTCTTTCCAGCCGATTCCATTTTTCTAGCAACGCATGTATGCATCCTGCAAGCGTATGTATACATGAAGCATGTTATTTCTTCAATCAACGAGATCATTACCTTTCCATTAATTTCCAGCCGTTTCACCAATTCCCTAGTATGCACGCATCTACACAAGGCTATGACGTTTCCTTGTATCCACATGAATGCAAATATACATGTATGCATGAATCATGGCTTGGACGTTTTCCTTTGCAAGCCGTTTCTCCATTTCCTTTCCAGCCGTTTCATTTTCCATACGAAGAATACACCTGCTCATTCTCATTCTGGCCGAGTCTTTCTTCTTCCATTTCATTCTCTTTTCATACCTTCTGCTGACTCCATTTCTAGCCGACTGGTTCGGCCGATTGCCGCCTGGACGACGCTGCTGCCATCGACTGGACTACGTACGTGCCACCTCTCTCCAACGCCGGCGTATTTCTTCTTGGTCTCGTCTCCTCGCCGTCATTGCCGCTTACTCGCCGTCGTGCCGCTTAGCCTCGACCGGTACTCTATTCTCCTTCACGCTAGCAGGCTCTATTTCGATCGGTGATCTAGTCTGTGGGAATTTGTTCCTGTATTCTAGGTGTGTTAGTGCATGTATATGATATCCATGTACATGTATATCCGCAGATTTGGGACGATGAAAACGCATAAGTTAGTCGATCTGTTCGCATGCATCGCTTTCACGTAGAAATATTCGCTGATCAGCATATATATGTTTGGCCAGTTCACAAGTATAATTTTCCATATGCATGTATACGAATACATTAGGACGCATGTTATTAGGCTTAGTTGTTATTAGGCTGTACGCAGATATCGCAGTATAAATTAAGATGTGCATGCATGAATCAATATTAGCCATAGCATGTACCTATACAATTCGGTCACAATGCTCGGATTCGATTCTCCGATTGTGCTCATGTCTTGGCCGGCGAACTGTCATCACGTGATTGTCGCATGCGCAGCGCCGCCGGCCGACTAGGCTCCGGCCGATCGTCACACACACTGCGTCGCCACTGGCCGATTTTATGCGCTACCGTCAGAAGCCTTCACTTCTCTCAGTTTCACGAGCAAAGCTCATCCGAAGAATACATGTATACGTCATGAACAGTGCCATGCATGAGAAAACTAGATACATTTTGTACGTGAATTTGTAACCAAATTGTAGATTTTGTCATTTTCGGTACAAATTTGTTATAAGTCCAAATTGTACGCAACAAGTTTTGTAAATTAGTAAAAATTAATACCTTCCTACAGTAATTTTTATGAAATTTTATAAATAAATTTATACTGTTAAAATATTCGAGGAAAGTCCAAAATTATGAATTTTGTAGCTCTTAAACTATACGTTCAAAAATGTCGAAATAAATTTTATAAATCTTAGAAAATGTTAAACTAATTATCTGGAAGTTTTCATGAAGTTTCGAATTAGTTTGATTTGTCGTATTTTTCCGAATATATGTTTGTACGTTGTTTTGCGTGTTTATTTGGTTCTTTATCTATTACGCGTAGACGTTGAATTTGTGTGAGGACGCTGGATTTCGAGGATCAAGCTCCAGCACCAAGACTCTCGCTTTCTTAAGGCAAGTTTTGCTTTGATCATTTTGCTCCTATGTTTTTAAATGTTATGTTGATTTAAATTATGCAAGCTAATTTAATTAAAAGCGTTCAAGTAATTTGGGATTAGATATTTACCACTTGATATTGTCACCTTGTCCATAGTATTTGTATGTCACTAAATCATTGTCACCCTAGGTTGGATTTTACATCTCGGTCTATACTAGTCGCCAGATTGGGGTAATTAGAACGTGTTAGTTTGCTTAGCCATGCTACTGAACTAATGACACAAGATTGGGAATAAAGTCTAATATTGACTATTGAATTATAGAACATGTTTTGAAAGAATGTGACATGTGTTATTGAAAAGATGATGGCACGTGGTGCATGTAACCAACAGGTGGGAAAATGGTTTAGACTGGGCAAGTGGCAAGATGTTCATGGTGGGCCGATGTGGCATTTGGGTGATCGATTTAGATTTGGTTTTTGTTGACATGTTGACGTGATGAGTTTTGGGAAGTCTTGTCTCGGCCAATTAAGGACTTAACCTTGCGAGCCTTTGACTGAGTCATTCATACAACCACAAGTTCCGGAATGGCACGGACCTAGGCCGAGTAAATTGTGAAATCTATTCTTCAGATCGTGCAGGAGTGAGTCCGGGTGTACGGGTAGTAAAACTCACAGCGCAAGAGGGGGCCCTGTTGTGGAGGTGTATCCTTGATGTTGAATCCTTAGCGGGCAAGATCGAAGTTTAGACGGATCTTTGGAAAGGCTTTGTTACTAAGTTATTTCGCCTTTGTGGTGTTTGATGTATCTTGTGGGTAAAGTGTATAACCTCTGCAGAGTGTACAAACTATTCGAATAGCCGTGTCCACGGTATTGGACATTGCTCGGGGATTACAGTCAAGGGTTAGACTTTATTAAAAATGTGGTTGGGTTAACAGATGAAGATGATGGAAGTATGAATTAGAATGTGGGAATGATTTTACTTAACTTTTGTAAAAATTATTGTTATTTCTACTTGTTTTTACTGCTTTCGAATCTACTTACGTTACTTGTTAAATGCTGTTTATTGCAAATCAACCTTTAAGCCATTCCATTGGAATAAGCCTGGCATGTAGCATATTAGGTTGCATTCTGTACATAGCTTGTTGAGTACGGTTGTGTACTCACCCCCCCTATAATCACAACATCAGAAGATGAAGAACTGCAAGCGTTTGAGGAGGAGAAGAATGACAACCCACTAACTAGGGAAAGGTTTCACCGGTGTTCGTGGCAAACCGGGGCTCCACGTAAGATTTATTTCGCTCTTGTTATTTGTTTACTCTGAACTCATCAAGGTGGGCTTAATATTGTAAGGTGACCTTAAGGTCTTAACAATTTAATTTGAGATAAATACCTTATTGTTATTATTTTCGATGTGTATGTGTGATGGTATTCATCTCGTAGTATCTGTGAGCACCGGCGTGATCTCGATCGTGTATCACATCGAGTGTTCGAATTCAAATTTGGGCGTGATGAAGGTGGTATCGAGCCATCTCGTTGTAGATCTTGACCCTAGATAGATTGGCGTTCTTTAGAACTTCAAAATTATTTTCTAAAAGAAAAAATTAACTTGAAATAATGATAAGTTTTTCACTTGTCTTATTTTTCTATTCTTTTCTACTTGCTGAAAATTTCCATCTTTCCCGTTGTTTTAAATGAAGATCTTGTCTCGAGTTGTTCCAAATAGTTATCGATGTTTCACACTTAAGGAGAAAGCACTGGGTGTAGCTGCCAATTCTGAAGATCGTGAAGACAGGAATCGTCGAACTCAAGAAAAGTGGATCGATGAAGTGTTCCAGAAGCTAGAAGAACCAGTCATTTCATAGCTAGTTGAGACTCATGTGTGAGAGTCGCGTCTGCCTAAGATATAAGTGTTACCCTCTTACACGGTAGATTATTGTGTGTTTAGGTTAATTTGGTTTTCCTTTTTGCTGAGTGTGCAGTATGTGTTGCAGAGCTTTTAGGCTTGGATAAGCAACCATACCAAGTTAGTAATTGTTTGCTTAAGTTTTTAAGTCAAACCTTTTTCCCCGTGATTAGTATCTTGTGTACTTGTCTCTCTGTTTCTCCCTTTCCTATAAAACTTTATTGTTCTTCGATGGTGAATACGCTGTGGAAACAAGTGGAACCGGAGGAAGCTAATCACAGCAGGGTGGAAACCAAGACAATGCACCAAATCCTCAACCAAAGACCACCCGTTGAAATGGGAAATTTAGGAACTTTTTCGTCGCTCAAACTCACCGATGCAGACCATGATGCATCAAATGCAGAAGCTTGCTTGAGAATCAGCCGCAACTAACAACAACAATCAAGCTATGAACCATGGACACCAAGATAGACCTGCTTGGACTTTATGAGAACCAAGCCCCCGACATTTTTCGGCAATGTCAATCCCATCGAAGCAGATGATTGGCTTAGGACTATTGAGAGAAAACTGCACATCTCCCAATGTGCAGTCAATGAGAAGGTCTTGTATGCCTCACACTAGTTTGAGGGGACTGCTGCAGAGTGGTGGGAGAACTATTGTGCATCCCACGAGAATCCCCAGGAGATCACCTGGGAGGAATTTACGACACCTTCCGTCAAGATTATCATGTCTCGGAGGGTATGATGGAACTTAAGAAGGAAGAGTTCGATCTTCAAACAAGGAGGCCAATCAAGGCCGATTATTTGAACAAATTCACCTTCAGTTGGCCCATTATGCGCCAGAGGATGTGGCAACAGACAAAGCAAGACATTCCTGTTCATGAAGGACTTAACTCGGGCTACAGTGGACCGATCACCCACACGTTTCCAGATTTTCAAGAATTGGTTAACAAGGCATTGATCTTGGAGGACAAGCGAAAGAAATCGGTGAAGATCGAAGCGACGATGATCAATCAAGGAGGACGTCCAAACCGCTTGAGGCTGAGAGTCAATTTCAACAATTTGCTAGATTCAAGCCGCAAATGACCAACCAGAGGACAATTTCTGCACCGAGATAATCAAGTCAAGGATTCAGAACGCCTACTCAGGGAAATAACCTGCAGAGAGCCGATCAGCAAAGTCCAGTGAGATGTTGCTTCAGTTGTAATGAACCAGGGTATTTTGCCGATCATTGCCCAAAGAGAGGAAATGTGACCCCAGTTCGCTTTAACCAGGGGCCAACGCCGATAAAGACACCAACACCAGCTACAAGTCGAGGAGGAGGCCAAATCGGAGCTGCACCTTCAACAGTTGTTAGAGGTCGAGTGAACCACATCACGACCGCCGAAGCTCAAGGTGCAGCGGATGTCGTACTGGGTAAGTTTTTGGTTAACTCAGTACGTGCAATTGTTTTATTTGACTCAGGAGTTTCCCATTCATTTATTTCTCGAAAGTTTGCTTTGGGGAATGGGATGAAAGTGGTAAAACTAAAGTGTACATTATTAGTACAATCACTTGGGTCTGAACTTCAATCAAATCAAGGATGCTTGGGAGTTAAGCTAGTCATTAATGATGTAGAATTCCTAGCAAACCTGATAGTGCTAGATACTCAAACCCTGGACGTAATCCTTGGGATGGATTATCGACCAAGCACAAAGCCGATTGATTGTGGCCGCAGAGTAGTGTCTGAGAGAACCAAGATGGAGAAAAAGTGGAATTTCAAGCAACCACAGTCCGAGATGGAAAATTTATGGTCAACAACCTAGAGACTATCAGTCTAGAAGTTGTGCCAGTAGTAAAAGAGTTTTCTGATGTCTTCCCTGAAGATTTGCCAGGAATGCCTCTAGATAGGGAGATTGAGTTCGTCATCGAGCTAGTGCCTGGAACCGCTCCTATTGCAAAGAGACCTTATCGGATGTCTACTAAGGAGTTGGTAGAGATGAAGAAGCAGATTGAAGAACTCATGGAGAAAGGATTTATTAGACCAAGTTCATCACCGTGGGGAGCCCCGGTATTGTTTGTTAAGAAAAAGGATGGGAGCTTTAGAATGTGTATAGACTATCGTGCACTCAATGAGGTGACGATAAAGAATAAATATCCTTTGCCCAGGATAGATGATCTTTTTGATCAGTTAAGAGGAGCGGGAGTCTTCTCTAAGATATATCTTCGGTCCGGATACCACCAATTAAAGATTCGGACCGAAGATATACCAAAGACAGCTTTTTCGTCAAGGTATGGGCATTATGAATTCACGGTCATGTCTTTTGGATTGACCAATGCCCCAGCTTATTTCATGAATATGATGAACAAAGTATTCATGGAATATTTGGATAAGTTTGTCGTCGTGTTCATTGATGACATTCTTGTTTACTCCAAGACGGACGAAGAGCATGCTGAACATTTAAGAATGGTTTTGGAAAAGCTAAGAGAAAACCAATTGTATGCAAAATTTAGCAAATGTGACTTTTGGAAAAAGAAGGTAGAGTTCCTGGGTCATGTAATGACTGCCGAAGGAGTAGCTGTCGATCCGAAGAAAGTGGAGGCAGTGTTACATTGGGAGCAACCAAAGTCGCTACCTGATTAGAATCTTTCTAATGGCGGGATATTACCGTCGGTTCATCGAAGTTTTTCATCCATTAAGTAGACCTCTCACACAACCGCTAAAGAAAGAGAAAAGTTTGTGTGGTCGCCGAAAAGTAAAGGAGTTTCCAGACTTAAAGAAGCGCCTAACTTCGCACTGCTTTGGTGTTGCCGAATAGCAAGGACAATTTTGATATCTATTGTGATGCTTCGTCAGGGACTTGGTTGTGTACTAATGCAGAATGGTAAAGCAGTAGCCTATGCATCAAGGCAGTTAAGACCACATGAGCAGAATTACCCAACTCATGACTTAGAGTTAGCAGCTGTAGTGCACGCCCTTAAAATATAGCGCCACTATCTCATCGGAAACCGATGTGAAATATATATCGACCACAAAAGTCTAAAGTATATATTCACCCAATCGCACTGAATATGAGACAAAGGAGGTGGTTGGAATTAATCAAGGATTATAACATCTAATCCACTACCATCCAGGAAAAGCTAATGTGGTGGCCGATGCTTTGAGTCGGAAAAGTCACACATGAACATGATAGTTGCAGAGAATCAACGACTGTAAAGAACTCGAAGCTAAAGTTAGAAATTGTAGAAAGGATTTCTCAGATACCGTTGAGGTGAAGCAGACACTAGAAGAACAAATTAGAGAAGCTCAGAAAAGTGATGACAAGATCAATAGGATCAAGACCAAAATGGATGAAGGCTTACCCAAAGACTTCAGATTAGATGAGCAGGGTACTCTATGGATGAAGAACCGAATCTTCGTACCCTATAAGCCAGAATTGAAGTAATTAATTCTAGAGGAAGCGCATGATTCCAAGTATTCAATTCATCCTGGTAGTGCTAAGATGTATCAGGATCTAAAAGAAAGATTCTGGTGGCCAAATATGAAGAGAGAAGTTGCTGAACATGTTGCTCTGTGCGACATTTGTCAAAGAGTAAGGCAATGCATCGAGGCGGCGGATTGTTGCAACCTCCGAAAAGTACCGAGTGGAAGTGGGAGGAAATCGTATGGATTTCATTGCGGTTTACCCAAAACTCAAAGAAGGTTTTGATTCGATATGGGTTATAGTTGACCGCTTAACCAAAGTAGCCCACTTTATTAGGTGAAAACCACTTACTCAGGAGATCGTTTAGCTGAATTGTATATGGCTAGAATTGTGTGCTTGCATGGTGTACCAAAGAAGATAGTATCGGATCGAGGTACTCAATTTACCTCAAGATTTTGGGATAAGTTACATACAGCAATGGGCACCCGTCTGAATTTTAGTACGGCATACCATCCACAAACAGATGGTTAGACCGAAAGGGTAAACCAGATACTTGAAGATATGCTAAGGGCTTGTGCTTTATCGTACACCACATCGTGGGATAAATGCTTGCCGTACGCAAAATTTAGCTACAATAATAGCTATCAAGCCAGTTTGAAAATGTCGCTTTTGAAGCTTTGTATGGTCGTAATCGTGTCGAACACCTTGAATTGAATGAGACAGAGAACGTCATGTCTTTGGACCAGTAGTACTTTTAGATGCAGAAGAGAAGATCGCATTAATTCGAGAAAGGTTGAAGACTGCATAATCCAGGCAAAAGAGTTATGCAGATAACCGACGCCGTGATTTGAGTTTTGAGCCAGAAGACTATGTTTATCTCAAAGTCACGCCGCTCAAAGGAGTTAAAAGGTTCCATGCGAAAGGAAAGATTGCTCCGAGATATGTGGGTCCATTCAAGATCTTGAGCCGTAAAGGAGAAGTTGCTTACCAGCTGGAACTGCCGCAGTCTTTAGCAGGGATACATGATGTATTCCATGTATCTCAATTAAAGAAGTGTTTAAGAGTACCTAAGAACAAACGCCAATAGAAGCCATTGAACTTCAAGAAGATTTAACTTATAAGGAATACCGGTGAAGATTTTGGATACTATGGATCGTGAAACCGAAACAAGTCAACCCACTTTTGCAGAGTTCAAGGAGCAATCATTCGTAAAGCGAGGCAACTTGGGAGCGAGGAAGAATTGAAGAAGGAGTTTCCCAACCTCTTCTCTAGTTACTCGAATCTCTGGGCGAGATTCTCATTAAGGGGGAGGTTTGTAACATCCTAAATTTGCTTTTAACTCAGATTTACGTTATTTCAATTATTTAGGAATATCTGAAATTTATTTGGAATTTTTGGAATTAATTTGAATCTAAGCTTTATCGAATTAATCATATAAAATAACGATCATGCATTTCACGTGCGCATAAATTCCAAATTTAGTTTTAAATAATAACATTTAAAAACAAGGATGTTTCTTTCAAATACCCTCAAAAACTTGTTTATAGATTTAGTTTGTCGATTTTATAAATAACCGTACAAGTGTCTGATCCACTAAAAGAATTTTTGCAGAAAATCTATACGTCGAAAAGTTACGAAACCAACTTCGTTAAGTTCCAAATATTCCCTATTATTTTAGAGAATTTTTCCAAGATTTTTAGAGCTCATTTGCTATTTTATCCTAAACACATTTTGTTTCAATACTATTCAAAATGCGGAATTTATCTGATGAGGACATCCCGAACGGAAGGAATTCTTTAGAACTGATCGTTGCCTGCTATGTGCGCATGAACGCATGTGGTCACTGATTTTACTTCCATGCATGTAGTAACGTGAATGAGAATGTTCCTTTTAAATGAGAACGCTTCCTTCAATTTAAATGAGCAATGTAGTAACGAAACCGTAATGCAGCGTTTCTTCATTCCTCCATGCATGAATTAGTGTGGCGATTGCTTGTTATTGCGTCGCGCCATTAAGGGAAGGATGAGCGCCACCGTTTATGCACATGAAGCCATTTCTTTCCAGCCGATTCCATTTTTTCTAGCAACGCATGTATGCATCCTGCAAGCGTATGTATACATGAAGCATGTTATTTCTTCAATCAACGAGATCATTACCTTTCCATTAATTTCCAGCCGCTTTCTCCAATTCCCTTGTATGCACGCATCTACACAAGGCTATGACGTTTCCTTGTATCCACATGAATGCAAATATACATGTATGCATGAATCATGGCTTGATGTTTTCCTTTGCAAGCCGTTTCTCCATTTCCTTTCCAGCCGCTTTCATTTTCCATACGAAGAATACACCTGCTCATTCTCATTCGGCGAGTCTTTCTTCTTCCATTTCATTCTCTTTTCATACCTTCGCCGACTCCATTTCTAGCCGATCGGTTCGGCCGATTACCCACCGACGACGAGCGCCGCCATCGACCGACTACGACGTGCCACCTCTCTCCAACGCCGGCGTATTCTTGGTCTCGTCTTCTCTGCGTCGCGGCGCCGCCCTGTCGTCGTTGCCGCTTAGCCTCGACCGGTACCCTCTATTCTCCTTCACGCGCGCGCTCTATTTCGATCATTGATCTAGTCGTCAGGAATTTGTTCCTGTATCTAGGTGTGTTAGTGCATGTATATGATATCCATGTACATGTATATCCGCAGATTTGGGACGATGAAAACGCACATAAGTTAGTCGATCCGTTCGCATGCATCGGTTTCTACGTAGAAATATTCTACCGGCATATATATGTTCGCCGGTTCACAAGTATAATTTTCCATATGCATGTATACGAATACATTAGGACGCATGTTATTAGGCTTAGTTGTTATTAGGGTGACGCAGATTATGTGTATAAATTAAGATGTGCGATGCATGAATCAATATTAGCCGTAGTATGTACCTATACATGATTCGGTCACAATGCTCGGATTCGATTCTCTGATTGTGCTCATGTCTTGGCCACGCTGTACCGTCACGCACGATAGTCGACTACAACACGCCTAAGCTTCAATGGGGCCTATAAATGCCTTTAAAACCTTATAAATGCCTTAAAAAGATTTTAGATGGCGTTTATATGGCGTCAAGAAAATGGCGCCAGAAAAGTAATTGACGGCGCTTAATTATCCACGGCATTTATAAGTGCCGTGAAAGACTCTAACATGGCGCTTATAAGTGCCGTGGAAGACTCTAACCGGCGCTTATAAATGCCATGGAAGACTCTAACCGGCGCTTATAAGTGCCGGTTCCTTCTATCATGGCACTTTATAAGTGCTGGGGTTCTTCTATTTATGGCTATGTTACAATGGCGGTTTTATCTAGCATGACGCTTATAAGCGCCGATTCCTCTATTCATGGCATTTAAAATCACAGTGCACAATGACTCTCAGAGGTCACCCATCTTATTACTACCTTTGTCCAAGCACGCTTAACTTCGAGTTTTTATAAGATCTAGTACTTTAGTGGTGGTATGATCACATCGATATATAATGCGCCCCTCCTCCCTTAACCCCGTTAAACACCAACACCGATTTTCAATTATTTCAAATTAGCAAACTATTGAGGTAATTAGCAAAATCATCATACGATAAGATCTCCAATTATATTCTTTTGGGCACCAATTCTAGTTTGCAAATACAAAATCCGAGCATATTTTTTAAAATAGACATAACTTTTGACTCGTACCTCCAATCGGAGCGTTCTTTGGCTCATTGGAAAGATAACGAAAAGTAGCATCTGAAATTGATAAGTGTCACAAAATCATATGGTCGAAAAAATTTAAATTTTCAAACAAAATATCAACGAAAATTGAATTTTCAGACAAAATTTGAAATTTTAGACAAAATATCATCGAAAATGAAATATTTGGACAGAAATTATTGCAAATGGAATATTAGTTTCAATTATTTCAAATATAATATTATTTAATTTCAATTCTTTCAAATTCTCCGGTGTGGTATTCACGTTTATAAACGCCGTGGTAGAGTGCTCATGTCAATATTATATACGCGTATACGTGTATAAATTAAGATGTGCGCATGCATGAATCAATATTAGCCATAGCATGTACCTATACAATTCGGTCACAATGCTCGGATTCGATTCTCCTGATTGTGCTCATGTCTTGGCCGCTTGTGACTGCCGCTTGATTGATTGTCGCCACAGCCACTGCCGCCGACTAAACTCCTACCGATCGCACGCCACCTGCGTCGCTCACTGGCGATTTTATGCGCCCGCTTGGCGTCATACCTTCACTTCTCTCAGTTTCACATAGCAAAGCTCATCCGAAGAATACATGTATACGCTATGAACAGTGCCATGCATGAGAAAACTAGATACATTTTGTACGTGAATTTGTATCCAAATTGTAGATTTTGTCATTTTCGCTACAAATTCGTTATAAGTCCAAATTGTACGCAACAAGTTTTGTAAATTAGTAAAAATTAATACCTTCCTACAGTAATTTTTATGAAATTTTATAAATAAATTTATACTGTTAAAATATTTGAGGAATGTCCAAAATTATGAATTTTGTAGTTTTAAACTATCGCTCAAAAATGTCGAAATAAATTTTATAAATCTTAGAAAATGCTAAACTAATTATCTGGAAGTTTTCATGAAGTTTCAATTAGTTTGATTTGTCGATTTTTCCTAATATATGTTTGTACGTTGTTTTGCGTGTTTATTTGGTTCTTTATCCGTTACGCGTGAGACGCTGAGTTGTGTGAGGACGCGGATTTTGAGGATCAAGCTCCAGACCAAGACTCGCTGCTTTACGAAGGCAAGTTATGCTTTGATCATGTTGCTCCTATGTTCTTAAATGTTATGTTGATTTAAATTATGCATGCTAATTTAATTAAAAAGCGTTCAAGTAATTTGGGATTAGATATTTACCACTTGATATTGTCACCTTGTCTATAGTATTTGTATGTCACTAAATCATTGTCACCCTAGGTTGGATTTTACATCTTGGTCTATACTAGTCGCCGATTGGGGTAATTAGAACGTGTTAGTTTGCTTAGCCATGCTACCGAACTAATGACACAGTATTGGGAATAAAGTCGAATATTGACTATTGAATTATAGAACATGTTTTGAAAGAATGTGACATGTGTTATTGAAAAGATGATGGCACGTGGTGCTTGTAACCAACTGTGGGAAAATGGTTTAGGCGGGGCAAGTGGCAAGATGTTCATGGTGGGCCGATGTGGCATTTGGGCGATCGCGTGACGGATTTGGTTTTTGTTGACATGTTGACGTGATGAGTTTTTGGGAAGTCTTGCCTCGGTCAATTAAGGACTTAACCTTGCGAGCCTTTGACCTGAGTCATTCATACAACCACAAGTTCCGGAATGGCACGGACCTAGCTGAGTAAATTGTGAAATCTATTCTTGATCGTTGCAGGAGTGAGTCCGTGTACGGGTAGTAAAACTCACAGCGCAAGAGGGGGGCTCATAGGAGGTGTATCCCTTCAGTGTTAAATCCTTAGCGGGAGTACTGAGTTTAGATGGATCTTTGGAAAGGCTTTGTTATGGTTACTCGTCTTTGTGGTCTTTGACTGTATCTTGTGGGTAAAGTGTATAACCTCTGCAGAGTGTACAAACTATTCGAATAGCCGTGTCCACGGTATTGGACATTGCTCCGGGATTACAGTCAAGGGTTAGACTTTATTAAAAATGTGGTTAATTGGGTTAACAGATGAAGATGATGGAAGTATGAATTAGAATGTGGGAATGATTTTACTTAACTTCTGTAAAAGTTATTGTTATTTCTACTTGTTTTTACTGCTTTCGAATCTACTTACGTTACTTGTTAAATGCTGTTTATTGCAAATCAACCTTTAAGCCATTCCATTGGAATAAGCCTGGCTTGTAGCATATTAGGTTGCATTCTGTGCATAGCTTGTTGAGTACGGTTGTGTACTCACCCCCCCTAGAATCACAACATCAGAAGATGAAGAACCGCAAGCATTTGAGGAGGAGAAGAATGACAACCCGGCTAACTAGGGAAAAGGCTCAGTCAGTTGCCTGTGGCAAACTGGGGCTCCACGAAGATTTATTTCCGCTGCTGTTATTTGTTTACTCTGAACTCAGCCCTGCGTGGCTTAATATTGTAAGGCTGACCTTAAGGTCTTAACAATTTAATTTGAGATAAATACCTTATTGTTATTATTTTCACTGTGTATGTGTGATGGTATTCATCTCTGTTGTATCTGTGAGCACCAGCGTGATCCTGGACTGGTGTATCACACTGAGTGTTCGGAATTCAAATTCCGGGCGCGACACCTCCCTTCCACCTTCTTATTGGGTTGAAGCCTTGCATACCGCCACACACCTTATAAATCTCCATCCCACTAAAACTCTTAATTTTTCCACCCCGTTCTTCGCTCTTTATGGCGTTCAACCCTCCTAGTCCCATCTTCGCGTTTTCGGCTGCAAGTGCTACCCCAATCTCTCTGCCACCGCCCCCAACAAACTCTCACCTCGTTCCACGCTTTGTGTCTTTCTTGGATACTCCTCAGACCACAAAGGTTATCGCTGTCTTGACCTTGCCTCCAATCGAGTCATCATCTCTCGTCATGTCACTTTTGATGAGTCATCTTTTCCCTTTGCTGAGTCGATCACCACTCCTCCTTCATCTTTCTTTGACTTTCTCACGGTGTTCGACATAGCCTCTCGCTCCCCACCCTATTGGTTTTTCTTTGCTTGCAGGTCCTACGTTTGGCGCCAGCACTGCTCCCCCAGACCACGCTGCCCTTGTTGGCTCATCGCCTCAGGTTGCTGCCAGCGATGTCCCTACACGGTCTGCATTGCTCTAAGTTATGCTGCCCCTGCTGGTCCCGTGCCACAGGCTATTGCCAGCGTGACTCCTGCTCCGACGCCATGCACCTCGCCTGCACGCCTCGTCGCTCCTGCAGGTTCTACACCACAGCTCGCTCCTAGCGTGGCCCCACAGGCGTCGCTTCTCGCTAGCCCCGAGACCGGGCCTCTGCACATCCATTTGCTCCACGCTGCACGTCCGGCCCAGCCAGCACTCCGCTCACATCGCGCCTGTGTAGGGTCGAGGATGCGCCTAGAGGGAGGTGAATAGGCGATTTAAATTCGATCGCTCACTAAACACCCGCCTAATACACCCCTATGTTAAAACCTAATCAAAGATATATATGAAGCGATAAACTAGGTTTTGACAATTAAAGCCTAAATCAACTAGGCTCACTAGTGCACTAACTAAATTAAGTCTCTACACTAGAATTGCTAAATTGAACAATCAATTAATTCTAAGCAATTCTAATTATAATCAAGCAATTGAACAATATACAATAAATGTAAATACTTGAAAGTAAAAGAGACAACCGATATTTTTCTGTGGTGTTCGGAGACTTGCCGGTCTCCCCTAGTCCACGTTGAGGCAAGCCCACACTTGGACCGGCTCCCACTCGAGCACCCGCCTCTTTCCACTAGTCGTGGTTTTTCACGCTTCGCCGTAGGCTCAACCCGAACCTTCACAAACTTGCCGGGCTTTCACACCTTGAGAGCTTCCGCGCCAAGATGACGCTTACGCTGCCTAGGAGTCGGCAACCTCCAAGAGTAACAAGCCGCTCCTTCACTTGAACTTCACCGAGCACAACGCACGCGCCCCGGTGATTACCTCTGCAACACATGCACCTAGGCTCTCTCAAGTGCAACACATGCACAAGAGGCTCAAACCACTCCTAATTGCAACACATGCAATTAGTGCTCACACTTAAGCTCAAGAAGCAAATGGAGAAGAGCAACACATGCAAACAACTCCCACACACAGCCAACCACATGCCCAAGCCCCCAAGGGTTCTATTTATAGCCTCCACAAAAAAACTAGCCGCTTGGGGGCAAATGGGCTTAAACAAAAGTTGATACTACCGCCTCTAAGGGCAGTAGTACGCCAGAGCCCCAACGGTGATTAGGCTAATGGTCGGAAGCAGGTACCTACCGCCCTCGAGGGCGCAGAGTACCGACCATGTACTACCGCTCCCACACGGCAGTAGTCTTGACCTCGTGCCTCAGAAAATACATCGCTCTATAAAGAGCTAGGCGGCAAACCGCAGCCTGCACGTCACCAGCGGTAGTGCCGCCAACAAGACCAAAATACATCGCTCAGTAAAAGAGCTACAAGGTACAAACTCATGTAGTATCAAGATTCTTGATTACTACCTGCATACCAGTGAGTCAGAGGCCACATGGAGAAATTCAGATTTCAACTCGAAAAACTATTTCTCCAAAAACAAACTTTATTCTTTGAGCCTCTAGATGATCAACACATGATCATACACTCGTGCAAAACACATTTGCACCACTTTAACTCATGCTCAAAGAATCTCAACCAAATTGCGAAAACATATTTCACAAATAAACCACGAACTTATGCAATCAACCCTCTAGCCATGTAAGGATCAGCACATGACCCCGACACTTTGCAAAACACATTTGCAAATGCCAACACATGCTCTAGGATCGAAACACATAACTTCTAAGCTCATTTGCAAAACACATTTGCAAACAACAATTCCAACTAGTGAAAACACATTTCGCTAACTACTTAAGATCTATTTGCAAAACGTATTAAGTAAATCAAACTCGAGTTTATGAGATTAATCCCCCTAGCCATGTGAAGGTCAACACGAGACCTAGTCAACTTGCCAACACCCGTTGCAAGCCCTACTCACATGCTCTCGGGATTCCAGACTCATAAACCTCAGTTTATTCGCACAACGAACTTGCAAATAACTCAATAATCGCATTTCATGCTTGAGCACTACTCTTTGCAATACATGCAAAAGTCTAGCTCCAAGCAACACCAAATCAAGGTGCATGAACTCTCTAATTGCAACACATGCAATTCTCTAGTTCCATGCAACCACAAATCAAACTTACACACTAAAACCAAATTAATCGTATGAGCTCTCTACTTGCAACATATGCAAGCCTCTAGCTCCATACAAACACACAAACACCAAATCGTGCTTGAGCTCTCTCCTTTTGCAACACATGCAAAACTTAGCTCCAAGCAACCACGTTTTTTAGAAAGATTGTTTTGTAAATGAAAACAAAACATGAAGCTTCAACATTTGCAACACATGCAAAAGTGAACTTCACGCAAAAGCCAACGCATATAGCTTATCCTATTTGCAACACATGCAAATCAAAGCATTATACGAAAACCAAATGTATATGCTCTTCCTCTTTGCAACACATGCAAATCGGAGCATAAACCAATGACAACCAAGCACAAACTTAACCCATTTGCAACACATGCCAAATGGTTAACTTTATGCAAAAACCAAATCCAAATGATTTGAGCTTGAGTGAACGCGGATTGAGATCATCAACACATGATGAAGCTCAAGTTAGGAGACAATCCCTCTTAATAGTACGGCGCTAAAACCTTAGACTCAAAGAGTATAAAGTCCTTCGCCTATCTAGTTATACCTTTGCCACCGTACGCAAGCAATCCCCTTTTGGGTCTTTATGATCATCACTTTGATACTCCCCCGGGATCATCACTCGATTCTTCTCTTTGTCTTCGGGATCTTCTCTTGACGCCCATCACCTCATGATGCCGTCTTTATCCCGTTCTCAATCATCTCATTCATCTTTGGACCTAACTCAATCACAACTCATAAAATAGTTAGTCCAAGATGCACGGTTGTCTCAATTATCTCTTGCACTCCATTAACACATAATGGATGCCTTTAGATCAATTGAGCACAACCTAAATCAATTTAAATGATTTAAATGTGTCTTAAGTACAATAATGCAACACATACTTCATTATACTTAAGAACTATTTATTTGTCCTTAATTAATCAAGGAACACCATCAACACATGATGAAATGTTCTTTAATGGTTATCAAGACAAATGAACTCAATTTAAATTATCATTTAAATTGATATGAGTATATATTAACTATACAAGTTTTCATATACTCATGTTGATGAAAAGTAATGATCCATTATATGTAAATTATATGGAAATGATCATTACTCTAAATCATCAACTATAGAATACACCCCACATGTATATGTGCGAGATATAATTGACTTGGACATAATATGCACATATCCAATTTGATCGTATTGGAGTATATCCTATATTACCATGAGTATACTTATAACTAGGCAATTCAAACATATACTAAGGATTTAGTTTCTTTGTCTTGATCCTTATATGTGTCAATAAGAATTAGATCAATACAAAGAGGCTTTCAAGTTAAACTACAAACTCCCTAAGTATGTGCATCCATGTAATGTGTGGATAGGAAACATGATGCACGCTTGTAGTTAATATAATGGGGACATTCATGCTTTAACTTGACTCCAAAGTATGCAACTAATATTAAGATAAATACGCATACATACCTTAGGTTGTCCATTTTTCAATGTGATGAGACTAATCAAAGATATTCTAAATAAACAAGTTAGTCTCGATATAAGATTTGTCATTAATAACAAAATCACATTAAGGGATAATCTCAATATTAGATTTGTCATTAATACCAAAACCATAACTAATGAAGGTTGAACTTACAACCGTCATAGCCAAGGACGTGCTTTCAACTACAGAACCGCTCCGACCATCGCTTCCTCCAAAGACAGCTACTATCCGACGCAATCCAGATTCAACCCGTGCACAACAACCATTCCATGGTCACGCGAGGTAAAACCGGGTTCCGACAGCCGCGCTAGTTTCTGAATCTTCATGCAGATTCTCTGTCTTCGGTACCGAAGACTTATCAAGGTGCTCTAGCCGATCCTAATTGGTGTGATGCCATGACTGAAGAGTTCACTGCTCTCCAGGCCAATCACACATGGGATCTTGTGCCGCGTCCCACCGATGCAAATATTGTCACAGGAAAATGGGTTTATCATCATAAGTTCCTTCCCAATGGTGATCTTGATCGTTACAAGGCTTGTTGGGTTCTCCGTGGCTTCACCCAATGCCCTGAGCTTGACTTCGATGAAACTTTCAGTCCTGTCGTCAAGCCGGCCACCATCCGGACGGTTCTTACTGTGGCTCTCGCGCATAATTGGCCCATCCATCAACTTGATGTGAAGAATGCATTCCTCCACGGCACCCTCACGGAAACAGTTTATTGCATGCAACCCTCTGGCTTTGTGGATCCCGCCAAGTCTGATCACGTCTGTCATCTCAACAAGTCTCTATGGCCTCAAATAGGCACCTTGAGCATGGTACAGTCGATATGCCACATTTCTCCTCTCTATTGGGTTTGCTGGTGCCAAGTCTGATCCCTTGCTTTTCATTTTTTGGCATGGAAATGATGTCATCTTACTGTTACTATATGTTGATGACATCATCCTTACTGCATCCTCTGAGACTCTCTTTTGAAAGACCAATGGTGCCCTATAACAAGAGTTCTCCATGAAGGATCTTGGTCCTCTTCACCATTTTTTGGGTATCTTTGTCAGTCAGCGCAATGGTGGTCTGTTTCTCTCTCAGCAGCAGTATATTCTGGACATTCTTGCTCGTGCCAATATGAGTGATTGTAAGCCGTGTTCCACACCAGTTGACACCATTGCCAAACTGTCCTCCACCGATGGTGTTCCCATTACTGATCCTACTCACTATCGGGGTCTTACTGGAGCTATGCAGTATCTCACGTTCACACGACCTGATATTACATATGCTGTACTATTCAGCAGATCTGTCTTCACATGCATGACCCACTTGAACCTCACTTGGCTTCCATCAAACGGATCCTTCAGTATTTGAAGGGCACACTTAACTTTGGACTTCAGCTACACCGTACCTCTGTTTCAGAGTTGGTCACTTACTTTGACGCTAACTGGGCTGGTTGTCCAGATACCCGCCGCTCCACGTCTGGCTACGCTGTGTTTCTTGGCGACAACCTCATTTTTCGTCTTCCAAGCGACAGATCATCAGATCCGCCATAAATACGAGGCGAATAATACCAATAAGCGCTAATGCCGTGGTCAAGCATCATGGTTGCAATGCTACAGTTACTTGGTGAGCTTCACCATCCCCTTCAACGTACATGTGGTTCATCGTGACAACGTCGCCACTTCTATCTCTCCACCAACCCGATTCAAAGCATTAGCGAACAAAACATATTGAGATCGACATGCATTTCATCCGTGACCATGTCGCTACCGGCACCGTACGTGTTCTTCACGTCCCGACGACATCTCAAGATGTGGGTGTGTTCACCAAGGGCCTTCTTTACTATTCATGAAATTCAGACGGCCTCAACCTCTCCGCTCACCATGATTATTCGCCCACTCCCGCCTCGACTACGGGGTATTATATATATATATATATATATATATATATATATATATATATATATATATATATATATATATATATATATATATATATATATATATATGCGTATGTATACGTATGGACGCTCAACGATTTCAACGAAGCACGAACCGCAGAGGAATCATCCGACGAATCTAGGATTAGTTTCTATTGTTGAGTGCATCCAAATCTTGTAGTTTGTTTCTAAAAACAGCACTGATGTAATCTATATATGCGCCATATTAGTTAATGGAAAGTATTACGTGATTGCACCAAATTCATCTGCTTTCAATCTGGTTTAACCGGATTGAGATCTAATCAGTTTAACCGCATTGAGAAAATAGTTTTCGATACTCCTAAAGACAGCTAGCTAGGGCTTGATCTACAGTCAATATGGCTTTGATTAGGGGTGAAAATGGGTCGAATACGGGCAGATATTACTCTTCCCGTATCCTAACTCATATTTTTTTCCAGGATTCGAAACCGGATACGGATGCAAATTCGGGTTATTCAGGACACGGATATGGGACAGATATGTGACGGATTCGGGTCAAAAATAGATAAAAATATACGGATAATGCATGCATATATAAAGTAATATATATTGAATTAAAACCATATGAGTACATCACTATAGTAACAAATTGTATATCAATCAAACTCAACAAATGTCATTGAAAGAATATGCTACTTAAGAATCAATAGAACCAACTAATTGTTAATATAAATGGGCCGATATGGAAAAAATATAGTGAAATGGGCTGGGCCTTGCCGATAGCCAATATCCGATCCGATATCCGAATAGAAAAAAATCCGGATATCCGAATAGAAAAAATCCGAATATCCGGATCCCGTCCCGGATTTACCGGATATTGGATGCTTTGGATCCGATCCCGAATCCGGATTCAAGTATCTAGATCCGGTTTCGGATCCGATCGGATAGTAAAATCCGGTCCCGGACCGTTCCCGACCGGATCCGGTCCCGGATCGGGCGGGAAATATCCGACCCGTTTTCATCTCTAGCTTTGATACCACCTTTGTCGGGACCCGAATATGCAAATCCAGACCCTCTGTGTATTTCGCACTAGTCCAAAATCGCGCTAGTGCACACAGGCTCAACATAGATAAATATCACAATCATACTCAATGATAATATAAATAAGATTTTATCAAGTTACAAGGTTCACACCCTAGTGTTGTTCGCCTTACATTCATACGCCACGTAAGGCTAAGACTGAAGTAAATAAATAAACTGCAACGGAAATAATTAAAAGTGTAGAAACTCTTCAACTGCCACAGGCAACTTACAAGGTTCGCACCCTAGTGTTGTTCGCCTCCTCCTGGAACTTCTCCCCAAAAGCAGGCGTTGCTTATTCCTCAACTGATAATGTTGGTGGCAAGGGGTGAGTACATAAAGCACTCAACAAGCCATGCACAGAATGCAAGTCTACTTACTATATGCATGGCTTAGTACAAAAGATAGGCTACAAGATTACTTTGCATGAACGGTATTTGCAAAAGAATAGCATAAATAGATTGAAAGACAGTAAAACAAATAATAACAGTAATAACTTTTGCATTTGTTTTCAATGACCAACTCATACCCTTATTTTCACATTCCAACATTCCATTCCCACACCTATTTTAATAAAATCTAATCCTTAACTGTAATCACCGAGCAATACCCAATACCGTGAGCATAGCTATTCGAATAGGTTTTACACTCTGCAGAGCTTATACACTTAACCCACAAGATATAATCAAACACCAAAAAGGCGAGTAACCATAACAAAGCCTTTCCAATGCCTATCTATACCTAGTACAATCCGCTGAGGTTTCAACACTAGTGGGACTGGTTACCACATCTAGGGCCCCCCTCTTGCACCATGTGAGCCAACCCGTGCGAGAACTAGTTACCACTACCCGGGCCTTGTCGATGGTTGTGATCGGCAATGAAGAAAAGAGAATGGGGCAAGGCGGAAGATCTGAGTTTGATGGTAATGCAAGACACAAGGCAGTTTTTACCCAGGTTCGGGCTCTCCAATGGAGATAACACCCTAGTCCTGCACTCGTTGTTTCTGGTGTAAGAGTGAATGTTCTTGTTTACAAGCTCTCTTCTACAGATATTTTTCCTCTCCCCTCTCTCAGGGCTTCTTCTCTCTTTATATGCTAGAGGCTAGGTCGCCTGGACACAGTTGTAGGGGTTGTTGGGGCACAAAGAAGAGCAAGAGAGGCATTGGAAGCAAAGAGGCAGCTTGAAGCAAAGAGGAAGACCATCCCAGGTCAGTCCGACCAGCACAAGGGCATGTAGGAGCAGAGCCGCCTGCAGGTGGGCAGTGTGCTCTACCCATTCTTGTTGCTTGCGCCTCTCCCCGCCTTCTTTTGTCTGGCACGGCTAAGATCTTCTAGAAGCTCTCCCTTTTTTGCATGGCCGGCCCGGTCCAACCCTTTGAGCTGATCCGGTCGGCCCATTAACCAGGTACCCGGACCCATATGTTCCACAGTAGCCCCCGAGTGCTTCACGACCGAGCTGCCTCCCCTTTTTGCCACATCTTAGCCGCCGTGATGCCCTCCGGATGTCATACTATTCGGTGGGGAGGTCGTGAAGGACTCAATGACCTCGCGCTAACTCTTCCGAGTGGTTCCTGACCCGGTTTATCGGGGCATTGGTGATCGGCCGCCCATGAGATGCCTCCCTGTCCGTGTATGGCAGTCAGCTCAACTTGACGAGCACCTTGATTCAGTTTGATGGTGCCCACGCTAGATCATATCGGAGCGTAGCGTGGCCCGTCTTGGGGCGCACCATCATTTGGCCCTTGGCCTAGCGGTACCTGTACATGTACAGCAGTCGGCTCATCTTGGAGCGTACCTTGGATTAGTTTGATGATGCCTACACCCGATTATATCGGAGCATAGCGTGGCCCATCATGGAGCGCACCATCATTTGGCCCTTGGCCGAGCGGTACCTATACATGTACAGCAGTCGGCTCATCTTGGAGCGTACCTTGGATTAGTTTGATGATGCCTACACCCGATCATATCGGAGCATAGCGTGGCCCATCATGGAGCGCACCATAATTTGGCTCTTGGCCGAGCGGTACCTGTACATGTACAGTAGTCGGCTCATCCTGGAGCGTACCTTGGATTAGTTTGATGATGCCTATACCCGATCATATCGGAACATAGCGTGGCCCATCATGGAGTGCACCATCATTTGCCCTTGGTCGAGCGGCACTGACATGTATGCAGCAATGGCTTATCTTGGAGCGCACTTGATTAGTTTGATGATGCCTACACCCGATCATATCGGAGCATAGCGTGGCCCATCATGGAGCGCACCATTATAATCCCTGAATTGAGCCCCCGCGATATCTCGATTCCGCCTTTGCGGCAACTAAATAGGTCCGATATGGGGCATATCGCAGGGGCGTGCTTCGATTTTTTTGGCTCGGATGGTGCTCGGGTTCCGCACGGAGCGGCAACTAGCAACCGACCCAACATGGGGAGTGTCGTGCCCAAACTGATTCTTGTCCTAACGACAGCTATCCACCATGATCAGGGCATCCAGTTGGCCTGGACAGAATGGGTCGTGCCCTGGTCAAACCCGGTAGCAATGAGCATGTTAAGGCGCAGTCCCCACCCTGAACGGGGTCAGCCGTCATTCTTTATAGTTCCTGGGAGCCGCGCTGGACTTGAGTCCCCTTCGCGCTTCACGCCCCTGCCTCTTTGCTTCCAAAAATCTCATCACCCTCCCCACGAGCTCCGTCGCTAGGGTTTGTCGCCGCCGCCTTCCTTCTTCGCGTCGCCGATAATCTCCCCCGGGGATGTCGACTCCGCCTTCCCAGGACTCCCCCGCGCTGCCTCCGGCTCACGATTGGGTCCCCTCAACGCTGACGGAGGCGCATTTGGACGCGATGGTCACCATAGGGGTCATGCCACCGGCGACCCTGATCAGCCCCTGCCTGGCCTGCGGTGAGTTTTATCCCACCCCTCGCTCCGAGGAGATCGCTGCCTTTCAATCTTTCTTCTAGCTGGTTTAGCTTCGGCAAAGGACTTTTTTCATGCTCCTTTGTTTTTATGGCATCGAATTGGTCCACTTGAATCCCAATTCCATTCTCCACATCGCCGTCTTCATTCATCTTTGTGAGGCGTTTCTTGGGATCCACCCGCATTTCAATCTCTTCCGCCACCTTTTCCTCCTCAAGCCCTTCCCGAGCAGGAGCACCCTAAGGCGGTTGGAGGCGCCGGCTTCCAGCTGAGAGATGGGGCGAGGAAGATTTACTTTGCCATCCCCTTCAGAACCTCAAACAAGGGTTGGCACCGGGAGTGGTTCTATTGCGCCAACCTCAATCCTTGCCTTCCATCCTTTTCCAGGGAGCCCCCGAGAGTTTCCCCTTCTTGGATCGCGGCCCCTCCTGACCTTGAAATGGGGCAAGTGAACGAGTGTAACATCCCAAAATTTTAGCTTTTCAATTAATTAATATTATTTTATTGCTAAATATGAATTTTGTGAATTTTCTGAATTTATTTGGATTTTCTAAATTTATTTGAATTCTTTGGAATTAAATACATTATCTTGTGGTCAAGAAATAATTATAAAAAGAGATTTGCAAAATAAAGTTTTTCTGAAAATATTTTATTTAAGCCCGAATATCTCAAAATATTTTTGGGAATTTTAGAGTATTTCTAAAGCCTTAAATAAATCAAAACATTTAATCGGATTATTTAAAAAGGAAATTCGAGAAAATATGGAAGGAATAAGATCGGCCGGCCAATATATCAGGCGGCCTTTTGTATTTTTGGAAACCCCGATTGATTCTAGCCGCCGGATCTTGATCCGACGGACGGCATCATCGCTCCGGATGGAAAGCACCACCGCCTCGGGTAGGGATTCCACCGCCGCCATACCTTCCAGATTTAGTGCCGCCGACCGGTATAAAAGGAGCCGCACCTCCCGAACTCACCTTGAGCCGCCGCTTTTTCCCTCACGCGCCGCCGGAGAAGCACGGAAGACGCCGCTAAGCCTCGCCGAGTTTCCGCTTTGCGCCGGTGCACATCGTCGCCGGGGACTTCTTCCATGCGCTGAAGGCGGATTCAAGTCGCCACCACGCCAGATCGGATCCACCGCTTCCACGCCGTCGGAGTCACGCCGAACGCCGCTCGATAGTCATCGCCTCAAGACAAGAAGATTGCGCCACAAGATCTTCATCGCCGCCGAAGAATCTCACCGCCGGATCATCAACGAAGCGCCGGATTAGTCCACGTCGCGTCTCAGACGCTCGCCGAAAATCGGATTTTTCCATATAAAAATAATTCGCTAAATTCGAATTTCTATTTTCGTGGTATTTTCAGATTTTCAAACTTCAAAACCTCATAACTTTCGTGATACTAACTCGATTGAGGTGATTCAAATTCCTAAAAATTTGTAAAATGAGATCTTTCTAATGGTGGCTTTTATTTGAATTTTTGAGTTTATTTGCTATTTGGTTTTGGTTCTTATTTGCTTTTCTCTCGATTCGCAGAGACGTTGAATTGTGCGAGGCTTTGGAAGGAGATTTTGCAGCTCAAGAATTATTTTCAGACCAAGACCAGGAACCTAACCAAGGCAAGTTGTGCTTTGATCATGTTGCACCCATAAATTAGATTGCATGCTATTTTGATTTACTTTATCACTTGGTATTTTATGTGTATAAATGATTTCAACATAAGTTGGGATTTAGCTAATGTACCCTTTGAATTATACCCTACCTTGTTATTTGTATGCTATGCTTCATTGTCACCCTAGATTGGTTACTATAGTTGGTTAATAATGAAATCAACATGGATGGTTAGATCGAATAGATTTGCTTAGTCATGCTACGCCATCACATGTTCACTTAATTATGGTTTAAATAATCTTGACTAATGGTATATGGAACAATGATGTTAACTTGTGTGTCATGTGTGGTCACACAAAGAGATTGAGTTGTGGTGGCGAGGAGGTCACACAACGAGGTTGAATTGTGTAGCATGTGATGCTTGGTAATCAACTGGGTTTGGTAATCACTTTAGATTGAAGCAAGTGGAAGGGGCAAGGGTGCCAGGGTGGGCCCGATGGGCGAGAGAAGGGTATGTGCAAGTCTTGCTTTAATCAATCCTAAGGACTTAACCTTGCGAGCCTTTGACCGAGTCTTACTTGCAACCACATGTCCGAATGGGACAATTTTAGTGATTAATTTGCAAATACTTAGCTTAAGTGCTATCTTGGTGGTGTGGGTCCGGGTTCACGGAGGAAACTCACATGGCGCAAGAGGGGGCCCTGTTAGGTGGTTTAGCCACTTCATGTTGAAACCTTAGCGGGTAGCACCGGGTTAAGAGGATGCATTGTAAAGGCTTTGTCATGATTCTCGCCAAGATACCAAAGGAAGTGTGCTAATAGCTTGGCATCAAAGAGATTATCATGCCATGTGGGTAAAGTGCATAACCTCTCGCAGAGTGTACAAACTATTTGAATAGCCGTGCACGGTATTGAGCAACGCTCGCGAATTGCAGTCAAGGGGTAGTTAATTAAAACTTGTCAATTGTTGGGATGGCAGGATGCCATGTGGATAATGGAATTTGATTTAGGATGAGACTTGGGTTGATTTACAAATAATGGAATCTATTACCTGTTATTATTTGTTTTATCGTCTTTGCAATCTATGTTATGAATGTTTCTTAAAAGTCGCCATCGCTTAAGAACCACTTAGCCATTCCTTTGGAATAAACCTTGCATATAGCTATGATAGACTTGCATTCTCAGGCACAACTTGTTGAGTATGTTGTATACTCACCCTTGCCTACAAAAACAAACCACAAGTGGAGGAGTCAACGCCGGCCGGAGGAGGATTACTGTGGATACGAGTCGCTAGGCCAAGCCTTGTCGACGCCTGTGGTGCATCGATGAGTCGCCACGCTTTCACTGCTTTTTCCACAGATTCGCTTTTACTTTGTCTTAGACTCGCCCATGAGGTCAATAAATGTAAGTGATCATAAGATCATACACTAGTTATATTGAATAAATAAAGTCTTATTATTGATATCGCTAGTATGATGTGATGCTTACCGATGTTAAGCCCTGCACTAGCATTGATCCCGAATAGTGCAAAGATACACTGTGGATTCGAATTGGTGAATTCGGGTCCCTACAGAGGTGGTATCAGAGCATACTGACTGTAGGACTTGGCCCTAGCTTGGTAGAGTGTCCAAATTATTTTCTAAAAAGAAAACATAAATTGACTAAGACAACACTCTTAACTCTTCTCATCCTCTGCTCCTCACCTTTGCTGAATTTATGATTTTCCGAGATCATGGTGGACTTATCTATTTCCCTTTTGGATAGATGAGGATGATCCAAGAGTACGGGAGCAGGAAGGAGGTTATGCAGCAGAGCTATGGCGCATGATGAGGATGCTCGGAGGCTTCGACAGCCGATCTACCGAGGGGAGACCATAGTACGTGCCGGACTCGACATTGATGGAGGGTTCAGATTACGATCTACGCACGAGCAAGGGCAAGAGGAAATCGCTCCATCCGTGATCATCGCCAGAGATCTACACCGAGGCGGGATCCAAGCGGCAAGACGCTTGGCAATGAGACAACTTGCTCGCACTCTACCCCGAGAGTTGGAAGGCACGTGTTTCGCCATCATCCACGCCGACAACCGCTATGATCGGGATCCAATAAGAGAAGAGAATGCCACAATCGCTACCTAGCCCGATATGTCATCGCCAAGAGGACGCCTTGATGATATGGCTCTGGAGCTGCGAAGAGCCCGAGAGGAGGCCCAGAAGACAAAAGATCGACTACAGGAGGTTTTGGATCAGTCTCTCCAGAAGATCCGTGAGTTGGAGGATGCATTATATGGATCCGAGCCAGAGCCAGAGATGGAGCTACACGACCCCGACCCGGAGTCAGACTCGGAGTCAGACTCGGAGTTAGATTAAGTTGAGATTCGAATGTTGAGTCGCGTCCATAAGATAGCATTACCAAATATAATAGACGTTAAGGTTGGATGTTTAGTTTGGATTTTATTGTTGCTGAGTGTGCAGTATGCGTGCAAAGCTCTTAGGCTTATGTAAGCAACCATACCAAGATTATGCAATAAAATAATAAAGTTGTTTAATTTTGGGTTAAACTTGTCCTCCCCGCTTAGAGATTCTTATATCTCATCTCGGCTACTTTACCCTCTCCTAACCCACACAGATGGTGAACACTGTGGCAACAATGGAACGTCAGAAGTGGTCTCCGCCGAATGACCATGATGGAACACCGCCACCAAAGACCACGGTGGATATGCAAAACTTGGGAGCTTTTTCCGCAGCCCAGACTCACTCATGCAAACCATGATGCAACAGATGCGAACATGGCAGCTGTTGGCGAACGCAGCGCAAAGAAGGCAACAATGGGCCACGTGCTTACTCCAAGTTGTCGATTTCATGAGGACTCACCTCCAACCTTCTCAGAAATGTCAACCCACTAGAGGCCGATGATTGGCTAAGGACTATTGAGAGGAAGTCGCACATCACGCAAAGGCGAGGGTAACGAGAAGGTGCTTTATGCTACACACCACCTTGAGGGGACCGCCGCAGAATGGTGGAGAATTATTGCGCAACAAGATGAAGCCCAGCAGAAATCACTTGGGAAGAGTTTTTCGCTGCCTTCCGCCAGATACCATGTGCCTAAGGAATGATGGATCTTAAGAAGGAGGAGTTTAGAGCTTTAAAACAAGAAGGCCAGTCAGTGGCAGAATATCTAAATAAGTTCACTCAGTTGGCACGCTATGCACCTGAAAATGTTGCTACTGATAAGGCTGCATGCCTCGCTTCGAAGGTTTAAACTCGATTGCGAGTTGGGCTAATCACCCATAATTTTCGATTTCGTGAGTTAGTCAACAAGGCTTTGATCCTTGAAGACAAGCGCAAGGAATTGGGTGAGGACCGCATAGCCTTGAATGGCTAGCCAGCCGACAACCTAGTCGGTTAAGGCTCAGATGACACCGCAACAGCTTGCTGAGATTCACCTCGCTGAAAGCAAGGCACCGCCTCGGCATCTCGCCCGCTGGTCGAACTTTCAAACTCCCGCACCAATAGGCAATGCCGTTTCTGGAGGTCAACAGCCCGACACCAGAAGATGTTATTCATGCAACGAGCCAGGGCACTTCGCCAACAAGTGTCCGACGAGGGGAAACATTACCCCAAATTCGCTTCAACTTGGGCACTACTCCACCAAAGCTCCGTGGAGGAGGGAATCGAGCACCAAAGACATCGAGGAGCGCCTCAAGTTTATTTATGCGTGGAAGGATCAACCATATTATCGCAGATGGAGCTCAGAAGCAACGGACGTCGATCGGGTAAGTTTCTAGTTAACTCAAGACCGCTATAGTTTTATTTGATTTCGAGCTTCGATTCGCTTGTTTCTGAGTTTTGCCTTGAAGAATGGATTTGCTGTTAAAAATCTTAAGTGTGTACTTATAGTCCAAGCCCCAGGATCGGAACTTCAATCTAATCTTGGGTGTTTGGGGATTAAGTTGCATTTGAATGGGATAGAGTTCCTAGCGAACCTCATCTTGTTAGACACCCAAACCTTAGATGTTATCCTAGGGATGGATTGGCTGTCTAAGCACAGAGCTGTTTTGGATTGTGGCCAAAGGGTGGTGACCCTAGAAAGCCCTAGCGGTGAGAAGGTGGAAGTACACGCTACCACAGTTCGTAATGGACAATTGATGATCAACAGTGCAAAGGTGGTTAGTTTGGAGGATGTGCCTGTTGCTAGAGATTATCCGGAGGTATTCCCTGAGGATTTACCAGGCATGCCGCCAGATCGGGATATTGAGTTTGTTATTGAGTTGGTACCAGGGACAGCACCGATAGCAAAAAGGCCATATCGGATGCCAATCGATGAACTGGTTGAAATGAAGAAGCAAATTGAGGAATTGCTGGAGAAAGGTTTCATTCGGTCCAGTTCTTCTCCATGGGGAGCGCCAGCTTTTGTTTGTTAGAAGAAGGATGGAAGTTTGAGGATGTGCATCGATTATCGTGCACTTAATGAAGTAACAATCAAGAATAAGTACCTTTGCCGAGGATTGATGACTTGTTCGATCAATTGAAAGGAGCAGTAGATTTTCTCCAAGATAGATCTTCGATCAAAGTTATCATCGCCTAAGGATTAGGCGTAAGATATTCAAGACCGCATTCTCTACCCGTTATGGACATTATGAGTTTACGGTCATGTCATTTGGATTGACCAATGCCCCAGCTTATTTTATGAACCTCATGAATAAGGTGTTCATGGAATACTTGGACAAGTTTGTGGTTGTCTTTATTGATGACATCCTTGTGTATTCCAAGTCGGAAGAAAAACATGCAGAGCAATTGAGATTAGTGCTAGAGAAGTTGCGTGATCAGCAATTATATGCTAAGTTCAAGAATGTGATTTTTGAAGGAGAAGGTAGAATTTCGGCCATGTAATGATCGCTAAAGGAATTGCCGAGATCCAAGTAAAGTAGAGGTCAGAATGAATTGGGAGCAACCAAAGACAGCTATACGATCCGTAGTTTTTCGGGAATGGCGGATATTACCGCCGATTCATAGAAGGATTTTCGACGATTAAGTAGACCTCTCACGCAATTGTTGAAAAAGGAGAAGAAGTTTGCATGGACGCCGAGTGTGAGAATAGTTTTCGTGAATTAAAGAAGAGATTAACATCCGCCTCGTGTTAATATTGCCGACGCAGAGCGCTTTTGATATTTACCGTGACGATCGCGCAAGGTCTTGATGTGTTAATGCGTAATGGCAAGGTAGTAGCATATGCATCAAGGCGCTTGAGGCCGCATGAGGAAATTACCCAACACATGACTTGGAGTTAGCAAACGTAGTGCATGCTTTGAAGATATGGCGCCATTATCTCATTGGAAATAGATGTGAGATATATACGACCATAAGAGTTTGAAGTATATATTCACTCAATCGGATCTTAACATGAGATAGAGGAGATGGTTAGAGCTGATAAAGGATTATAATGTGGGAATCCATTATCATCCCGAAAGGCTAATGTGGTAGCCGATGCCTTGAGTCTGAAGAACCATAGTACGAACTCATTGGTTGTGAGCGAGCAACAAGAGTTATGTAAGGAATTTCGTGGTTGGGTTTGAAGTTGTGCCGCAAGGATTTATTATCTTGCATTGGAAGTAAAGCCAACCTTGGAGGATCAAATCAGGATAAGCAGAGTAAAGATGAGAAGATCGAAAAATCAAAGCCAAGAAAGAGGAAGGATTGGCGTAAGATTTCTCAGAGATGAGCAAGGAACTTTGTGGATAAAAGGACTAATCTGGTGCCAAATGAGAAGGAGCTCAAGCAATTGATTCTTGAGGAGGCTCACGATTCCAAGTATTCTATTCATCCAGAAGTGCCAAGATGTATCAGATCTTAAGAAGAGATTCTCGTGGTCAAGATGAAACGTGAAGTCATGAGCATGTAGCGTTGTGTGATGTATGCCGAGGGTGAAGGCGATGCATCAGAAGCCCGCTCGATTGTTGCAGCCATTGAAGATTCCGGAATGGAAATGGGAGGAGATTGGTATGGATTTCATCACCGGATTGCCCAAGACTCAGAGAGGGTATGACTCCATATGGGTGATCATTGACGGTTAACTAAAGTCGCCACTTCATTCCGTGAAGACGACTTATTCAGAGATAAACCGTAGAATTGTATATGTCCAGGATTGTATGCTTGCATGGTGTGCCCAAGAAGATCGTGTCGGATCGAGGTACCCAATTTACCTCAAGATTTTGGGACAAGTCGCATGAAGCAATGGGCACTCGCTGAATTTTAGCATCGTGATATCATCCATGCATGATGGTCGGACCGAGAGGGTTAATCGATTTTGGAGGATATGTTAAGAGCTTGTGCGATATCTTATAGCACATCTTGGGATAAATGTTTGTCAGACGTCGAGTTTAGCTACAATAATAGTTATCAAGCCGCTTTGCGAGATGTCACCGCTTGAAGCATTATATGGTCGTAGTTTGTCGCACTCGCTGAATTGGAATGAAACGGGGAGCTGCTCGTGTTTGGGCCTCGAAGTTGCTCAGAGAGGTCAAGAGCAAGTAGCCATGATAAGGGAAAGATTGAAGACAACAGTATGATCCGATAGAAAAGTTATGCCGATAATCGCTGTCGTGATTTGAGCTTTGAGCCCAATGATTATGTGTACCTTAAGGTTACTCCTTAAGGGTGTTAAGAGGTTTCATGTCAAAGGAAGCTTGCACCTAGGTATGTAGGGCCGCTTAAGATATTGAGCCGTCAAGGAGAAGTTGCCTACCAGCTTGAATTGCTGTGAGTCATCAGTGGGTGCATGATGTATTCCATGTGTCACAACTCAAGAAGTGTCTTCGAGTACGGTGAGCAAACGCCATTGGAGGCTATTGAGTTGCGTAAAGATCTTACTATAAGGAACATCCGATCAAGATTTTGGATGTGATGGAGCGAGGACCAGAACAAGTCCACTCATTTTTGCAGAGTCCAATGGAATAATCATTCAGAAAACGAAGCAACTTGGGAGCGTGAGGATGACCTGAAGTCAGAATTCCCAAACCTATTCTCTAGTCAACCCTGAATCTCGGGGTCGAGATTCCGATTAATGGGAGGTTTGTAACATCCCAAAATTTCAGCTTTTCAATTAATTAATATTATTTTATTGCTAAATATGAATTTTGTGAATTTTCTGAATTTATTTGGATTTTCTGAAATTTATTTGAATTCTTTGGAATTAAATACATTATCTTGTGGTCAAGAAATAATTATAAAAAGAGATTTGCAAAATAAAGTTTTTCTGAAAATATTTTATTTAAGCCCAGAATATCTCAAAATATTTTTGGGAATTTTATGGGAATTTTAGAGTATTTCTAAAGCCTTAAATAAATCAAAACATTTAATCGGATTATTTAAAAAGGAATAAGATCGGGCCTACCTATATATCTTGTCTTGACCTTTTGTATTTTTGGAAACCTCGATTGATTCTAGCCGTTGATCTTGATCCGACGGATGGCGATCATCGCTCCGGATGAAAAGCGCCATTGCCTCCGGTAGGATTCCACCGCCGCCATACCTTCCAGATTTAGTGCCGCCGACCGTATAAAAGGAGCCGCACCTCCCCGAACTCACCTTGAGCCGCCGCTTTTCCCTCACGCCGTCGGAGAAGCACGGAAGACGCCGCTAAGCCTCGCCGGAGTTTTTGAAGCTTTCTTGCGGTGCACATCGTCGCGGGACTTCTTCCATCCGCGCTGAAGGCGGATTCGAAGTCGCCACCACGCGCAGACGGATCCACCGCCCACGCCGTCGAGTCAGCCGAACGCCGTTCGATAGTCATCGCCTCAAGACCAAGAAGATTGCGCCGCCAAGATCTTCATCGCCGCCGAAGAATCTCAGCCTTCGGATCATCAACGGTTACCGGATTAGTCCACGCCGCGTCCGTGACGCTCGCCGAAAATCGGATTTTTCCATATAAAAATAATTCGCTAAATTCGGAATTTCTATTTTCAGGGTATTTTCAGATTTTCAAACTTCAAAACCTCATAACTTCGTGATACTAACTCGGATTGAGGTGATTCAAATTCCTAAAATTTGTAAAATGAGATCTTTCTAATGGTGGCTTTTATTTGAATTTTGAGTTTATTTGCTATTTGGTTTTGGTTCTTATTTGCTTTTTCTCTCGATTCGCAGAGACGTTGAATTGTGCGAGGCTTTGGAAGGAGATTTTGCAGCTCAAGAATTATTTTCAGACCAAGACCAGGAACCTAACCAAGGCAAGTTGTGCTTTGATCATGTTGCACCCATAAATTAGATTGCATGCTATTTTGATTTACTTTATCACTTGGTATTTTATGTGTATAAATGATTTCAACATAAGTTGGGATTTAGCTAATGTACCCTTTGAATTATACCCTACCTTGTTATTTGTATGCCATGCTTCATTGTCACCCTAGATTGGTTACTATAGTTGGTTAATAATGAAATCAACATGGATGGTTAGATCGAATAGATTTGCTTAGTCATGCTACGCCATCACATGTTCACTTAATTATGGTTTAAATAATCTTGACTAATGGTATATGGAACAATGATGTTAACTTGTGTGTCATGTGTGGTCACACAAAGAGATTGAGTTGTGGTGGCGAGGAGGTCACACAACGAGGTTGAATTGTGTAGCATGTGATGCTTGGTAATCAACCTGGTTTGGTAATCACTTTAGATTGAAGCAAGTGGAAGGGCAAGGGTGTTGTGGTGGGTCCGATGGGCGAGAGAAGGGTATGTGCAAGTCTTGCTTTAATCAATCCTAAGGACTTAACCTTGCGAGCCTTTGACCTCGAGTCTTACTTGCAACCACATGTTCGAATGGGACAATTTTAGTCGACTAATTTGCAAATACTTAGCTTAAGTGCTATCTTGGTGGTGTGGGTCCGGTTCACGGAGGAAACTCACATGGCGCAAGAGGGGGCCTGTTGTGGTGGTTTAGCCACTTGATGTTGAAACCTTAGCGGGTAGCATCGGGTTAAGAGGATGCATTGTAAAGGCTTTGTCATGATTCTCACGCAAGATACCAAAGGAAGTGTGCTAATAGCTTGGCATCAAAGAGATTATCATGCCATGTGGGTAAAGTGCATAACCTCTGCAGAGTGTACAAACTATTTGAATAGCCGTGCTCACGGTATTGAGCAACGCTCGGGAATTGCAGTCAAGGGGTAGTTAATTAAAACTTGTCAATTGTTGGGATGGCAGGATGCCATGTGGATAATGGAATTTGATTTAGGATGAGACTTGGGTTGATTTACAAATAATGGAATCTATTACCTGTTATTATTTGTTTTACTGTCTTTGCAATCTATGTTATGAATGTTTCTTAAAAGCTGCTTTACTGCTTAAGAACCACTTAGCCATTCCTTTGGAATAAACCTTGCATATAGCTATGATAGACTTGCATTCTGTGCACAACTTGTTGAGTATGTTGTATACTCACCCTTGCCTACAAAAACAAACCACAGTGGAGGAGTCAACGCCCGTGCTGGAGGAGGATTACCAGGTGGATAAGAGTCGCTAGGCCAAGCCTTGTCAGTCGCCTGTGGTGTACTGATGAGTCGCTACGTTTTCTCTTGCTTTTCATTGCATTCGTTTTACTTTGTCTTAGACTCGCCCATGAGGCTGAATAAATGTAAGTGATCATAAGATCATACACTAGTTATATTGAATAAATAAAGTCTTATTATTGATATCGTTGTGTATGATGTGATGCTTACCGATGTTAAGCCGTGTGCACTAGCATTGATCCTGGGAATAGTGCAGCATACACGGTGGATTCGAATTGGTGAATTCGGGTCCCTACAACGAGCTCCTCGCCTTGATCGGCGATTTGAAGGAAGCGGGTCTGACTGGCGTAGGAATTCTCTCCAATTTCGTCATTCGCCGGTGCAGCCCATCAAGGAGCGGGTCTTCTTGGAGTACGAGTACTGGGAGGACGATCCGACGCGGGAAGTCGCTGAAGCCATCGACCGAGAGACACTCATTATCCGGATGAGTGACCTCCTGGCCCCAGATGTCGCAATCCTTCCAGACAACGTCCCAAGGGCTTTTTGTTTATTAACCCTCCCGAGGTGAGTGTTTTGCCATCGATATTCTCGGCCGTCGAGTCGCCATCCGACTGCTGACTGGCTCCGTTCCCGTGGTTCCTTGTAGGGTCGTGTTGCCTTTTCCTCGGATCCCCCCTTCCTCATGCCTCTTCCTGCCAGAGTGCTGCGGCAAAGCGGCCCACCGAGCCCACAGCTGGAGAGCCAAATGCCAAGAGGAGAGAGCCTGTCACCGAGGAAGTCGTCGAGCGGGATCGGCGCCGCGACGCTCGGGGCCCGGCTCCATCCGTGGCCCATGGGGCGACATCAAGAAGCCCTCGGCGGCCAGTGGTCCAAGTGGCCTCGGACCCCTCCCCGAGTGGTTCGGCCGCTCGAAAAGGGCCGAGAGCGAAGATAAGGAGGTCCGACAGGTCAGTTTCCCCATCACTTCTTATTCTTGTTTTCTTGGTGCGCGCCTAATCTTCCTCCGGTGATCAGGGTGTCGGGAGTAGGAGCCCACCTGAAGGCTCCGTCCGCCGCGCCTTCGGGTGGTGCGCACCAGGATGAAACGGTCCCACCGCCGGATACGAAGTCCGGCGGGGACGACACCGCGCCAGAGCGGGCTATTGTTGCCCTGTCGACGGCCGCCGAGCCCAGCGATCCTAGGAGGACCACCCCACCACCCGCAGGAGTGGCTGAGCCAGCCGCCGCTAGCTCTTCGTCCCTCATGGAGGAGATCCCCCGATAGCCCCCTCACGCCACATCCAACCCTCAGCCTCCTCCCCGGATCTTCTTCTGCCATGAGGATAAGTGGAAGGCTTTCAGCGAGGGGGACGAGAAGCTGAGGGAGGAGCTCTACCTAAACACCATAAAAGGTGCTCAGCTGATCCAGGTAAGCCGTCTTCTCCTTCCTCTGTTCATGCCGAGTGGTATACGTTCCTCATTTTCTCGGAGTTTTTCAGGCGCTGGGAGAACGCTCTGAGGAGAGGGACGCCCTCCTCAAGGAAATACTTCCCAAGGTTAGGGAGCGCGAGGAGTATGAGGCCAACTTGGAACGTGTCCGACGCGACGGCGAGGCCAAGCAGAAGAGCTTTGGGGCAAAGTCCGAGCTCTGATGGAGGCGCTTCAAGGTTGGTGCTTTTTTGCTTTCTTAGTTGCCGACTTGGTTCTCATTGTCCTCCGACTTTGTCTGTTGCTTCAGATTTCCGCGAGCAGATCCAGATGTTGAAGGATTCCGAGTCTCGGACCCAAGCCAACAACTCCAGACTGGCGCAGGAACTGGAAAGCATTTATCACGAGTAGATCCAGCCGCTAAAGGATTCCGAGTCTCAGTCCCAAGCCGATAACGCCAAGCTGACGCAAGAGCTGGAAGGTATTTATCTCCCCACTCGGCGCCATATCGCTTGCGCCTGTAATGCTTTTAATGATAATCCGAGTGGCTTGCAGCGGTCAAGAGAGAGTCGTAGGAGTAGGTCGATGTCCTTAATGGAAAGGTGAAGGCCGCATATGAGCTTCACGACCAATTCCGCGACTCCGTCAGAGAGATGACCAAATTCTTGAGCCCCAGAGGAATCAAGCCAAGCAGCGTGAAGAGGCCCTTTCCTTGTTGTCGACGGGTCCCGAAAGGCTTAGGGCCCATATCCAGGAGACGTCGATCATGAGCGCTAGCCAAGTGTTGGCCATCATGAAGTCGCTCTATCCCGGGTGGAGCCGAGGTCATATGAGGGCTTCACCGCACCGCCGATTTATGATCAAGCCGCTGCCCTTTTTGAAGAAGTTAGAGACGTGGCCTCCTCCTTGGTGGAAAATCTAGAGCTGGACCTTTCGTAAATGCTGACTGGGATTGTAATTACCGTCTTCCTTTTAATGCCGTCACTGTTGATCATGAGTGGCTTCATCGTGCCCGAAGAGGTTTTCCCCTGCGTCATGCGATGTTAGCACCTCGTTTAGTCCCCTGCGCTAGTGGATTTTTAACGCTGCCTCGGCGCCCGTGCGTCGTTAGAGGCGCTTCAACTTCCCGTAGAGGTACTGGCTAGCTATTTGCCTTCGTATCAGATACATAAGGGCGCCACTGCCACGGAGTGATCGCCCACTCTTCTCATTTTCGCATCTTCATCTCTCCGCTTCTTTAGCGATCTTCCAATGGCGTCTTTGTCAAACTCCATTGTTCCCGACGCCGAAGTGGCTCCTGCCTCGCCTCCGCCTCCGGTAGAGGAGTTGGTCTTTGACTTCGGGGATGATGCTCCCGCCCTGGAGGTCACCGAGGAGGAGCTCTGGGTGGACTACGATCTTGCCCTCGCTGAGCTAGCGGCGGAGGAGGAAGCTGTCGCCCGCGTCGCCGCCGCTGTGGAGGTCCTCCTCGAGGTCGTCCTGGCCCTCACTGAGGTTGCAGACGTCCTCGTCAAGGCCCTGGGCCGTGCTCGCCACGCCGCATAGGTTTAGCTGCTTTTGAGGGCACTTATGTAAAAATATGCAATTGGACATAATGTTCAATCTATAATGAAATATATTTTATGGCTTTCTGGTTTTATCTGAATATACAATGTTTTTTTGAACGTTTCGCCCAACTGGCCTAGCCCCCGAGTGCATTGCTCTTTCTTAGACACGTATTCGGGTAGCTAGATTTCATCGTTCAGAGTTTGCCACTTAAAGTTAATAGTTTTAGGGTTTAGCCATGATTGCTAGGAAGAAAGGCGATGAGTTTCTCAAAAAAGAGGGGTAAATGTTTGCATTCAGACACTGTTGGGTGTAGCCCCCGACTTACTGCTTAGTTGAGAATCAAGTAAGTAGTAAGTCAAGAATGGCTAAGATTACAACGACACAATGTAATGCGTATTTTAAGTATAGAAGCGACGTAGCTGTTCTATGTTCCAGGTGTTGTCGAGTGCCACGCCGTCTTCGCATTTGAGTCGGTAAGACCCCGGGCTCACCACTTCGTCGATGATGTAAGGGCCTTCCCAACCTGGGGAGAGCTTGTGCTCACTTTTCTGGTTCTTTCTAAGAACCAGATCTCCTTTAGAGAAAGCTCGGCCTTGAACATTTCGATCGTGATAGCGTCGAAGACCTTGGAGGTACTTAGCCGACTAGATGGACGCAACGTCCCTGGCCTCCTCTAGCTTGTCGTGATCTTCTAGTCGGCCTTCTTCTCGACTGCTTTGTAGTTTCGAACCGCTGGGATCCGAATGATACTCATGGGTAGGACCGCCCAACCATATACTAGGAAAAAGGCGACGCCTTCAGAGCTATGTGGGTAGTTCTCACCCAGAGCACCAAGGCAATTTTAACCATCATGCTGCATATGGCTTGAGACGATCAAATATTCTCGCTTTTAGACCCTACAAAGACCATGCCGCTGGCTCGCCGACCTACCCGCTGTTCGCGGATGGCCCATGAGGCGGCAGATCTTGATCCCGAGGGCCTCGCACCAGTCTTGGAATTCTTCGCTTCTGAATTGGGCGCCATTGTCGGTGATGATCCTGTTCGGCACGCCAAATCTGATGACGATTTCTTGAAAAAATTATTTGGCCTTGACCGCGGTGATTGTTGCAACCGGCTTGGCTTCAATCCATTTGGTGAACTTGTTGATGGCGATGAAGAGGAAAGCAACCGCTTTGGGCCTTTTTGAGCGGTCCGACTATGTTAAGCCCCCGGACTGCGAACGGCCAAGTGATCGGAATGGTCTCAGAGTTCTCGCGGCCGGTATGAATTTGTCGGGCAAAACCGGCACCTTCACACGAAGCGACGACTTCTTCCAAGCGTCGTTACGGCAATCGGCGGAAGAAACCTTGGTGGTAGGCCTTGCCGACCAGAGTGCTTGATGCCGCATGATGTCCACAGATCCCCAAGTGAATTTCTTTAAGGAGATTCTTCCCTTCTTGCTATGAAATGCACCGTCGTAGGACCCTGGAGGCACTCTTTCGAAAGAGCTCCTCCCTGACCACCACGTAGCTTTTGCTTCACCGCGTGATGCACTCGGCTTGTACGCGATCCTCAGGGAGCTCGTCCTTCAGCAGATAATCCAGATAAGGTTTAGTCCAGTCAGGACCGATGGCCAAGACTTCCGCTTCGGTCGACTTCTCCCCGATGCATCCGACTCGTGTCGCCCATTGCCGGCTTGCGGTTCTTGCACAAAGATTCGATCGAACCGGCTCACCGAGCCCGGCAGTGAGTTCGCTCGCCGCTTGTTGTCCCGCAAGGCACGGGTGAGCTCCAGTCCGTCGAACTTATCCTCCAATTTACGCACCTCTGGTAATACGCAGCCATGCCGCCATCGACGATGACCACCCTTCTTCGCACTTGGTTAATCACGAGCCGAGAGTCCTCATGACCGCCAACCGCTCGATACCGAAAGCAATACGGCGATGCGGAGATCGTGTATGAGCGCCTCATACTTGGCGCGTTGTTTGACGTTGGAAAATGGAGTGAAGGACATACTTCAACTTTTCCCCAAACCGAGAAATGAACAAGACGCCGCCCCGCACCATTCAGCGTGAGGGAGCCGCTGGCACATCGCCCAAGATTGAAGTCCTTTTGTCGCCGGGTTTTGTAGCCTGGCCCACTGGCGATTTAAGTCGGCGAAGCGCCTAAGATTTGATTGCGGTTCGAGGCTTGAAAGAAATCTCAAAGGCTCCGAGCTCGACCACCCATTTGGCGATTCTCCTGAAGGATTCGGTTGCCAGGAGTATATCCTCAATCTAAAAGCAAGAATCATCGAAATCGAATGCTCTTGAAAGTAATGCTTGAGTTTACGAGAGGCAAGCAATACCGTGTATAGAAGCTTCTGCACTTGAGGGTACCGCGTCTTGGATTCGCCCAATACTTCGCTGACGAAGTAAACCGGGCGCTGAATTCTCTGCAGGTGTCCCTCTTCCTCCCGCTCCACGACGATTGTGGCGCTGACTACGTGAGTCGTTGCCGCTATGTAAAGCAGAGGGTTGTTCTCGCCGACGACGACTAGTAACGGGCGTGGTCGAGCGCCAGATCCTCAAAGGCTCGCCGAGCCTTGGGCGCCCATTGAAAGTTGTCTTGTTTCTTCAAGAGTTTGAAAACGGCATTCCCGATCGCCCAGCGAGAGATAAACCGCCGAGTGGCACCATGCATCCCGTGAGCTATTGGACTTCTTTTTCGAAAGTTGGCGGCTTCATCTTGAGAATAGCATTGATTTTTTCGGAGTTAGCCTCAATGCCGTGGTGAGACACGATAAATCCGAGCAGCTTTCCAGAGGGAGCCCCGAAGACGCACTTTTCGGGGTTAAGCTTCATCTTGAAGGCCCGTAAGCTCCCGAACATCTCGGCCAGGTCGGAAGTGAGGTCTTCCTTTACTCGGGTTTTAACCACAACGTCGTCTACATATGCTTCCACGTTGCGTCCGAGTTGAGTGTGAAAACACCACTGAATAGCGCGCTGGTAGGTCGCGCCAGCGTTTTTCAACCCGAATGGCATTGTGATGTAGCAATATGCGCCGAACGGTGTGATGAACGACATCTTGATGCAGTCTTCTTCCTTCAACCGAATTTGGTGGTATCCCGAGTATGCGTCTAAGAAGCTCAGGAGTTCGCACCCGGCAGTGGAGTCTACCACCTGGTCGACGCGGGGCAACCCAAAGGTATCCTTTGGGCACGCCTTATTGAGATTTGTGTAATCAACACACATGCGCCAACTTTTATTCTTTTTTATGCATAAGGATCGGATTCGCCAACCACCGATGGTACACTTTCTTATGAAATTAGTCGCTAGAAGCTTGGTGATCTCCTCCTTGATGGCGTCGCGGCGGTCTTGCGCGAACCGTCGAAGCCGCTGCTTGATGGGCTTTGCTTTTTCGTCAACATTGAGTGAATGCTCGATCACCTCCCTAGGGACACCTGTAACGACCCCCATTTTTACACAGAATGCAAAAATATAAATCTAATGTGCTTGCAGTACTAGTCCCTGGATCAATAGCTAGTACGCACATTTCAACAATTGGAATCACAACCATACATCATATTAATTAAGCGGAAACTAATAAATACATAAATCTTACAACTCAGAGTATACAGCAGCAAAAGAAGCAAAACCTTGTAGTGTACCCATCCATTCCCGTAGGCAACTGACCAGGCATAAATCCCTAGAAAGATCGCTTCAAAGGAGAACCCGCAACCTGCGACGAAAACAGATCTTCAAAGCTTCGCTAGCATACACATAAAAACAACGAATAAGCAAGGATGAGTACTTTCGTACTCCGCAAGACTTTTGCAAAACCTATAATATATGTAGGCCATTTCAAAGGAAAGGCTTCTACAGTTAATTTGCATAAAGCGAATTTGAATTTGTAAATCAAGTTGTTTGCAAACGAAATATATAAGAGCGGGATTGATTGATAAAAGCATAAATAACACTCACAGTCCTCCATGACGTGAGTGACGAATCATCAAATCCTGAAATCCATCAATGTCAGCCCTTCGACATAAAGCACAGTTGCAAAACAAATGATACCAACCCTTTTGAAAATAATAGACCATCTAACTCGCATTTGTTCGCCAAGACACCCATGACCGCTGTACGGCTAATCGATTAGATTTAAACTCGCAGAGGTGTACAACTGCAGTATCCACAAGACATGACCTTTCTTTTTGCCACACGCTTTACATCCTATCGAAGCGCAGGCTGTAATGTTCATGACGAAAACCTTTACATTACCTCGGTTAACTTCGCACCAGCCCAAGACGTTAACCCCCGCCGTAGAAACAGAAACACTCACACCACACGTGGTTCCTTTCACGTGACACACTCACACACACCGCTTCAACACGGCAGTATGATACCGCTGCATTAGCAAGTAGAAACCCCGCAAGCTGCATCAAACCGAATGCTGTGCTAGCTCCCGCCTACCATAAATGCAAAGTTAAACCAGTAACTTAATCGGTTTAAGGCTGCCCCATCCCAAAGATTTGTGGTTTGTACGTGTTTTCTTGGATCATACAACACGATGTTCGGTCCTTAATCCGACATGGGCGATACTTCACCCTACACTACGTGCAATTCCTTTAGCACACCCTTGCTATTGCCAATAATCGCCAGATCAAACCATAGTTTTATTTTGGGTTTTAATCAAAATACCAAAGAACCAACAAAGGCTATTTCCAATGTTTTCGTGAAACAAGTTTTGATCTCGATCATGCACATTGTCGATTCTAAAGCATGGCTAAGCATGAATAATATGAACGATATACCCATGATGACATTAAGTAGTGCCTATCCTCAATCTATGGTTATCAAGGTTCACATGTCCATAATTATCAAAGAAGGTTAATGAGACAACAGGTGTAACTACCAGTACCACAAAATAGCAAATTTACATAAAGTAAACGCATGCATAAATTGGTTTAGTAAAACCATGAAAATTAAATACTAGGATCAACATGATCAAAGGAGGTGCTTGCCTTGCTTATTTGTCGTTTACGTCGAAGACGAGAATTGCGGTTGACGACGACGACGACGACGGAATCAACAACGTTGGGTTCTACATGTCGATCAACGGAAATAAAGCAAAATACCAACTTCAATAAGGGCAAAAAGAAAGTAGATAGCAAGAACAAATAAAACTCTTCACAAGAAATAGGGATTGCTCTTTTATGAATTTATTAATCTTAATTTACGAATTCAAGATGCAAAGATTGGTTGGATTAATAAAATTAATTATTAGTTGCAAAGTTCATTGATTTTACTATTCGTAATGAGTTTCTGGTATCCTTAATACTTGCGGGTTTTGCTCTATTAGGATTCAGAGTCAAAGCAGATAAAATAAGAATATTTTCTTAGATTACTGCAGATTATATTCTAAGGATCATTTTTAGGCTGTTCTTTACATTATTCGGATTTAGATGAGCTGCTTTGCGAGCTACCTAAAAGGCTTAAATGATCATATTGACAACCTTAAACCGACCAAGTTTCAAACTTAATTTCTAACTACACTATACATGATTCTTGATTCCTTTTTCAGGTGTTAATAGTAAACAATCCTAGAAATGTTTTAAAGTTGGTTTGGCATTATTTTAGCTTTAATTGCGATGGATTATATATATTTATTTGTTGTTGTTGTTTGCAATTTCTCGCATCAAGGAATGCAAGATAAGTTTCACTTTAAATATTTTTACATAATTGGTTCTCTATTGATTCCAGAAACCTATTCAAGGTATGCTTACCATTTTATGAGCTATTATGCACTTACTCTTATAAATGGTCATATTAAGGTTTACTAATATTTGCAACGTAAGCAATTTAAACACAGATCAACAGTTATATATTTTTGCATATCTGAGCTTCTCATAATTCTAGAAGCACATTCAACTTGTTTTATGATTTTTGGGAGTTATATTTTTCATGGTTGCTTCATAGCACATAAATGGGTTCAAATACAAATTTGATTCAAACTGATTGATCTTACAGGAAACACATAAGGTTTTATTGTATATTCCAAATCCACATGGCGAAATACAAATTTAGAAATTGAGTTTGCTTCATTTGGATACTCCTAGCAAAAGATATGAGTAATTGATCAAGAATGGAGCAAAAATAAAATAAATGGGCTGGGGGTGGGATTCGAACCCGAGACCTACTGGTTCAAACGACAGAGCTAGACCACTGCGCCAAGGTGTTACTTGTGAATAGAGATGGTGCAAAATTATTTGAGCATCACTTACTCTCTCTCACTGTTGAACGAAAACAAAGCACTCGGTCCTGGTCTCGCCATGGCGACAAGGAGGAGGCAGATCTGGCCACGGTGGGTGGACGAGCATGAGGGAGTAGTTCTGCACCAGAGGTGGTCTCGGTGCCGGAATGGAGAACCACGGAGGGCTACCACCGAGGACAAGGGGGCAGCGGTGGTGGTCAATCGAGCAATTGAAAGAGTAATCAATCCCGAGAAGATCAAGTGCGTGAGCAACAGGAGTGGTTATGAATCAATTTCTCTACTCACCTTGGTCTGAGGTCGCCGAGGAAACCTGCCACTGCAGCAATCGCTTTGGAGAAGAAGCCTCCACGCGGCGGGCTGCTGTGCTTGATGAACTAAAGATGAAGCTTGCGTTGGAATCAGTGATGCCCAAGGATGTTCTACGCTTGAGGAATTGGATTAAATCTCACCGGATCGCTTGAATCGACTTCTCCCTTTTTCTGGCTCTCGGCGGCAGTGGTGAAGAAATGGAGAGAGAACTTTGAGCTAGCTCAACGAATGGTCAAGAGAAAGAAAGGGGTCTCAATGCGATGCTGAAGCGGAATTTATAGCCGAGGGGAACGAGTGAACTCGGCCTCAGGTAAGCTTGCCTCGGATGGGGGCTGCACCGAATGCGACAAGGAGAAGTGGCGAGCTGGCCGGGCTGTAATTGCTGCGGTATGGCGCGAGATGGCTGAGGACGAACGTGGCGATGATCGTGGCTGTGATGAGGTGAGGCTGACGCTGAGGACGCGACCAATCGAAGGGGCGATGCATTGAACGAGCTCGGTCAAGCTGCGCTGGACTCGTGAGTGTTTCGCTCGGTCGCAAGAATAGGAGGAAGAAACAACTGACAGGCGGGGCCAGGACCCACCGGTCAGTGAGGTGAGGTACCCAAAAGGATAGTGCCGGCTCGAATGGTTCTAGCACCAGATTTTATTGAGCTACAGATCATGGTAGAAATTTATCAAACTTTTTGACCAAGCTCTGTGAATATATATTGACGCCTGGTAAAAATATGAGGTTAAAATGACTTTCTGAGAAATTATTAATATTCTTACAACAGTGACTGCTCCTAAATTTTGTTTCGGATTTTGATTTTTGATTGAGAACAATTGAAGTCTATTATTTTTGAAATTTTGTTTTTCAAATGTATTTTAGCTAATTATACTTATGTAAAATTTTCATGTCAAAATATAGTTCTATTATTTTATAAAAATTCTGACATTGCAATTTCTCTATTTTCAGAGTTTTTGTTTTTAAATTTGGAAAAGTCTTAAATGACATTATTAATTTATAATATTTTTACCAGAGGTATAAATGGCATTGAGGTTTTCATGATAATTTTTACAGATTCATTTGTGACTCCAAAATATTTTATAAATTCTGACAATGCATTGTTCTGATTTAAAAGTTGTCTTTTCATTTTGTCTCTTCATTTCTTTATGCATAAAATTTCAATTGCTGGCTAAAATGATTTACTTGAATGATAAGGGTTCTCATGGCAATTTTCTAAATTTTTACCTTTTTCATTTTTGCCTTTTTCTCTTTTTCATTCTTTATTTCCCTTTCGTTTGATTTTTCTTGCAACACAAAAATCCAAGAAAATCCAAATAAATCAATCAACATTCAGGAAATCCAGAAATATTCACAATCAAATTTAAATATCATACTTTTACTGTTCTAGAATTTTCGGGCTGTTACAACACCAGGCATGTCGGATGGTTTCCAAGCGAAGATGTCCCAGTTTGCCCGAAGAAAAGTGACGAGTGCCTCTTCCTATGTGGGATCAAGCCCTGTCCCAATCAAGACTGTCTGGGCCGAGTTGGACGGGTCGAGAATCACCTGTTTGACTCCCTCGTCTGGCTTCACGCCCGACCGCCTCGTCATGGTTGGGATGCCGCCGTCTTTGGGTGGCGATCGCCTGCCTGATCTTCTCAGCCTCGGCTGACACCACCAGCAGCTCGGCCAGATCGCAGCTTTCCTTATCGCACACGAAGGATTGCCTGACGTCCCTTCGGACCGTGATGACGCCACTTGGACCTGGCATCTTCAGCGCGAGGTACGCGTAATGGGGGACGGCCATGAACCTGGCCAATCCCGGCCTTCCCAAGATGGCATGGTATGCCGTCTCGAAATCAGCCACCTCGAAGTTTAGGTACTCCGTTCGATAGTTCTCCTTGGTTCTGAATGTCACCGGGAGCGTGATTTGTCCGAGTGGCACCGTCGAAGTTCCGGGGATGACCCCGTGAAAAGGCAACGATCCACGCTTCAGCTCAGAGCGAGGAATCTTCATATCATCAAAGGTCTTGGAGAAAAGGACGTTGAGCCCACTCCCTCTGTCGACCAGCACTCTCTTGAGCCTGACGCCGCGTATGACAGGGTCCAGGACCAGAGGATATCTGCCTGGGAAGGGGACACAATCGGGGTGATCCGAGCGATCGAAAGTGATCGGGACCTCGGACCACCTCAGGTATTGGGGCGTCGGCGTTACTGCGTTGACCTCCCGAGCGGTAAGCTCGCCTCGCTTGACTCATACGCACCGAGCCCCGAATATATAGTTGAGCTCGTGCTCACACAGTAGTCACCCCCGCCTTCCTCAAGTGGGTCTTGCTTCTTCGCCGCTTCACCCTTGCCTCGCTCGCCTGTCGCCAGGCAAACCTCTTGTGGTGTAGCAGCCCTGGTCACAGGCCTCTGGGTGGAAAGGGCGATGGTGTCCATTACCTCATCGTAGTCAGCCGACCCGCTACCCTCGTGGATGAGCTGCTCGGCGCCGCGACCCACTCTCCTGCCCCCGCTTGTCCCTTGGTTTGGAGGACTCGGTGTGGTCCTTTTTATCCTTCTACCGTGGACGGTCCTCCCGAGCTCACCAGGCGCCGGTCGTGGCGTAGCGATCGGCCAAGACAAACATCTCCTTGACGGTGGTCGATAGACTCCAGGACATTTTCTTGATTAAGTCGGGGTCACTGACTCCCTTCTGGAAGGCAGCTATGACGACCGCCTCTGAGACGTCCCGAACGGTATTCTTCTTCCGCATGAACGCGTCGGATGAACTCCTCGAGACTCGTTCTTCTTCCGATGGAGCCGTATAGGTCCCATGCGCCCCAGCCTCTCGATGGTGCCTCGAAGTTTGAGATAAACCGCCACAGAGATCACCCCAGAATCTATAGAACCCTGGGAGTCCCGTGAGACAAGCTTAATGAGGGGCAAGCGTGATCGCGTGTAGTTCGCCATCACGCTCGTCACCCCTCGCGCCTTGGTCGCGAGGGCATAAACCGCAGCCATGCCTCCGGTCTCTCTCGCCATCGAACTTAACGATGCCCCTAGGGTTAAAACCATCGGGCCAAACTACTCGGCGGAGTCGAGGAGTGAAGGCTCGGACCCCATCGATTGGCCCGCTACTGCGCCGTCGAGGTGATCGGCGCGGGGACGTCCCGTCTCGGTGGTCTCCATTGTCACTGTCGGCTAGGCGGCCACGGCCCCCGCGGTCGGTGTGATCGTCACGCCAGCCATCGTAGCTGATGCCGAAACGCTCGTAGTCATCCTCACGTCGGCGCCTCTCCCCTTCTTCTCAATCGCGGCGCCTAGCATTAAGATCCATGCGGAGATCACAGTTGAGGCTCCGACGGGCGTCTTCGCCTCGGCGGAGCTCGATCGCCGACCGCCTTCGGCTTTGTGAAAATCCGACCGCTGCGGCCCGAGTAGCAGCGCTGGGCGCTGAATGCGCTCTTCTCCGCGAAAGTGCTTTTGGTTTTTGGACGCCGCCGCCGTCACCATGGCTTTAACTTGGGCCACGATCGGGGCTGCGGGACTGTCAGGGCCAAGGATCGGCCCCAGAGTGTTGAGCAGCGTCTTGGAGGCGACGATGTTCTGCTGTGGCGTGTGGAAGATCAGTTGGTCTCCTTTCTTCGCTTGCAGAAACTCTTCGTTGACGTGGCGGCCCCGGTTCTGAAGGGATTTGGCATGCTCTTCGCGGGCCGCACGACGGTGACGGTCTGCCTCCACCGTGTCCACAGCCTCTTGCTGATGTAGAGTGTCGGTTCGATTGTCCTCGATCGCAAAGACGCCACGGAAGGCCCCTTGAGAGCGGGCCGCCGTGGCGCTCCTCGATCCGGTCCGGAGCCCCGGTGAGGGAGCGATGAGATCTTCCCCAGGGAGGGTCAAACCTTGCCCTGAGAGAGCAAGCTTGCCGAAGTTATCAGCGACGAAGTCCAGGCTCCCAAAACGGAAGGCCTGGTGAGGATCGAAGGAAGCGATGATCCCGCTTGGTGCCACCATCAAACTCAAGGAGGATGATCTTCGTGCACCCCCTACCTGGCACGCCAACTGTCGATGGTTGTGATCGGCAATGAAGAAAAGAGAATGGGGCAAGGCGGAAGATCTGAGTTTGATGGTAATGCAAGACACAAGGCAGTTTTTACCCAGGTTCGGGCTCTCCAATGGAGATAACACCCTAGTCATGCACTCGTTGTTTCTGGTGTAAGAGTGAATGTTCTTGTTTACAAGATCTCTTCTACAGATATTTTTCCTCCCCCCTCTCTCAGGACTTCTTCTCTCTTTATTTGCTAGAGGTTGGGTCGCCTGGACACAGCCGTAGGGGTTGTTGGGGCACAGCAGGAGCAGCAGAGGCAGTTGGAAGCAGCAGGGAAGACTGTCCTGTGGTCGTCCGACCGGGCACAGTGGCATGTAAGAGCAGAGCCGCCCGTTGCAGGGGTACAGGTGCTGTCTACCCATTCTTGTCGCTTGCGCCTCTCCCCGCCTTCTTTTGTTTGGCACGGCTAAGATCTTCCAGAAGCTCTCCCTTTTTTGCATGGCCAGTCCGGTCCAACCCTTTGAGCTGATCCGGTCGGCCCATTAACCAGGTACCCGGACCCATATGTTCCACAGGCCTCACACCACCACAATAGTACTAAAGTTTAGACTCAACAAATTAATCAGCTAGGTGTCCCATTCCAGACTTATGGTTGTATGAATGACTCAGCTCAAAATCTTGCAAGGTTAAGTCCTTAATTGACCAAGGCAAGACTAACCAAAAATCATCATGTCCAAAACTACAATCATCATAAAAAGCAAATGTGTCCGCCCACGTGCCAAACTGGCCCACCACAAAGACTTGCCACTTGCCTCAGTCTAAATCATTTTACCACCCCAGTTAATTTACCATGCACCACGTGCCATCAACAACTCCAACATTGTGTGACAACACCGACACATAATTAATAAACATGTTCCATAATTATTAAGCAAGATTAATCTTTTGCACATGAAATGACAACTCGTTGTATGGCTAATCATTCTATTTGCATTCTAGCTACCCACATCGGCATCTATAGCTACCAATTACTATCAAACAATTCTAGAAAAATTAAATAAAATTCACTAATAAAATAGAACACAGTTTTACAAATTTTTAGGGACTGGAATCACCTCAATCGGAGTTCAGATGCGAAAGATATAGCCTTTCAAAATTTTAAATAATAAAAAAGCCCTAAAAATTAGAAAATCCGATTTATCCGAATTATTTTCCTATGGGAAATTCTTATTTATGATGTCAGCATGACCTAATGATGACGTCAATAGTGAAATGAATTTTCAGCCGAATTATTTTTCTAACGAAAATAGAATTATGACGTCAACATAACGTCATCGGACACGTGGCAGCTCCACGGCCTGACACGTGGCTTCGATGCATAGACCAGGTTCACGGCTCGGCCTCGGTCCACCGTGGACTGGCCGACATTATGCCCGTGCGCCAGATGACGCAAGCACTGGCGTCAGCGGCGACACGCGCCCAATCACTGTGCGACATGCGGCGCGATACGACTAGCCAAGACTCAACGCAATCTCGCCCATCCAATTCAAAAACGAACGGCGGAGATTGATCGGCGCGAAGCAGCTCTCATCTACTGCGGGTCTCGACCCGTGGCGGCAATCTGGCCAACCAGATCTGATCCAACGGCCAGCAATAAACGAGCAGCGGCGCAATGCGCGTCACGATCTAGACCGACCGACGCGCATCTAACGGCAGCAACGACTAAGCACGTGGCACAACAAGCACCCTAGGATCAAGATCTAACGGCTGAGATCTAACTAATACAAACATACGCGATTCAATCTTTACCACACAAATGAAATCTAACAGCTGAGAGTGACGGAGTAGTTTACTGTAGATCGGGTGACGTGGCGAGATCCAGGGCGTTGGATGAGGATCGGACGGTCGACGAAGCTCGGCTCGGCGATGATGGCACAGTGGCACAGGTTCACCGGAGCGGGGGAAGACGACCACAACGATGGCACTACGGGTGTAACCGTGTAAGATCGAGGATGCGCCTAGAGGGGGGGTGAATAGGCGCTTTTAAATTTTCTATCACTAAATTCAAGTTTAATGATTTCTAAGCCCAAAAGATAATTTCAACACTTTTGATGCCTAACAATTCTAATGATCACTAAATAGTATTTCTACTCAAGTATCAATAATTTAAACAAGTATTGCACAAGCATGATCAATTTACTAGAATTGTACAAAAGTAAAAACAACGCAAACCACAAATGATGGACACGAATTTTATCCCGTGGTCTCGGAGACTTGCCGGTCTCCCCTACTCCATGTTGAGGTGACTTGAACTTCTTCAAGCCGGCTCCTCTCGCTTGAGCCTTCCCCGATCACTCGTGGTAGCTTTTCCCCGCTCCGGGTAGGCGAGCTCCTTGCCTTCACAACCGTCCGGGCCTTCACACAATCTTCTTCGTGAAGATCACCGGAGCCTCACGCCTCCAAGCCGTCTAGGAGGCGGCAACCTCCAAGAGTAACAAACTTGACGAAGGCTTGAAACTCAAAAGTGCAATCAATATGGCTCAACTAATACAATGCACTCAATTTTTCTCTCCTAGAATTCAAGAATCAAGAATTGAATGCACAAGAGTGTGGAGAGTGTTGCAAGGGCTCAAGAGTATCAATGGAGTCACCAACCAGCTCCTAGCACAGGTGAGGGGGTATTTATAACCCCCAACCACTCAAACTAGCCGTTATTTACTTTTTTTGCTGAATTTATGCTTATGGTCAGTACTACCGCCTCTAGGGGTTGTAGTAGTACCGCACCTGCGTCCCAACGACTATACGGCGCCATTAATGCTCTGACACGTAGCCGTTATCGCGCGAAAATTATATGGCTGGTACTACTGCAGAGGAGGTGCGGTAGTACCGCACCTTGCCAGCCAGACGAACGGGCTACTGGAAAAAACCTACCGCCAACAAAGGTACGATAGTACCGCATTTGCGGTACTACCGCTCAGACCATGCGGTAGTGCCGGCTGCACGAGATCCGAAAAACAAGCGCTCGCCATAAAGTCGCCATTTATAATACGTGTAGTATCAAGACTTTGCAGTACTACCGCTCTACTCAAACGGTAGTGCCGGCCTCACCAGGATTTTTCCGAAATGCTTCTCTCTTGAATGCATGAATATATAAATGAACTATTGAGCCATATTCTATGCACAATTAAAGTTCAAAACCCCAATCAAGTCCCTCTTAGTAGTACGGCGACTATCCTTACAATCCGATCTTTTCCCAACCCCGAGATCGGTGAAAAATGACTAGAAATATTTCTAGGACTTTATACCTTTATTTTTTTTTGCTTTTCCGATGCATACTCTTCCCTTTAGTATTCGTAACATTTCGATGTCCCCTGAAGAGTCCATCTTCCTTCATCTTCTTTTTCTTTCTTTGATGCGTATGCCATCCATTTCAACCTTGTATCATTTTGATATTCCTTGAAGAATCGTCCTTCCTGTTTTTCACTTTACTCATGCAAACAACATTAGTCCCTTTTTCGTGATTGTCATTACTTACCAAAACCAACAAACACAAAAGGGGGCCTAGATGCTTTCAACGGGGCTCCTTCAGTGACAAGGAATGGCACGGTCGACGCAGCTCGACGCAAGCGACACTCCGGTGACCTCAGTGATGGCGGAAGCAACCCGGCGGTGGTGCAATGAGCGGCGAAAAGCCTCGAGACTCCAGTGAGTTCGTGCGTGAGAACGGCATCAACTCTGGTGGCGGGACCTGGGTCAACGGGTGCGGCGCGAAGTGGAGATCACAAGGGTGGTGGTGGAACAATAAATAGGGACTCGGGAGGTGTGCAACGGTGGGGGCTCTGAATCCGAGGTTCGCGGGAGTTCGACGGTGCGGCGGACTCGGACGGGCGGCATGGCAGGATCTCGCGCGTCCACGCAAGCTCAATCCAACAGCAGATGGTGCGGGGCAACGTGGACGAACGACGATCGCCTGATCGCGATTGAACGGCGAAGGCGCGGGCGGCTTAGGGTTTTTCGGCGACTAGGCTAAACAGGCCGGTGGCGCAGAAGATTGGGCCGAACCGACTTGGGTTTCGGCCCAAACACTGTGAAAGACCATGTGGAGGTCTATCCTTATGTGTGATGAGTAATTGACGATATTTGAGCTTGGTTTGATTTGAAATTGAGTTTGATTTGAATTGAATTTTCGATTTGAAGCAATTTGAGTGTTGGTTGCTTTTCCTAGTGCTACCGGCCTGGGGGTGGTAGCACTAGAATTTTGAGAGAAATTATGAATGATTAATGATTTTGTGATAATCATTAAATATCTTTGTGGGCATTGCTATGTGAAAGGTTTTTCCTTATCTTTGATGGTTGCAGGGCGACAATGCTAGGTCATGGTGAGGCGGAGGATGACCGGGACTAGGCGAGGAGCGTCGAAGGTGCAGACGGTCGGGAGATCATCGAAAGATGATCGGAGATGGAGTCCGGACAAGCCAAGAAGACAAGGAAAGGAGATGATGCTAGCTAGATACCGCGTGGATCAATAAGGGCCGTTGGATCACGATCTAGTTGATAGGTTAGCGGGTCTAGGTAGTATGCTTTGAAAACCGTGTAAGAAAACCCGTTATGTGTGTGGGTTTTGGGTTAGCCCTTGCATGGCTGTGTGAGTGGGTTAATCCTAGCCCTTGGATGAGTGCTCTAGGGTTGAGGGACTCATCCAAGGGTGGTAGGTGGCCCAAAAGTAGTATAAATAGGGGTGGAGGGGTAGCCTCCTCCCCTTGAAGGTTGTAGAGGTTTTTGTGCTTCTTTGAGCTTTGCCCACTTTGTTGTGAGGCTTTGTAAACCTCTTTCTTCCAGAAATACAAATCCTTTTCATCCATGCTTGAATTTACATTACGCACTTACTTTATGTCTTAAATTCAGTGTTTAAATTCAGCATTTAAATTCAGTATTTACATTCCTGCAATTTACTTTCTCATAATTTTCTTTCTTGCAATTTGGATTTGCCTCTCCTCCTTCTAAATGCTGATCTTGGATGTTTTGAGTGTGTTCATATGGTTTTACATCTCTTTTGTATTCTAGGATAGAGTACAGATCATCTTTTCTATTAAGTTGCAACTCTATTCAGAACTTGTTCTTCGCGTAGTAGTCAGTGTTTGATTTTTAGAAAAATATTAAAAAATTATTTTTGAGTGATTCTTCTTGGAGATTCTGTGGGACTCTTATATACATCTGTAGACAAATTTGGGGGTCCACTGGTCTCACAGTTTGGGCGCCATGAAGTGAAAACCGAGCCCTAAACCTTCTGCTCGAAGTTCCTGACTGTCTATGTTCTTTGATTTTTATGATTGTTTTATAAGGATTTTTGAGGTGAAATTTGGTGGAGTTCTTTACGACTCATTTCCTAATACGGAGAAAAATTATCAAAATTTCTTGAGAATAAAAAAATCCACCAACCACCTGTTCTAATTGAGGACAGTCTCTAGAAATTCTGTTTTTGCTTTTCTGAAAGTGGTTTTTGTGATTTGAATTGATCTCTTTTCTAAAAGCAAGAGTTGAATTGATTCCTTTTGTTTTGGACACTAGACAACTAAGATTGTGACTCAAAAATCCTCACATATCCTATGGTACTCATTTATGCAAGTTAGGGGTACACATAGTTGTCTAGTTGTTCGGGTTTTTCACGATTTCCTTTGCGCGATCGTTTCGAGGTACTAGTTGGAGTATTTTGCAGGAAATTTTATTTGTGACCATTCACCCCCTCTCTGTTCGCCATCTTGATCCTTCACACTGCTACGGGATTTTAATTATTTTCTGAATAAAAACAAATCAAAAAAATCAATAAAGCCAAAATAAATAGCAAGAAAATTCCAGAAAATATTCTGAGACAAATAGAATCCAAATAAAATACTTTCAATAAAAGGTCATCAACAAATTGCATAAAAGATTAAAAGATAGCAAATGGCTTAAATAAATAAATACAAAAATAAATAAATAAAATCCCAGAAAATCAAATAAAATCAAGAAAAGCACAATAAATCCAGAAAAGCAAAATTTGAGATGTTACAGCAGCCAAAGCCAAATGCTAATGATTCAAGAACCTCGCTGGTAAGATAACTAACCAAAGATCAAATTAATTATCCTGAGCGCTGATTATGAAAACTTGCTGCAGTCATTATTCATTGCGCTATAAAAATTGTTACTACCTACAATTACTCCGTAACATATGCCACTCTGAACATATCAAGCATACAACATATTTTAGCAGGATCTTAATTTATTAAAGGTTGCACGCACATATACTATATATACTAGCTATGTGTTCGTGCGATGCAACGAAAACTCAATTTGCGACAAAAAAATATTTACAAAGAGCACTAACCTTATCTGTATAATAATGTTCACTCTGAATGTACAATGGTTAAATGTTTAAATCAATTCATCAAAGCATACAAATTCTAAGCACATGTTTACAAACTCGAACTTAAAATTATCTTTAATTTCACAAACTTAAATACTCACTGAACACTTTAACCCATATGCAAGGTCCCTAAGCCAAAGAATTGACCGGCTCCTTTGCATTCACAGAAAAGGAAGCAATCATAGAAGTATGAAAAATACTTATAAAACACTGACCGAATGACAATGTAAAATGGCTAGGCACGTCAAAGGCGCTGACCCAGAAAACAACAATGCCCCAATAATGCCACAGTCCTCACAGGCGAAGGTCTTCGGAGATACAGAGCCAAAAGTCCTCTCAGTGAGGCAATTCACCTGAAGACTTGAGATGCACCGCAACCACTCAGGCCCACAGAATCAACCCTTTGGCCGAAAGGGATGAACAAGCCGAGCGCCAAGAATAGACCACACAAAGTCAAGATATCAAAGGTAAGCAAATCAAACCGAAAAGACCCACAATCAACCGGCTCAAGAGGGCAGAAATAGATCTACGCAACCAGAGGTTCCTATCTTGTGCAGCTTCCAGAACCAACACGCAAGAACCCTAGGCCTCAAGATCTATCAGAGATTTAACTAGGGTTACACGCGAAAGTGGTCATCCATAGGTTGAATCAAGCATAGATTGAGCCAGGGAAAGCCAGAGATTGCTAGATGCACAAGACACTACAAGAACTCCAACCAGATTGTGTGAAATTCGGATCGAAGATGGGAATTGGATTGATCTCACCGGGAGAGCCAGACTGTGGAATATAAAGGGTCTCGGGAGGTGATGAAGTGCAACCGACGCCAAGATCAGGCATGGCAGAGTCAGCCAAGTAGTCAGTAGTCTTTGGGCAACACAGTAGACACCGATGTAGCCTCTAGATCCATGCGACGCGGGCGAAGCCGCCGCCGCCTCCTCCCCATGTGCAAGTCCCTCATCCGCCGTTTTCATTGCTCACTCGGTCAAAAGCAAAGGCAACACAGAGTTGCCTATTTCTTTCCTCCACCGGCTGGGCCAATTGGGTTGGCTTGGCCGCATGAGCCGGCCCGGCCCAGTTGTCCTACCGATTTTTTTCTTTTTTTTTCTTTTAGAAATTTGGAGGAAACTCAAATTTACGAATAACCTCTGCCCCTCATCTCGCCTCCTGATTGCTGCCTCCTATGCCGTGTGGCTCCTGATGGTTTGAGTCTTCTTCCCACTCCTCTTCTTTGTTTGGTTTTGTTTTTTGAGTTTTAGCATGAAGTAGTATTGAGATCTGGTACCAATGCAACCGGATTTGATGTTATGATTTAGGCCCTATTTGGTAGAATTCTATATCCTAACTCCATCTGAGATCTGAAACTTGTAGGCTAAACTAAAGTGAATTAAATTTATATTTTTAGTTTAAAATATAAACAAAATGACCCATCTAAACACTCTTAATATACCAACAGCTCCAGCTCTATGGATCCGGTGGAGCTAGGAATACCCAGCTCCACCAGATCCACAGATCTAATAGAGCTGGAGCTGTACCAAACACACCCTTAGTTCACTATGGATTTGTAGTTTGCTCGTGTTATACCTCTACCTGATCAATGTTAGAAACATGTACCCAATCAACGTTAGAAACCTATTCACTATAGCTCCAGCACAATTTGGTGAAGTTGTTGCTCGTCTGATTTTGTCGTGTGGCTTGGGCTTTGAAGCTATTGAGGAGGTTCTGAAGAAAATGGAGGATGTATCTGTGTTACTCCACATATCTATGATATCTATGTTAAGAAAAGTTCAGCCAGTTCTTGCACTTTGCCACTTTCCCCAATAAGGGGAGCAAGAACTAGTGATGAGCACGCTAGAAGGGTAGCATTTTTTTAGGTATCTCTGAATTAATCCTAGAATAAGGAAGTCCTTAAAATCTGCATAGCATTTTTTGGAACCTTTTCAACTTAAACCGGCTACAGGAGCAGCGTGTTTTCAACTTAAATCTGCATAGCATGTTTTTTTGTCTTACTTGATTGCGGCGGTGACTTTTTGGCCACATGTAGATGTTTCCTTCAGTACTAATTCACCATTGACTGTCTCTGTTTTTTTTTCTCATAGTGTTATCCTTTTGAATTGCTTGTCAATAGAGAACATATTGCTTTCTTATACACAGATTATTAGTGCTATACATTTTGGGGAAAAAAGCTAAATATCAGCGTAAATAACAAAAGAAACAAATTGCTGTGGCTGTCATTTCATGATGATTCTTCCTCCCTAATCGTAACGCATCTGGGATGTACTGCTAACCTACAGAGTGTGGTAGAAGGAAGGAATAAGCTTGGAAAGAACATGGCCTGGCCAATGGTAGCACCCAAGAAAACAGCATTGTCATTTTGTGGAGCCACTGCTGGCCCCGAAAGTGTAGCTGATCTCTCTAATGCTTTTGTATTTGTTTGTTTCACTGGATTTGCTTGCTTCTAGATATAATTTTTTTCTTCCTAGTAGCTTGGCTTTCACCTGGCAGAACTGTGGTCTACGACTACAATGTTGGAACTAACCCAAGGATCAAACACAAACTCTTGGACACAAGAACAAGAAATATACACGAAGAACACACGCTTATATATTCTTGCACTTAGCTCATCGAGAGTACAAGGAACACACCCTTGGAGACGCACACGGACTCAAGATTACAACGGACTTGAGTTAGCGCCGTTCTTTGGTTTCCTAGCTACTCTTATCTTGCCATCTACTGCAAGCTGAAGACAAGTGCCTTTTATAGGCTAACACACACACTTCTCGGCCACTAACGCACGCACTACTCACACGTACGCACACACTACCCAGAGACTCGGCTAACACCTGCATGTGTGCACGAAGTGCGGCCAGCCAGCCACTAAGCCTATAGCTCCACTAATCATCTAACTAATTGACCGATTCTCATGCCACATCCCTGCACCCTACCATGCGCACTGCAGCAAATTTCTTTGACCAAAACTTACTTGCGTGCATGACTAACTCCATCCAGTACGTACATGTACGTACTACTGACCCATGCACTAACACATATACTCAATACATGCATGATCACATATACTAATGTCAAGATTATTCCAACATACAATGCCCCATCAGCACAAACATGCCCCATCTGTGATCTACAATGTCATCACCGTGAGGAACACCATCATAGAGTTTACAACTACAGACATGAAGATTTATAGGAACTGACAAAAACAGTGGACTTCGTAGTCCCCACACGTTCTCTGCCTCGACACACTCCTCACACTCGACACGACACATCTCTCGCGATCCACGGCACTCCCTACAAAATGTGATGTGATCAGATCTCCAAAAAAATGCATGAATTGACGAGAAATGCATAAGGACGGTGATATAAGGTCGTGTGCATGGCATAGGCACACGCTCTGGCGTAGCGCGACACGGCGCGGCGCGCGGCTCACCTCTAGATGACAGCATCGATAGCGGCTGCGCTAAAGGATAGCGGCGGCGGCAACTATGGGAGGACAGTGCTAGGATTAGGGCTGGAGTAAGGTGGCCTTGTGCTCCCCCTTCTATGGCTGGCGCAGCCGAGTCCAACTCAAGCACGGCATGTACGCCGAGACCAACTCAGCGACGCCAGACCTAGCCCAAACCCCATTTTTTAACGGAATATTACAACCTTTTCCTGCAAAGATGTCTTTTTGATGGGTATAGCAAATATGAATTTATAAAAATATATTTAGATGAGAGTTTAGAAAGTTGTTCGCTTGTGCAAATGATTGCCACAAAGTGCTTCGTATCTTTGTTGTTTGATGTGACCCAGATGCAGCCTACCAACCAGCTCTTCCGCCTCCCCACCTTTGCTAACTGCTCCTCCACCCCAGCCCAGTCACTGAGTTCCAGTGGAGCAGGGGTCGCTGGGGAAGAATGATGGTTGTGGGCAACCATGACCGAGGAGCAGGAAGAGAGGAGCTGGCAAATCCTCCATATGACTATTACAATAGGAATAGTGACATTTTATATAGTGCCAAACTAAGCCGTGGCATATGATGAACTTTCTCCTACTACTTACTGTATAAAGTGTGAAGAGTAGGAATTCAATAGTTCAAACGCTGTCGGCTGGCACGGAAGCCCCACCGCGTACATGACCCGTTTTCCAGCCAAAGCAAAACGTTGATGTTGCAAGAACCTCGCCGGTAAGATGAACTAACCAAAGATCAAACTAATTGTCCTGAGCGCTGATTTTGAAAACTTGCTGCAGTCAATATTCATGGCGCTACAAATATTGAAAATACCTACACTTCCGATCATATACCAGTCAGAACATATCAAGGAAATAACATATTTTAGCAGGATCTTAATTCATAAAAGGTCGCACATACGTATACTATACATAGAGCAAGACCAACCTGTCTTCGACACAGTGATGGACGTTCTTGGAGAAACATAAAATAGACATCAGAAAGTACATTAACCCATAGATGGCAACATTGCAAACTGATTCTAACAATAGTACCGTTTGAAACTCCTTACAGTAAGAAAGAACGTCACAAGATAATAGTGGAGCTAATTTCCATACACCCAAAAACTGTCATGGTAACCATGTGCTGATGTGCATCAGAGATCACCTATGCTGATCATTCAAGAACAATCATTCAAGGGATCGTTGGTAAATTTATTACTCGAGGTGACCATCACCGGGAAGACTGTGACGGTAGGCAAAGTAAAGCTGTCACTCTAATCCTTATCAGATCTGTAGAATGGTATTCATCGCTGCCATAGTATTCTTCAGAGTAATATATAGTCTTCATCAGAGTCAATAGGTAGACACAGGTTCTTAACTCTAGCACATTTGGCCAGTAGCTCCTCGTCCATTACGCAATCGAAAGAGCAACTGATGTCAAGAGATTCCAGTTGAGGGCAATTGTCAAGGATGGCCGTCAGTCCTGCTTTAGAGAGTTTTAACCACGACAGTTCAAAGAAGTGTAGCTCGGACATTGTTGGAATTGCAAAAGTTTCTCTTTCATAACCCCAAGCGTCATCGTAATCATAGTCTATATAATTTAATTTGCTCAATCTGAATTTCTTGAGATGGGGACAAGCTTGGCAAACAGATTCAAACAACTGCTCCCAAAAACACAAATATAATGACATCCTATCTGAATACTCCATTTGAAGTTCAAGAACTTCAAGGAGAGAAAGCTTGCTGATCGCCTCATTGAATACTCCATTGGATGGATCGAGGAGGATGAGACGGAGGCTTTTCAAAGAGGGCGCTCTGCAGAAATGCCTTCAGATATATTAGAAGGCATACTTGGTAGTGGTAATAATAGAATCATAAACTTTGTAAGGGAAGTGTTAAGCTACAGGTATATTAGAAGACATACTTGTTAGTGGTAATAATAGCATCATAAACTTTGTAAGGGAAGTGTTGAACTACAGATATATTAGAAGGCATACTTGGTAGTGGTAATAATAGCATTATAAACTTTGTAAGGGAATTGTTGAACTAAAAGCATGAATAAGATCTAATGTACAAGTTTTTCACCTTCTCACAGATGCTGCAGAATGTAAAACTTCGGTCACAAAAACATATCATTACAGACATTGACAGAGTCCACAAAACTTAAATTTGACCACTAACTTTTATTGTAATATGTTTATAAAAACCAATAAACTTGTAATATTACAAAAATACTCTTCAAGACAAAATTACATATATGATATTGATGTATCCAATCTAAGTATTTAAAAGGTATCGATAGCTAAAATTTTAAAAGTTTGGCAGTAGCATCCCAATGTGACAAATTTGCCAGAGTGCACGTGAAAATGTTTTTTGTGCTTGAATATTTTGCCACTACCGATCTAAAAAGGCACCGATGATAGTGTGATACCAGTACCACAAAAGAAGACGGACGGATACCTTTCGACCAAATAGAGAAGCAAGTCTCCATCGGCGGTGCCCGTGAAGGCCTCGCACTGGCCGGCGCTGCGGTCCACGGCAGCGCGCACCATCGCCGGAAAGTACACGTATCGTCCCAGGTCGAGGCGGCGCCAGAGCGCGGGCTCGTCTACCGCGGCGCGCCGCCACGCCGTGCACGCGAGCTCTGCGGCCCGCATGATCTCGCGCTGACCCAGCTTTTGGAAGATTGCGAACAGGATGTCGCGGGGCAGTGCCGCCCAGTCCCTCTCCCGTGGGGGAGCGGACTCCGCTGTGGGTGGCTTCTTGGGGCGGGAGGACGACATGGCTGGGGTGAGGAAGCCTTGGGCAGCCGAAAGCGACAGTGAAGAGTCGGAGTGAAGCTGTGAAGGGAGCGTCGTCTCAGTTTTATAAGGCATCCGGTTTAACCGGATTGAGATCTAATGGCTCAGAAGTTTGACTGATTTCAGTCAAAAAATTAGTTACCGTTCCTTAATTTTAGCTCGCTGGAGCGGAGAAGATGAAGCATCTTCCAGGCCAGGTGCGGGCTTTTCAGATTCTTGTATGAATCTGAACCGATAATCCAATAAAATGGACGGTACTAATAACTTGAGCAGCACAACAGCTCGTCGTTTTGACATTTGACGACAAAACGCAGACCGGGCTGGGCTTTTCGGGTGGGCCTGTGGTACAGCGTGGAGGTACGGTGCGATACACATGTGCGTCAATTTTCTTACAGTTTTCAATAAATATTTTAAAAAGTGTGATAATAGAGGTGAAGCAAGAAGAACTGCTACAATACAACAAGCATGAGATGATTTAAGGTGCGTTTAGTTGGATGTACAAGGATGAATGGGATAGGATGGTACATGATGGATGGGATGATCCTAGATGAGATTGTACAGGGAAGTTGTTTGGTTGCCTGAATGGAATGATACAAGAGTTTGTTTGGTTACTTAGATGAAATGATATAGGATGGTACGAGATAATGTTTGATTGAAGGGATGAGATTGGATTGAGGGATGAGGTTGCTTTCAGGGATGGTGCAAGAGTGAACGATTCTATCCTGAACCGATTGGTTCGGCCAAATTTCTCGTACGGGATGGTACAACATCTTTTTAGAATATTCTAAGAATCTGTACCATCTTATCCTGTACCAAATGGTTCCGTTCAACCAACCAAACACAAAGACAGAATCAAATCCTGTACGGGACGGTTCGGTTCACCCTCGTACACCCAACCAAACGCACCCTTAAGCACTTCAAGCGTACGAAGGAAGTTAAAAAGGCAAGAGGTTTAGTTCGTCTTACGAAGCAAAAGTCACAATAGAATCCACGAGTAACGATCAATCGCTATATCCACATGTCTTTTACAAAGAATAATTAAAATTTAGTTATTTTTGCCAATATGTGTGTCCACTACTTTGATTCCGTACATTTCAAGCTCCTTTCTTCTTCTCTCAATAGAATAAATAGACTCGAGTTTAGCTAGCTCATTTGAAGCCCGAATCCAACCTTGACCAAACCAAGTTGGAGCTTTTTCTTACAGCCCTATGCAAAGCTGCTTGCTTCTCGAGGGGAGGTACGAATGCTTCTAAACCTATGCTGCTTATATATGTCCGTAAGGGTGTGTTTAGCAGAGCTCTCAGTTTCAGCTTCCCCATAAAAAGTTGAGAAGCTCTACCAAACAAGAAAAAATCAGCCAGCTTTACATAGGAATCCGAGGAAGTGATTCATGTTTTTTGACTTGTAGCCTGGGAGCCAAAAAAACCTGCTCTCCACCTGATTCACAACCTCCCAGTTATGGATCTCTCCACCAAGTTCATAACAATTTTTAGATAGGAACCACTTCCACCAGAGAATCGATTCTATAAAAAATCAGGAGTTAAAACTAAAGAATGAGGATCTAAAGTTCTACCAAACAGGGCCTAAACCATCACCACTTACGTTCTCATGTTTTAAGTATGCATGTGTGTTCTTCATTCTTTGCATGAGTACACATCGAGGTACTTGCTTTTAAAAATAGGACGGATTGCGGTAAGAGACTTTAAATTATATAAAGTATATATGGACATAAATAAGCAGTGCTTGCTATGAAAGTTCTCACCAAGTACATTTCATAGACATCGTCATTCTCTTCTCATCGAAGTGGAATCTCAACATCTCCATTCCATAGCGGTAGTACTCATATTTCCTTTTTGTCTCTCTTTTCCAAGTATGGATATACGCAGCCTGCATTTGAGAGAGAAATGTTGAGATCCACATTGTACTTCATCAATCTGATTCTGACAAGCCTGACCCTCGGCGAATGGTGCGTGGCCACAGACTTGTACCCACTGGCATGGTACCTCCATCACACGCCGGTGCTAGAGCACCTGATCACCCTGAAGCTGAACCTGAACCTGAACCTTGTAAGTAGCATTTTTTTCGCATTCAAGAAATATCATATGCGCACAACTCTTACAGAAGCTAACGATCGAGGATTCAAGAGGGTTTTCGTTTAAAACTGCAGGAGAAGCGCATGTGGTGCATCGAGGAGGAGGAGGCGATTGTTTTCCGAGAGGAACGGTCGTTCAGAGCTGATTGCCTGAAGAAGGTCACCATCTGTTGCCGGCCAGATGACTCGAGGATCCAACCGCTGCTACTTCCAGCGGCCCAGTCTCTCCTGGATGTCGAGGTCAAGCCAACTTAATTGAGGACTGATTGCCAGAGTTCTAAGGATTTGGTCCCGACATTTGCTCTGTTGGTGTTCAGTAATTCTTAGTATTCTTTAAGTTCGTGGAGTTTGTCACGCGATACTGTCTGTATGAATGTATTATGATACAGTTGTCTTTGATATTTAACTCAAATTTCTATAATTAAAACACAATTGTATTTGTTGTATAACTCTAAATAAATTTTATGGTTCCAGTAGTATATGGTGTGTAGAAGAAATCAGATGTAGCCATTTATTTATCATGGGTATTCCTACTACTCTACTACCGAAGCAAGTATAAATAAATACAAACTAATCTGATCTATTATATTAAAAAGAAATGGATGATCCATATTAAATTTAGTGTACAGTAAAACTCAAATATTTATATGTGATTAATATATAATTTGGCCTCACCAAAATAAGCAGCGTAGATCATTATCTTTTTCTTTCTATTAATTTGAGAATTTCTAGGATTTTTCTTTTTGAGGATTATTGTAAAATTTTCTTGCACTTAAAATAAAGAAGGTGCCATGAATATCACCGGTTATTTTTATTTAAATAGATTTTGCAGGAATTTCAAAGGAGCAATTTAATTAGGAATTGGGAAAAATCCGACGTTCGGAATGGACCAGGCCCAGCCCATTAAGCTAGTCGGGCCTTGTAGGGCTGGCCTGACGAATGGAGCATTTGGGCTCAAATTTGTACCCCTCGGCTCTATCGCCTCCACCGTCGTGCTCGTCTGCCGGTCTGCGCCGCGGAGGCGCGCGTTCCCCGCAGGCGGCGGCGTCTGCGACGGCGACTGCAGAGCCCGCCTCAATTCCCACGCTCGCCGGTGGAGATGTGAGCGCCGCCCACGTCTGCTTTCCTTTCCTCCGCAACTCGCTCACCTCTGTTGGGTGCAAACTGTTCATATCTCATACTCGTTCTCTCTTCTGTTCGATCCCCAGCTGCTAATCTCCCAAATGTGACATCTCGCTGTAGGATCCCAGCAACAAGGAGTGACAGGCGCCGCTCTCTGCCACTCCAAGAAGAATTCTTCGCGAAAGCCCTAGAGCACGGCTGTTGCGCATGTTAAGCGGTGAATTCAGCTCGCATCGAGCTATGTGCAGCAGATTGGGGAGAAGAGAGTTCTCAGTAGCTACTTCTACGATGGTACATCCCATTATGCGTTCTTTCAGTAGTTTTCCCTGATTCATAGTATGCCGATGGGAGTGTAGAAATTCAAACGGCGCTGTTGCTATCTCTGGCTCTAGGGTCCGATGACACAATCAAAGATGGATTCCGGGTTGTGAAAGGATGTTAGGTAGTTTGATGCCCTGACTTTCGCTGCCATGAGCAGGAGAAAATATACAGTTACTCTGTCTCGACTTGGGAGTTTCGTTCCACATTTTGGTGATAATTTGGAGCTGCAGGCATCTGCCTTTCAACAGCATGTCAAGTGTCAACACCAAAGACTTGATGCTAAGATTAATAATTGTTGGGATACCAGTTGCTTAGTGTTTGATTAACATCTGCGTGTGAGTGTGTGTGTTTTATTTCATTCGGTTAGAACTTTCTTCGTGTGACTAGGGACTTCGGCGTAGCTTGTTTTATAAGAATTTCGGCGTTGCAATTACATGCCATTGGTGAAATGGAAGTTATAAAATGCCTCTGAAGGTCATATAATTGGTTTTGTGCCATTGGAGAACAAGATTTC